>JASAUF010000647.1:7795000-7810000 GCA_030180095.1 Magnolia changhungtana
TAAGAGGATATGAAAGAAATAGAAACTAATCTATTACAACATTCACTACACAATGCTGAAATGTAAAGATTACAACATTCACATCCACAAATACATCCCACAATCTTAAATGATAAAAGATAAAGAAATCAACCGCACATTCACCAAACACAAAGAATTATAGTGGTTCGCTTGTGTGTACACCAACTGTTAAATAACAGCCACACAACTACTCTACTCCTAATATCCACTCCCTCAAGATATTAGCGTTCACTAATCTAAAATAGGTTTTTCAAGGTTCACCTGAAACCTTCACAATTGTGTCTTTCAAGTGAGCTTACACAATTAAAAAACCCAACGCTCTGAGTTTTCTGAATCACCTCAGACAAACCATAAATGGAGATTTTCTGGAACAATCTAACAAACCAAAATGGAATTGAATTACAGAAAAAGTAAAATACTTATCTGTATGAAGATTCTGAAGCGGCTCGGTAGAACCAACTTGATGACGACGTAGATGTTCAACGTTTAGTCTCACAAGTTTATAAGGTTCTAAGTCTAGATGATTTTTAATTGAATCAGCAAGGGCTTTACTTTGATTTTGATCTCATGAAAAAGTAAATCAAATATCCCTTTTCAATATAAGAATAGAATAAAGAATCAAAATCAAAATACAAGAGCTACTTTAAAGAATCTTAAATATGCACAAAATAGCCTAAAATGCACTCAAAATAATCTCAGAGTGATTGCTTAAGAATGATAAGAATTGAATAAAAAACTCTGAAATTCGAGCATTATTTATAGGTGAAAAATCGGTTCGCACGACTGGCCTTTGAATAGCTACGATTGGTATTATCCAAACAGATTTTTAAAAATTCTGGCGCGATAAGATTTTTCAGTTGCACGACAGGCCTGGTGGGTCCCACGACTGGTCGAGTGGCCTGCTCGACTGGTCGTGGACACTACACGATTGGTCGTGTGAGTCCAGATTACTTGCTGGAAAACGAGTCGAGCACTGCATGACTGGTTGAGCACTATTCACACGACTGGTCAAGCAGTTTCTAGGACTGGTCGTAGACCAACAAAAAAATTTCAAAAATTTATAACAAATCCTGGACTGGTCGAGGAAATTCTAGGACTGGTCGAGCCAATGCTAGAGCTAGTCGAAAGAACAGAATTGTACACTTATAAAATGACTAAAATGATCGACCGCAAGTAAGAAATGATCTAAGGTCAATCTAAGTCAATCATACCTTACTTGTGAGATAGAACATATGAACCATCAAACTATTGATCACTTCAGTAACTTTAATTCTTGCGCTCTTCGAAGCTTGAACTCGACATATCGAACATAGTCTTCAACTAGGTCTTGAGTTCTTGAACTTTTCTGATTCCAGATCTTGAACCGCAATGTTCTTGAAAACTAAGTCTTCACTTTCTTTCAGTTTGAAGATCTCGGTAAGTTCGTCGCAGATATCGGCAAGATAAATTTAGCACGAATAGAACGAATGTCAAAAATTCAAGATAAATTCAGCACGAATAGAACGATCGTTGAAGATTTAATGTGAACAGATGCACAAACTTAATACAAATCAAGATACAAACTTGAATTAGTTTGGCACACTAAAATTTGTCAATACTTAGGGTTTATTAACATGGCACTTTCAATCTTCCCCTTTGTCAAATTTGTGACAAAACCAAAATTACAATATGCACAATAGATATTCAAACAGCACATTCCACAAGCATATTATGATATGATCCATAATCAATAATATAATAATAAAAAATCAACTCTCCCCCTTAATCCATACTACTCTCTGCAAAAAAAATATTAGCCCATTCATCATAGCTATCATATTCCTAGATCATTCAACAATGTTCTCCCCCTTTTTGTCACAATATGACAAAGGAAGCGAATAATGATAAAGGAAGATAATAAGAGAGCAAGTAGAATTAATAACTATTAATCCAAAGCAAATAAGACAAAGTATCTGAACTGATACTATAGATAAGAGTTTAAACAACATTATCCAAGCAGCCATAGGGAAAAGAGATAGAATTAAGTTATTATAGATATCATCCAAATCAAAACGAAACTAGTCAGATCCTGAAGAGGGAGCAGGAATAAATGGATCAATTTGATGTAAACCCTTATTAATGCACCTCATATATTTGTGCATATAAGCAAATTGAGAATCCGGGGTTACTCGAATCTGAGCCACCTGTTCCTTAAGAGTATGCAACCTCTCAGCGAAATCAGAAGGCTGATAATCAGGGTCAACCTCAGAATTTGATTCAAGTTCATCAAATAAATCATCCATATTAACGTCTTCTTGAGGTAAAGCGTCAGCATCTTCAGCTTCTTCATCTCCTCCAGCATTCCCATCAACTTGACCAAGTGACAAGTCGAAGTTCATCTTGTTGATATTAAAATTGTTAAATGGACGGAGATTAATAGAACCTTTCCCAACAGGCATAGCTATCAAAGCATGAGTAGCTAAAGCAGTCATAAGATAAGCGAAAGGAATATCGCTATGACCAGGGTAAAGATGAAACTGAATAATATGATGACAGATAAGAGAAGGAAGGCAGATATGGATGCCAGTTACAACAGAATACATAATGCTGCCCATAAAAGAGGTCAACTCAGTCTTGTTACTTGAGTGAGGATAGACATTTGAAATAAAAACATGATGTAAGACCCTGTATCTGGGCAACATATATTTGGAACTGAGTGTAGTACCATCATTCCATTCTGCATTCATGTTACAGAGAACTTTTGTAATAAATTATTTAGTATTTTCAGAAGGTCTAGCTTGCAAAGTAGATATGGGTACACCGTTATCAACAATAGGTATATTCATGATTGCTGAAATCAAATGACGGTCTACCTTAATTAGACCTTCTCTAGTTGACACAGTAAATGTCAAATCATGTTCCATTCTTACATTCATGTTACAGAGAACTCTTGTAATAAATTGTTTAGCATTTTCAGAAGGTCTAGCTTGCAAAGTAAATATGGGTACATCGTTATCAACAACAGGTATATTCATGATTGCTGAAATCAAATGACGGTCTACCTTAATTAGACCTTCTCTAGTTGACACAGTAAATGTCAAATCATCTTGAGAGAACTTAGTAATACAAGCGTACATGCCTTGTGCAATGGATCGGTATGCAGGACCGCCCCAAGATAGTTTGTTTTCTCAACCTACAGTATGAAGGAGAGGGACAATGTTGAAGTGCTCAATATGATCAACAAGGACAACACGCTCAACAATAACATTTCTAAGACGGAAATCTCGCATACTCTCGGGATCCTCTTCGGGAGGTCAAAGATGACGCACGGTAGTGGGTGTGGAACGGGAATAAGAGGGACCGTGAGTGGTTCTATTCCTATTTCTTCCTTCCATTGCAACAAGATAACAAAGAAACAAAGGTTTGCAAAAAGGAATCAAAGGATTCTAAGCAAATCAGATTTTAAGGAAGAAACACTTTCAAACCACCATAAATCTTGAAACAAGAAGTAAAAACAAGATTAAGGATGATGAATGAACTTAAATACACAAAGAAATAAAAAATGAAGCACTAACCGGAGAGTAATCGGAGATGGGTTCAACAGGTCGTGGTTGGGCTTGATGGAGAAGAAGAAGAAAATGAAGAAAAATTACTTTTTCCTAAATAAAAACCCAATTTATGCATTTCACGACTGGTCGTGTACATGCTCGACTGATCATGCCACGGCTGGTCGAGTGTGTACTCGACTGGTCATGTAACATAGAAAATGTACAATTTTGCATATATTTAAATTTAAAAAAAATGTAAAATAATATATACATACATTATGATACAAATGAGCATAAATCATCGATTCATATTGCACATACCAAGATCAAATTTCAATTTTACAAATTAATTTTTGTCAAGTGGTTTTGTGAATACATCAGTTAGTTGATTCTCGGTTTGAATATATTCTAATGAAATTATCTTTTCTTCCACCAATTTATAAATACAATGATATATAATGTCAATGTACTTGGTTCATGAATGCCGAATAGGATTTTTAGAAATATTAATCGCGCTTGTGTTATTACAATATAACATCATAGATTCTTGCGCAATTCCATAATCGCTTAGCATTCTCTTCATCTATACTAGCCGAGTGCATGCTTTACCTGCAACAATATATTAAGCCTCAGCAGTAGAGAGTGATATGAAACTTTATTTCTTACTTAACCAGGAAACTAGATAGTTCCTGACATAAAAACAACCACCACTGGTTAATTTACGATCATCAATGTTACCAGCCTAATCAACATCCATGTAATCAGTTAATTACACACTAGTATCATGTGGATACCAAAGACCAAGATTAGCTGAACTAGAGACGTATCGCAAAATTCACTTAACAAGAATTAAGTGGGACTCTTTAGGGTCCGATTGATATCTAGCACAAATTCCAACGCTAAAAGCAATATCCAGTCGACTCGCAGTTAAATAAAGTAAACTTCCTATCATACTGTGATACAACTTAGGATCCACACTCTTATCTATTGAATCCTTAGAGAGTTTCAGAGTGGTACTCATTGGAGTATCAAAATTCCTCCCACTCTCAAATCCGAACCTTTTAACTAAGTTCAGAGCATATTTGATTTGAGAGATGAAGAATCCATCAGGAAGCTATTTAACTTACAACCCTAGGAAATAATTTAGTTATCCAACCATGCTCATTTCGAATTTGAATTTCATAAGATCTGCAAACTCAATAGACATGTTAACACAGGTAGATCCATAAATGATGTCGTCAACATAGATTTGCACAATTAAAATATGATCTTTATATTTCTTAACAAATAATGTTTTATCTATACTCCCCATTACAAACTCATAACTTAACAAGAATTTAGTTAATTTCTCGTACCATGCCCTGGGAGCCTGTTTCAAAACATAGAGTGCCTTTTTTAGGTGATAACATGATTAACATGCTTAGGGTCTTCAAAACCCTTTGGTTGTTCAACGTATACTTCTTCATGCAAATCACAATTTAAAAATGCACTCTTAACATCCATTTAATATATTTTGAATTTTTTAAAGCATGCAATGGATATAAACAGTCTAATTGATTCAAGAGCTACTGGGGCAAAGGTTTCATCATAATCAATACCTTCAATTTGAGTATACCCTTGTACAACTAGCCTAGCCTTGTTTCTAATTATGTTACCAAGTTCATTAGACTTATTCTTAAAAATCTATTTTGTTCGAATAATATGTTTATTAATTGGTCTTGGAACTAAATACCAAACATTATTTCTTACAAACTGATTCAGCTCTTCTTGCATAGCTACAATCCAGTTTTCATCAGTAAGGGCTCTTTTACATTAACCAGTTCCATCTGACATGTGAAGCACACATATTTACACATATCTTCTAATTGTTTATGAGTGTGTATACAAATGAGGGGATTTTCAAGGATTTGATCAGTAAGATGATCTTTATTTGATCGTAGTTCAGTGTTATTTTAATTAGATGAAGAATTTGGTTTATCAATTTGAAAAATTCATCATCTTCTGAACTTGAGACAGGTGTATTCATATGATCTTCAATGACTACATTAATAGATTCTTGTATTACACCGGTCCTCTTGTTGAGTACCCAATATGCTCGACTATTCAGAGCATACCCTAAAAATATCCATTCATCACTTTTGGTGTCAAATTTACCAAGATGTTCTCGATCATGTAAGATATAGCATTTACTACCGAAAACTCGAGAGTATTTAACAGAAGGCTTCTTATCAAACCACATCTCATAAGCCGTTTTATTATTTGATTTTCTAATGTAAATACGGTTAATTATATAACAAGCAGTATTTATGGCTTCAGCCCAGAGATTTTTAGGAAGCTTCATACTATTTAAAATTACATTAGCCATTTCTTGAAGCACCCTATTTCTCCTTTCCACTATCCTATTTTGTTGTGGTGTTTTGGGTGCAGAATATTCATGTGATATTCCTTGGTCACTACAAAATTTCTCAAAACTGCTATTTTTAAACTCAAAACCATGATCACTATGGATCTTAGTGACTTGTAACTCTTTTTCATTTTAGATACGTTTAAGTACCCTTTTTACTTCGTCAAGAGTTTCAGATTTCTCTCTTAAGAAGACTACCCAAGTATACTTGGTAAAGTCATCTACAATGACTAGAAAATACTTCTTGCCTTCTCGACTCTCCATTCTAGTTGGTCCTATGAAATCCATGTGGAGTAGTTCAAGTGGTTTATATGTGGCATTGGAGTTTATCTTTTTGTGAGCACTCCTGGTTTGTTTACTAATCTGGCATTCGCCACATATCTTATCCACTTTCTTTATTTTGGATAAACCTCTTACCAAATCACTTTTGCTCAATCTATACAAGTTGCAGTAGTGTACATGTCCTAGGCGCTTATGCAATAGTTCGGTCTCATCGTATGGACCATGTAACACGATAGCTTAGATGAGCTTGAGTCACTAACTATATAACAGTTCTCAGAAGTTCTGTGACCAGTTAATATTATAGAACTATTCTTATTTAAGATTTCACATTTTTGGTTTGAAAATTTTACACTGTGATTATTATCGCAAATTTGAGAAATGCTTAGTAACTTATGTTTTAAACCTTCTACATCTAAAGCATTCTAAAAAAGATGGAGGTTAAGGAGTTGAACCATACCTTAGCCAACAATTTAACAGTTGCTACCATCACCGAATGTGACTAAACCATCAGTTATATATTTAAGACTGGTGAACAGACTTTTATCACCTGTTATATGTCTGGATTAACTACTATCAAGGTACCACTTTGAATGTGTAACAGCCCGGATTTTTTCTAACCTAGAATTAGACGTCCTTAGGCAATGGGTCGCTCTAACACCCTATTAACCTGTCAGAACTGAATCCCACAGTCTAAAATTGCTTCTGAACCAATTTCCTTCACAAATCCAACCCTTCACCACCTTGTTCTTTCAATTTTCCCAAGTACTTTCACCCTAGACACTATCTTAAACTAGTTAAGTATTATAACTTGGATCACCTTATATACAAACTACAAAGGCCTGAGTACCACCTCGACCAGTAATCACTTATAGGATTAAATCCTTTAGAAATTTGACAAAGTTAACCAAGTGCTAAACTAGATTATCTACGAAATCCGTTTGATCCACTTTAAATACGATCTGCAAGACCCAAAACTTGTAGAATCATTGACGCTAGCTTATCCTAAAATCTAGGATCAATCTCATTACCCGGCTGCTCTCGGAAGCACATCGAAACTCCGTATCAGTTCTAGACCGCACATCGGGAGTCCGAATAATTCGAAGTTAAGGACTTAGGACTGCCTCGCTGGGCTTGATAACCATCTCGAAAATCAAATCCAGACAGTGTCCCACGGCTGTTCGCTTGAGTCCGGAGCGAGAGAGTGTGAGAACACTTGTTTTTTTTACAAAATAAATATCTTGAATAGCAATCTGAGACTCGTCACTTGTGGATCAGTATTAAGCAACCAGATCGTCAGAATCTAACCAAATTACACCCTCGGATCAGGAAAAATTTCATAAACATTTACATGTACTCGGAATCTCCGATCGAGATCCACTGACCGTTGAACTAAAACTGGTCCGCCACGCGTGATCTGAGAACTCTACTGGAACAAAAACTTAATGGAACGTAGATCCGGTGTTAATGAGCTTAAGTCTGACCTTTGGCTCAAGGAGGCCCGCCAGAAGTTCTCCGTTGAGCTGAAACAGGTCTGCTTTGGTTATAACCTAAGTATACTTTGACCTGGAGTCTATTTCGGTGAGTTTTTAGGCTATATAAGGACCTTAAACCCTCTCTCATTACAACCATATGAATTTGAGAGAAACTCTAGAGAGAGAAGAGAGAAAAGAGAGAGAAAGTATGGGAGAAGTGGGAGAAACTCCCTGCTTCTTTTCCTTGCCGTTCTACGAACCATTCTCATCGCTTTCTCGGTGATTCCAGCGTCATTTCTAGGTAAGAAACTCTAACCCTAATCTGTTTTAGGGTTGTGTAGGTTGTAGGTTATGAAATAGCTAACCTATTTCGTTCTATAGGTTGCCAAACTGCCGTAGATGAAAGCTTAGCAAACCTATCGTATTCGTTACGATTCTACAGAAAAAGGTACGGACTTTAGGTGTATAGGTTATAGTTTTCAATGCTTTCAATGTTAGATAATGATAGATTCATGATCTGCGTGCAATTGCACATGTACAAAGTACTTTCTGTTTCCTGTTTCGATTAAAGATGTAGATTATGGAATTTTACATATTCTAGGTATTCATAGAAAATACCGTATACATATAAATTTTGGAAATGTATTTGACATGATTATTTGTTGTATGAATATACGATATATGGATAAAATACTTATTTAGCGAAAGGATTCGCCCAAATACATGTTTTACTAATATACACTATGTATGTAGAAATACTGTATTGTAGAAAGTACCGTATACATATATATTTTAAAGATGTGTTTGCCATGATTATTTGTTGTATAAATATACTATATATGCGTAAAATATTTGCTTGGCGAAAGGACTTGCCCTAATACATGTTTGTTAACATACACTAAGTATGTTGAAATAGTGTATGTTAAGTGTTTGTGAAAATGCTTGTGTGAGTAAGTGTTTGGATGTTGATGCCTTAGGAGGGTGTTGAGATTGGATTCTCAACTACCTTAGAGACATGTATGATTTCCTCCATGAGGTTGTTCACTTTAACCACTTACTTATGAAATATATGTGTTTGTATTCCTGTTTATATAGTGCTTCATAACATGCTTATAACATGCTTTATAATATGCTTTATGATATGCTTGTTAATATGCTCAACTGATTGTATAATTTTATTTATGTAATGCGTATGTTTAAAATTCATAATTACGTTGTATGATCCGTCATGTGTGATGGGGGAGTGGAGCAACGAGTGCGTGCAACATCCCTGACAGCCCTAAACGGATAGTACCAGACTTTGATTGTATGATTTGAATCTTGATCCATTACTGCTTTAACTATCGGTAATTGAATGTGATTGGGGCTATGATTATAGTCCAGGCAATCGGTAACGGGATGAAATTCGTGGCTGTGATTCATTTGCCACGTGAGATGTGCTCGACGAACTCGAGTCGTACTTCGGTTGGCGATAGTGGTTGGCCACACGAAGTGCTTATGCGCTTCATGTCGTTCAACTTGTTGTGCGCTCGAGCTAGCCGAGTCTCGTCAAGTAACCTCGATCTGTCTAATGTGTGTTCACCATGTTTGAACGCTACTGCTTGAACCTAGGGTGCCAAACTTACCAGTGAAATCCCGTTAACCATGGTACCTCGATCCGCTAAGACTCATGAGCCGGGCATGGTGGTATGGGACACCGTGGTCGAGCTGTTGGCCTACGCTGGGGCCACGTGCCTCCCCGTAGTGACCATTGAGCAACCAGACTCGTGAGCCGATTATGGTGATATGAGACACTATATTCGAGCTATCGACACCTACGGCGAGAGCCGAATACGGTGAGACCTGTATCCGTGCTGACGGGTGACGAGTCCTTCGTAGTGTCTTCGAGTATACTCTTAGGTCTGTGATTGGCGACGAGCCCTTCATAGCAATAGAGCATGAGTTGGGCCGAATACGGTGAGACCTGTATTCGAGTTGATGGCCAGCGATTGAGCCGAGTACGGTGAGACCTATATTCGAGCTGACGGCCAGTAATTGAGCCGCATACGGTGAGATCTGTATCCGTGCTGACAAGCGACGAACCCTTTGTGATGCCTTCGCGATACCTCTCAAACCATAATATCGTATGAGATTATTTAGGAGTGACGACCCTGGAATGGATCATGTTTGGGAATGATACAAGGGAGGTACCTTAGTTTCTCAATACTGCTGTTTGAAATGGACTAATAACAACTCGGTAATCATGCTCATCATAGCATTACATGTGCCTTGTAGATGTGGGGCACTGAGGGATGAATGCATGCGCGAACGTAAGATGGTGTCGCTGAGGGTGGTTTGGCAAGGGCATACATCATGACTGTATTCATACTTGCACTAATAAGAGTATTTATAATTGTTTGATTGTACTGCTTTATCATTACTGCTTGACTGAATTGATAACATGTTAACCTGTGCTTTACTGTTCCACTGAGTTGATCACTCACTCCCATGTTACGGGACGGTATTGTACACACCAACCAGATTTGTTGAGTTTCAGGTGATGGTGATGCTTATGAAGCAGAGCCAGACTACTTCTATGATGATGAGGAGGAGTTCTCCTATCTGTATCTCTCTGACAGGTCTATGAAGACCTCGTATTGTATTGTCGGGACTATGGTACTCGGGATAGAAGACATTACACTTCCTCACATTTGGTAAATTTTAGAATTGTACTTGTAATTATTTAACCTGGTAACATTATCACACTCTGGAGACTCACCACAGTTTTTTTTAATTTTATATGTCTATCACAGTCTTCCGCTTGCAATTTAACTGTCTCTGGAGTATGATATGCTGTTTTGGCTTAATCTCACTCATGTTCAATGCACGAATACAGTCAACATTCAATCATCATTCATTATGTTGCATAAGTAATGTTCTGGAACTTGGGAGTTGAGTTACTACTCGACCCCCGATTTTCAGGGTGTTACAGAATGACTTATGGCTTTGAATGCGGTGTGGCCAACCAAACAAGCAACCTTAGGGACCCATTTCATTACAGTTTTGCGTTTAAAAACATAGTTTGTCTTTTTCTATTTATAATTGTTATACGTCTTACCCACTGAGTTAGATTTTAAGAGCTCCTTAAGCAAGTCTACAATTTTCTCAGCTAAAGGATTACGGTTCTGATTTTTATAGTTGATATGGTTCTTTTTAGGATTTAAAGACTGAAAAGTTTTAGTCGTTTTAGAAATATTTTGATTCCAAATTTTCCCTTTTGAGTTAGAAGACTCTCCTTTAACAAAATTAGGAGGAGTATTCTTATATTTGGGAGGAGTATTTTTATCATAGCCCAATCCAGATCGATCATCACATTTTCTGGATCCGGATAGAAGTTTTTCTAATTTAGGGTCACCTTGGGCATACCTCCATGTGTCCTTCAAACTAAAAAATGAAGAGACTTCTAATTTTAGGTTTTCATTTTCAGATTTTTAAGTTTTTAACTTGGGACATTTTAAAATCTAAGTCACACTTAGTTTTTTTAAAGCAATATGAAAGATGTGATTTTTTTAAAACCAGATTATCAAAATTATCTTTCAATTTTAAAAACTTTTCTTTCTGAAGTTTTAATTTAACAGTTATTTTACAACTTTCCCTGTATAAGGCATCATAAGCATCCTGAAGATCTTCTTCATTCTCATGATCACTTTCTAGATTTTCTTCACTGGTTGTATCATTATTTGAGAAAGTGAACTTGGCTAGAGTCATTAGGGCTTTAATATCATTACCTAACTCGGTTTTAGAATCTTCTGACTCAGAAGAGGCTTCAGAGCAGGAAGATTCATCCCATGTAGCCAACATACCTTTCTTTTTAAGTTTGTCCTTTTTGGGACATTTGTTTGCTAGATGCTCATATTCATGGCAGTAGTAGCATTGGTTGTCTTTTAAAGATTTTCAATTTTTAGATCTTGATCTTTTCTTTTCAACAGGTTTTTGAACATCAACCCTCTTTTTTTACTTTTGAAAATCTTATAATTTTTTTTAGCTAAAAGGGCCATATCATCTTCAAAAGTGTCTAAATCAAAATTATTATTTTCATGAGAAATACTTTTAGAAGATTTAAGGGTGATAGATTTACCTTTTGGAGCTTTAAAGTTTAACTCGTAGGTTTGTAATGAACCAACTAGTTCTTTAACCTGCATATGATTTGTATCACGAAGTTCCTGAATGGCCATGACTTTCGAATTAAACCTTTCAGGTAGTGAGCGTAGTATCTTTGCATAGACTTTATTTTCTGGGATGCTATCTCCAAGACCCCACATAGAGTTGATAATATCATTCAACTTAGTATAGAAGTCCATAAATGTTTCACTTTTTTCCATACGTATTTCCTCAAACCTAGTTGTGAGGATTTGTAGTTTAGATTTTTTAACAGTAGTCATACCCTCATGTGTCATTTCTAAGATATCCCAGGCTTGTTTTGCAATATCATAAGATATAATTTGTTTGAATTCATCTGGCGATAGTGCGCAAGTGATTGCATTTAAAGCCTTGGCATTGGCACTACTTTCAGTTCTCTGAAGAGTGGTCCAAGTGTTATAAGGAGCAACTTTTAGAATTTTAGTTCCATCAAGGCCTAGAACTTCAACAGTAGGTGGAGTCCATTTAGTTATTGTGGCTTGCCACACATTCTCATCAATAGACCTCAAGAATATTCTCATTCTGGCTTTCCAATAAGTATAATTAGAGCCATCAAAAGGTGGAGGCCTAGTGATAGAAAGGCTATCAAAATTTGACATCTTAAATGCTTAGATCGGTTGGCTTAGGAATTAAATCCAAATAAACAAGCTATAAGGCTTTGATGCTACTTAAAAAGGCCAAGCAAAATGTCCTAGAGGGGGGTGAATAGGATAATGCCAAATAAAAATAATAAGCGAAATAAAAACAACAAGATAGCCAAATGAAAAGCAAATAACCACCTCGAAAATCAAGTATTGAGAGGTTGATACAAACTTGGTTCTAAGGACAACCTAATACTAAAAACCAATGGTTTATGGCAGGGCAATCTTGCTAGAACGTGGGTGAGTATTAAAAACTCAAACTGAAGAGGATATGAAAGAAATAGAAACTAATCTATTAAAATATTCACCACACAATGTTGAAATGTAAAGATTATAACATTGAAATCCATAAATACATCCCACAATCTTAAACCATAAAAGATAAGGAAATCAACCACACATCCACCAAATACAAAGAATTATAGTGGTTTATTTGTGTGTACACCAACTGTTAAACAACAGCCACACAACTACTCTACTCCTAATATCCACTCCCTCGGGATATTAATGTTCACTAATGCAAAATAGGTTTTTCAAGGTTCACGTAAAACCTTCACAATTGTGTATTTCAAGTGGGCTTACACAATTCAAAACCCCACGCTCTGAGTTTTCTGGATCACCTCAGACAAACCACAAATGAAGATTTTCTGGAACAATCTCACGAACCAAAACGGAATTGAATTACAGAAAAAGTAAAATACTTATCTATATGAAGATTCTGAAGTAGCTCAGTAGAACCAACTTGATGACGATGTAGATGTTCAACGTTCAGTCTCACAAGTATATAGGGTTCTAAGTCTAGATGATTTTTAATTAAATCAGCAAGGGCTTTGCTTTGATTTTGATCTCATGAAAAGGTAAATCAAATATCCTTTTTCAATATAAGAATCGAATAGAGAATTAAAATCAAAATACAAGAGCTACTTTAAAGAATCTTAAATATGCACAAAATAGCCTAGAATGTTCTCAAAATAATCTTAGAGTGATTGCTTAATAATGATAAGAATTGAATAGAAAACTCTGAAATTTGAGCACTATTTATAGGTGAAAAATCGGTTCGCATGATTAGCCTTTGAATAGCTACGATGGCCTTATCCAAACAGATTTTCAAAAATTCTAGCACGATAAGATTTTTCATTTGCACGACTGGCCTTGTGGGTCCCACAACTGGTCGAGTAGCCTGCTCGACTGGTCGTGGACACCACATGACTGGTCGTGCAAGTCCAGATTACTCGGTTGAAAACGAGTCGAGCACTGCATGACTGGTCGAGCACTATTCACACGACTGGTCGAGCAGTTTCCAGGACTGGTCGAGCAGTTGTAAACCAATAGAAAAATTCTAAAAATTCGTAACAAATCCTGGATTAGTCGAGAAATTTTTAGGACTGGTTGAGCCAGTGCTAGAGCTAGTTGAAAGAACAGAATTTTACACTTATAAAATGACCAAAACGACCGACTGCAAGTATGAAATGATCTAGTCATGATCTAAGGTCAATCTAAGTCAATCATACCTTACTTATGAGATAGAACATATGAACCATCAACATATCGATCACTTCTGTAACTTTAATTCTTGCGCTCTTCGAAGCTTGAACTCAATATATCTAACATAGCCTTCAGCTAGGTCTTGAGTTCTTGAACTTTTCTGGTTCCAGATCTTGAACCGCAATGTTCTTAAAAACTAAGTCTTCACTTTCTTCCAGTTTAAAGATCTCGGTAAGTTTGTCATAGATATCCGCAAGATAAATTCAGCACGAACAGAACGAACGTCGAAGATTCAAGATAAATTCAGCACGAACAGAACAAACGTCGAAGATTCAATGTGAACAGATGCACAAGGTTAATACAAATTAAGATACAAACTTGAATTGGTTCGGCACACCAAATTGACAATACTTAGGGTTTATTAACACGACACTTTCAGATTATATTGAGCATATCATAAAAGTCTTTATGAATGATTTCCCTGTTTATGGAGACTTCTTTGATAATTGTTTGCGTAACCTTACACTTGTTCTTCAAAGATGCATAGAAACTAACCTTGTGTTAAATTCTGAAAAATGTCATTTTATGGTTGAACAAGGTATAGTTTTAGGTCTTGTTGTTTCATCTAGGGGAATTGAGGTAGATAAAGCCAAAGTTCATATTATTCAATCTTTACCTTATCTCACTAGTGTGCGGGAAGTTCGTTCTTTTCTTGGACATGCAAGTTTTTACTGACGATTCATCAAGGACTTCTCCAAAATAGCATTACCCCTATGCAAGTTGCTACAAAAGGATGTGGCTTTTGAGCTCGATGAGGCGTGTAAAAAGTCGTTTGATAAGCTGAAGGAACTATTGACTTCTACCCCAGTTATCCAGCCCCCTGACTGGAACGTTCCTTTTGAGATTAATGTGCGACGCAAGTGATTATGCAGTAGGCGCCGTTTTGGGCCAAAGAATTGGAAAAACATCTCATGCCATTTATTATGCTT
>JASAUF010000647.1:7812500-8125000 GCA_030180095.1 Magnolia changhungtana
AGAAAAGAAAAGTAAAAAGGAAGTGATGGAGGAAATTGCTTTTGATATTACAAACTGTCTATGTTCATAATTCCTCCTAAAATTCCAATAAAGGGGTCTGTTTATATGTGATATATACAAAGGTGGAAGCTATTGTGAAGGATCGTTCCCTGCTAAAAACGAAAAGTGTTCCTTTTGAACGGTCTCTTTTTCAGTGCAAGAGTTTTCAATCTTCATTCATTTAAAACCCTAAAAAAAAGAACAAAAAAAAAATTACCAAAAAGTTTTAAAAAAAAACTTAGGTGATAAAGCAAAAGTAATAGTTACCTACACTATAAGAAAATTGGGCTTTACCAGCAGCCAAAAATGCCCCTAAAAGTTCAAAAAACCACTGGTAAAGGAATTACTGGTGGTTGTACTTGAGCCGCGAAAGGGGGGCGTCGCTGTATCTTTTACCGGTGCTTATTATCCTTTACTGACGCTTCTGATGACTGCTAGTAAAAATTGTAGAAGCACCAGTAAAAATTGTAAAAGTGCCAGTAAAATAAAAATATCATGCATGCTTGTCCCATGATAGTGGAATGATGGAACATGATTCATATAGCTAGCCCAATTAATTGGGATAAGGCTTAGATCTCGGAAAGGTATCCCTTTTCATGTGTGTCTCGGGATTCTAAGGAAGAGTACTAGTCCCCCCAACAAAGGGATCTTGCTGAAAATATAAGAAAGCTCTGTGATGTATTTTAATCAGCAATAAGAGAATATGAACCTTTGGGAGGACCCAAAAGAGCTATACCACTTATACCCGTACCTTAATGCAGGTACCAGGGTCCAGTTGAAGCACTCATGTAACATAGCATACTAAAGCCCATATTCTAGCATAAGAAAAAACAAAAATAAAAAGAAACAGTGTAGCATCCAAATCCAATAGAAACAAAAATTGACATGTGACAACTCTTTAAACAATTCTTGCTAAAGATATGCAATTTTCCTTTTATATGGGGACAAGTTGGGTTTTGTGACACAATGCTAGTTGGAACTTATCAGTGGTTAGAAGGTAACTTATAATGCATCAGGTTGAAAATATTTCAATTTACCTTGCTTAATATTCTTGTATGCCCATTTTCTATTTTTTAAGAATGGAAATGTAGTATTTCAAATCACATAGTGACAAGTGGGCGCAATCAAATCAATTAAGGTGGGTGGAGATATCAATTCCATGAATGAATGTATAAAATAGATGTGCATGAGAGGGACTTTTTTGTGGCCCACCAAAGACAAGGTGATTTACACCGTTTGTTATGTTTGTTAAGTACGTCCCAAGGCATATGTAAAGAATAAAAAATAAAGAAGGGTTTGATTTTGAATTATTGATGGAGAGTTATGGTTACAGTCTTCATGGTGTTAAGTTATAGTTTTAAAAACTCCATGACTCGAAGCCATGCAACAAATGAGCCAATTCCAACTTTGCCTAAAGTCGAATGATATCCGTCTGGCTCGGGCAATTCGATGTAACCTTGTAAAAATCTTCCCGAAGAGGTTTGCCATGAATCATTTGGGGTCCATCTGCCAAAATAACTCGCCCTTAAGCAAAGAGCTCTTTACGCAAAGAGTACAAAGATCTAAAAGACCTTTTATAGAAACTTTCATTTTAGATGGATTCAAACATTCCATAAGAATTACCAAGATCATTGATGAGTACAAATGCAAAAATAATAGTTCTGCTTTGCTTAGACCTGTGATATTCTCTGTAATTTGGTCATCATATTCATTACTTCCAATAAAAGAAAATTTCAAAATTGAGATGACTGCATGATCATTAAATCCACTTGTGCATTGTACATGCATCTATTATTTTAAACAAGTATTTTGGCGACTTCCAACTGTGCATATATGTTGACAACTTTAAAAGATGGGGGAACTACCATTACAAATATGTTACGAATAAACCTCATTACAAACACAACTTTAAAATGAAATATACCTGTCATGGAGAGCAAACAGAACTCCATCCAAAGAGTGAGAGACATCAACCTCAATGCAATCTACTTGAGAAAGAAGGGCAGCACGATATGCATTCATTTGCAAAATATAAAAGGAAAGTTGATTTTTTTTATTTTTTTTCACTTAATATAACAGATCATGGCAGCCAGTTTTTTATTTCCACAAACTGAACATGTATTTCAGTGTATAGGGCTCATGTTGTCTTATTAGTAAATAAAAAATATAATTCACTAACTGCTTGAAAGTTATCATGGGGGTTCAGATTCCCTTTCTTTTCCAAGAATTTGTGTATCTTGGGACATTTGTGAGTCTCTTGCTAGTAATGAAACAACTAACAAGGACAGGGCTGATGCCCACCCGACAATCTTTGTTTTTTATGCCAGCAGATCAATATGTTAGCATTTGGGTTTTCAAAAAATAAAAATAAAAATCTAATAGAATAAGTTGAGCATACATAGGCATATAACCATTGCATTCCATTTTGCCATGAATTCTACCTGCAAAACAACTAAAAACAAGAAAATTTCAGATATCAACTCATACATATAAAACAATGAATTCTCCATCGAAAGCCACTGCATACAATGAAGGAACCTATTGGGAGAGAGACGACCACCCTTAAATTTGTAGGGTTCTCCATGATGATTATTTAAAATCCATTCCACCTATTAGATGTCACATCAAAATTTAGGCCTGTGGCCCATGCAATCTAACTAGGAGGAATTGTTGTTCAAACTTCAAATTTCATGCATTGCTACCATGAAGTAGGCAAATCACATGCTACAACAATAGAACCACAGATAAGGGAGCAGGACTAAATAGCACCTTTTCCGTAGAATCCTCAAATCAGGGAAATGTGAGGGAAAATTGCAGTTTAAGTGTGGTTTTGTAGTTTTACAAATTTCAAATTTAGGATTTGGAAAAGGGTTATTTGGACATAACGAAATTACAATTTAATTGATGTTCCATAATTTTATAATTCTCAGATTTGGTATTGGGAAAGAGAGTTGTTTCGATGTCATGGTTAGAACTGAATGAGTCATTCTGAATTGCTGAGTAAAAAAAACGTGAAAACAATAACAATTTTTGATAAAGTAACATTGAATTGCAAACAAATTGAATTACGAGTTACCTTCTAATCATAATTATAATGAATAAAATGATATGCCAGTCACCAATGAAGCTTAATAAGACTAATCAGTTCTCAAGTGAGGCGGAAAAATCAACACAACATCATATACATACAAATGATACTGACCATTGAATTGGTAACTTATCATTTGGTTTGGTTACTAGAAACTATATGTAATGCCTTGTTACTCCAGTGGAGATCATGCCATCCATCCACATTGTGACTGTAGTGGAAGAGAATAATTGTAAAATTCTCTGGAAAAAAAAAAACTGAATTCCCTGAAATTAGATGAAAATTGGTTTGCTCATATGTACATGACAATGGATGAGAAATATTACCTTCTGAACAATGGCATCAGAAATTTTCTTTTGATTAATACCAGCAGGAATTGACAATAGGTTCACTATCTTGAGATGTAAAGGCACCATGGGTTGTCAAGAGTTTCTGTCTTTCCACAAGCTATTTCATGCCAAAATTCCTCTTGCAAGTACCTTGTAGGAAGACATCCAACACTAGAGTATCTTCTAAAAAACACATTGTTTGCCATTTTCTCAAAATCATGGAGGGTATCTTCTAGTAAACAACTTTTGGTTCATGTCTTGACATTAGCTGGTGCAATGGATGGGCAGAGTGGATATTAAACATGACCTGTTGAACATCAAGTTCGAAGTTTCAGGTTTTTTAACTAGGGACCTATTCATATGAGAGTCAGCTCCTGAATTGTACAAACACCTAATAACAGTCTAAGAAATGTCTGCTTATTAATGACAACGGGAATTATAAGGTCCCGATGTATTAATTAAAGAATTACCGAATTTTAAAGGGATGTCATCCAATTACTACACCAATCTTGATTATTAGTTCACACAACAGATTCCACTGTTCAACTAGTATATACTAAAGGGATGTCATCCAATTCATTCTATTACTCATCACCATGAAAGAATTTAATTCGGTAAGGTTATTACTCAAAGCCAATGTTCCGAAACTGGACTAGATTTTCAGAGTTGTAAGACCAATAAAATCAATAACAAGATCGGTCATCACAAATTAGATTTCACCAAACAGAAGTCCTTTTGATTTAGTAGAACGACTTCATGGATAGACTTGGGTTTCCAAAATTTTGAATCAGTGATAACACACCACCATACCTTTTTGTTCCATTATGGTGTTGAAGCTGCTTGCCTCAACTTTTCCTGTAGGACTACTCTGGCTTCATCTGCCACATTTTTCTTCTTGGAAGTAACCTGCATTCCTAAATTACTTTCATTTTGTTGTAACAAAGCAAAAATTAGTTAATGGGTTGTCCCAATTTCCTTCAATCAGAGTAGACCTGTGTCAACTCGGCACATGCGTATTACATCCAGGCCACATATCAGGTGGAAAATAGTGTACATTATCTAGCCAAAAGTTAATCCAGAAAAAAACACGAAATCTTGTAATTTCATGAAGACACAGAAATGAGATCCCAGGAATCTAAATTTAAAGGAAAACCCAACTAAAATATATGAAAATTCAAATACCAACCTCGTAAATCTTCTGCAATTTCTATAACTCTCACCTTTTAGCCAGAAAGGAAAACAACCCACCTTGTAAATCTTTTGCAATTTCTATAACTCTCACCTTTTAGCTAGAAACGAAAGTGACCCAATAGAAGAGAGAGAGAGAGAGAGAGAGAGAGAGAGAGAGAGAGAGAGAGAGAGAGAGGAGATGAGACTCTCCCCCTTTTCTTCCTTTTCTTTTCCCTCCCTTCCCATTTTCTATTTTTGGTTTTTTTTTTCCTTTGTTTTTTTTTTTTTTTTTTTTTTTTTTTTTTTTTTTTTTTATAATAATGGCTTGGAGTTCGAAGTTTTCTTTTAGTTTTTTTTTTAAAAAGTGAGTGGTGATGTAGACCAATGAGGGTTAGGCAATTAGGGAATCCCTGTTTACCAAATAACAGAGGATTCAGACTCGTTAAAAAAAAAAAGCAAATCCAAAGAACATGTAGACCACACTATAGAAAGTTGCGGGGATTAAATGAGTACCGTTGAAACATTGTTAGGATCGACTTTGAGGTTTATTTGCCATCTAACTTCTTAAAACGTCAAACTGACTTAGATGAAGGGAAAACACGAATATAAACTTGATAGCCTTTTGTGGCCCTGAGAAGTTTTCAACAGTGAACGTTCATTTCCCATTAAGCTTACCTGAGCATCAGATCTGCCTCACTTTATTTATCATACTTGAAATGGTATGGAAAAATGGATGGATGCTCTGGATCTGATACATATGTCATGACACGTCCCACAAAAGTTCCGCATGTCAACACCTTTTAGTTTCTCTCCTTTGACCTGGGAATGTGATCCACTAAGTTTCTCTCCTCTGGCCTAGGAATGTGATCCACTATGGAGGGGATTAGGTTAGGCCTCGGCCTCACCCAAGATGGTGCGGCCATTGCCATGGTGCCGACCTTGATGTGTATATTCAGTATTCACTCTGTTTATCCATTATTTTCTGATCATGTTAGGATATTAGGGAAAAAAATGAAGTTGGTCCAATTATTAGGTGGGCCATAACATAAGAAACAGTGGTGATCGATCATTAATGAGCCACAAGTTTTGGATCCAGATGATATTTGTTTTTTTTTTTTTTTTCTCTTCATCCAGGTAGAGCTGGGCATCAGGCCGAGTCGGATTGGATTGGGTCCAACTCGATTCAGTCTGAAATCTACATAGGTTGACCCGAACTTAATCCGATCTGGGACAAGTTCGGGACATCTGACTCAAACCAATCTAGACCACTGCTGGCTTATCCGAGTCCGACCCGGTCAGGGAAACCGAGTCAGATCGGATTGGGCACAGTTCGGATCAGTCCTGATTTTTTGATTTTTAATTTTTTTTTAAATAAAAGAAATTTTAAAAGTTGTAAAAAAATTGTAACAAAATGGTGGTGATTCTTAAATAATACAAAAGGAATAGTTTTGTGAAAATCTAAGCCGTCAAAGTCACTGCCTAAGTATTAATGGTGCATGACCCACCTTGGTGATGTTTTAGAAAACCCATAGGTCCAGCGAGCTAGGACCGCACGAATGGGACCATTAGCGAGCCAGTGGACCCATTAGTGAGCCAAGGCGGGTGGGCGGGACCACCAGCGAGCTAGTGGACCCATCAGCGAGCTAGGCGGGTTGTTGTCGGGTGGTGCGGGAGGGTGGGACCAACAACACCGATGAGCTAGGGCGGACGGACCACCGACGAAACAGGGTGGGCCACCAGCGAGACAAGGTGGGCCACCACCACTCCAAAATATTTAAAAATCTAAAAAAATATAAATAAAAATGAAAAACGAGCTAGACAGGGTACCTACCTGATGAATGGAGTTGATGAACAGCTGCTCGTTCGAGTTTGCTGAGTGGAGAGTGGCCGAAACGGGTTCGGGATCGAGATTGCCGGATCGGGAGTGGTTGAGCTATTGTGTGGAGTCACCGAAATGCCGGATCGAGATCGAGAGTGAAGTGGTCGGGCTGCTAGGTAGGGTGTGGGTAGAAAGGGGATTTTGGGAATTTAGGGTTCGGGCATTCGGGTGCGGGTGTGTTGGGGATTTATGTTGCGGAATCACACAGATCTAGATCTAGGATAACAATCCAAGAGCACCAAGCAAACACAAGAGAACACAACTATAATGTGGAAAACCCTTTCGGGAAAAAACTACAGCACAAAGCGACAGATCTTCATTATGAAAATAGAAATTACGAGAGAAAAGGACTTACCTGATTCGAATAACCTCGAATCTCGCCCTTGCTACACCCTTTAAAAACCCTAAAAACCTTTTAGGAACCCTTGGAAGCCCTTTAGAAAGCCTTAGCCACGCCTAGAAACACCCTAGGGACCCCTATTTATAGTTTAGGAAACTCCACTTACGCACCCTTGCGAAACCGCCTCAAATTTATGCAGTCTACACAAAATCCGCGCACTATCTGCGTAACCCTCGACTAGTCGAGCCATGTCCTCGACTGGTCGAGTACCATAAACACAAAAAAATATAGACGCTGGACTTCGAGTCGAGCGAGCCTCGACCGGTTGAGCAGTGTAAAACATTGAAGACATCATTCTTCTAACAACAGGGTGCTACTGGTAGAGCTGGGCATCTGACCGAGTCAGATCAGATTGGGTCCAACTCGACTCGGTCTGAAATCTACATGGCCTGACCCGAACTTGATCCGATCCGCAATTGAGTCCGAGTCATCTGATTTAAACCGATCTGAACCACTGCTGGCCTGATCCGATCTGAGTCCGACTTAATAAGGAAAACCAAGTTGGATCGAATTTGGGCATGGTTCGGATCGGTCCATATGTATTTTTTTTAAAAAATTAAATAAAATTCTAAAAATAGTAACAAAATAGTGGTGATTCTTAAATCATACACAGTGTATAATTTCATGAAAATCTAACATGCACATTTTGACATAAAATGAAAAAAGAAAATAAACCATGTCTAAATTCAAAAGTAAATAAACCTAACATGCATATACTGACATATAGATTAGGTAAAACTTTCATACATTCAATACCCTCAATATGATGAATGCCTTTGTGGCATGTAACTAAATGAACCTTGTCTGTAATAGTAATCCCCTCCTCCACCTCCACCTTCATTGCCAGATTCATCATTCAGTTCTCTTTTTACTGATTCAATTGCATGAGATCTCTTGGCCGACTCCAAGCTAGATGTGTCCAAAAAATGGTCGTTCATCTCTGATGAATCAGATGGTGGGGATGCCTTCCCATTATCCTTATTTATAGATGCAAGAAGTTTTTTCCAGACACTTTTTATGATCCGATTTGTACGGGATTCCCAACTGCCTATAAATGCTGCCAGAGTTTTAAGAAACTTTGATAGTTTACTCATGCTACTTCAGCATCATGTTGTCTTAGAGGTGGATGTTGTTATCTGGTACTTCTTGATTTGGATGTCATTTGCGAGCTTTCTTTAACGGCCTCTTTATAATCGCGTTCTTCTTGTTCCCTTAAAATTCTCTCTTGTTCTTCTTTTCTACTAATTGTGGAAGGCCTGGAACCAGAGCCAGAGGTAGTTCTTCTTCTTAACCCTCATTCATTTATAATAGGCCTACTTCTATATATTATTTGGTTAGTTGTATTAGTTATAGTTATAGGGTGAGGAGTGTAGGAAGTCTTTGTATTTGAGTCGATAATGGCTTTAAATAAATATCCTACTTCCTAAGGAGCTTTGCTACATGGTGCGACGTCTCCTCCCCGACAAGCCAAATGTAATTTGAGCCGATTTATTTGGTTGACAAATTGTTTTCCACACAACTTACATTTCAACTTTATCTTTTCATCCTGGGAGTAGACTTGGACTCCATAATCCCAAATATTCGCCGATGCATCATTTTCCGATGACATAGCTAGTGTATCTCTAGTTAGGTTAGGACAACAAAAAGAAGAAGTTAAAGTCATGAATGAACGCAATTACCCAACAATATAATAAGAGATTTAAACAACATTAACTAATTGAATAGTACAAATGAAAAAAGAGAAATATTCATCCACCCATAACCATAATATTACAATATAACTATTAAAACAAAATTACAAATATCATGATATAATAAAAATAGAAGGCTTCAACCGAACTCTCCTCTATTTTGTCACTCTATCTTGCAAGTGCAGGTACTGTCTCATCTATCTTGTCACTCTACTCTTCATCGAACTCCTCATCAATAGAGTTCTCTTTCCCCCTCAGACACAGCCAATCCTGAGTACAAATGAGTACTTCAATCGATTCATGTGTAAGTGAGCTTCTATACTTGCTTATGACCCTACTTCCCGTACTAAAAGCAGATTTTGAATCTACAGTTGAAATTAGAATTGATAATATGTCTCGTGCCAATAACAAGAGCACATGATAATGTAAATTACCAGATCTCGTCCCCCACCAGTCCAGAATATCAAAATCATCACCTTTGGATTTTACAATTAAAAGTTCCTCCTTGAGATAGTCTTCATGTAACGCCCCGACTTTTCAGGACCCGAGTATATGACTCGTTTCCCAAAAACCCGAGTGTTAACCTTAAAGGATGGTCAAATTCCAGTATATATTTTTTTCTTTCATCGGAGTTGTAGATTAGCGTAGAATGGACGAATCAACATAAAGGAAAATTTTATTTACATTTAGGATATATAAGAGGTTGCCCATAATGACTTAACCAATGCCCCCATTCTTACAATTACAAAATGAAATAACATTATATGTAAAATAAAGTAAATTATAATAATCTTGGAATGTGAAATCTTGTAGCAACCCTTAGCAATTACAATTATGCATCCTTGTCAATTATAGCCCGCTCCTCATCAAAATAATATGAATGTCACCTGGGCCACCTGCGCTACCTGTACGGTTATATATTTGATGGATGAGTGGCCAACTCAGTGTGAATTTCTCTCAAGATTACACACCGCTGCATTAGATAAGCATAGTTATAAAATAAAGTGTACAAAACAATACATGATGCGGGTCTTATTAGATGTATGGATGCATGAATGCAATCATCGCCCCGGGGATACTCATCCGTGCAGATAGTGGGCTTGTCACCCATGCAATCATTGACCTGGGAAAATCATCCAGTCAGATAAATACATACATCATATATGATAGCAATAGATGCTGGTTTGTGCCATGTATGCATGATTATCCAAGCATTATTAATCCAGTTACAATCAGCCAATTTAATTACGCTCAAGGTCTCTACAGGGGCTTGTCACCAGCGTAGGCCGAAAGCTCTGGCATAGGTCCCATATCACCATCCCCGGCTCATGAGGCTACCACCTTAGGATGTTTAATGGAAACTCGTCGACTAATGGCCAATCATGTTAAGTATATGGGGCTTACCATTGCATGGTATAAAACATCAAACCCATATAGAAAAAATACCAAAACAAAGCCATGTAGGGCTAATATCAAAACAAGCCACATAAGGCAATTATCAAAATAAGCCACATAGGGCGAGTATCAAAACTATGCGATAAAAGACCATCCTTGAAAACCACTTAGACACAACAATCCTGGATGGTAGGCCCACATCAATGATCCATCTAGGCCACCACTCAATAACCACTAGATCTAAGGTCCATTGCAATCACCATCAATTGAGTTACATCCCAAGTATGGGTGTACATTTATAAGTGGGGGTTTTCCACTAATGTACCAGTTTAAATCCCAGAAGCAATCCACAAGTAGTCCAATAACATGAATTAAATATACATGATAAACATTAAGCATGTGATGTCGCTACTCAGCTCCAACAATTAACACATGTGATTATAGAATGGAGATATCATTTATAAATTAAAATAAAACTATAACTTAAGCTAATGGAAAAATGGAAAGCTCAAGGGGAAGAAATCATCACCTTATTTATCGGCTTACCTTCTAAAGTTATCAGGAAGTGCGCCCGCCCTTAGACTTGGATCCTACCACAGATTATGGATTTGTGTGGTTAAATTAAGGTTCTACAAGATTATAACCTAGGGTTTAGGTTACTTATTTTTAGGGTTTTGATGTGAAAGTAGGGTTTTCATCCTTGGGTTTAGTCTTAAGCTTAGATTCTAGGATTTGGATCATAATTTATTATCAATATTATTATCATTATTATTATTGTACAATGGGCCAAATAATATTCATAATAGGGGTATTATTCAATCCATATTAATAATGATGGTCCATGAGTTCATATTTAAACGTACTGACATCATCTAATATTTTTATAATTACTGATAATCCTTTAAATAATTCAAGTAATAGTAATAGAATATTTACTAATGATAATATAATAAGGATTAATACTAATAATTATATAAACAAGTATTACACTAATCTCATAAGGACAATGATAAATATTTTCTAATGCTAATATTCATAACTATAATGAATCTAGCCATGATAATAGCTATTATGATCTACCATGAATTATGAGTTTCTACACTTTGGTCAAACCTAACCCACTATTTATGTTTATGGTATTGACCTAGAGCTTAGGTTACTTAGGTCTAGGACTTTATCCTAGAATTTAGGTCTACGATAAATCTTAGGGTTTGAACTCTAGTTGGTGTATCATTAATTACAATATAAACTTAATAATTTACAAGATAATCATTATCAGTAGTTTATAATTTATATTAGCTAACATAGTAATGACAATCGTTATGATGATAACTAATATTATGATGTATTCTTATAACATTTAAGAGTGATAAAATAAAATGTTAGAAGTTAACAATGATATTATAATTATTATTAATATTACTTTGCCTATAATAACTATTATTAGTATAAATAATT
Source organism: Magnolia changhungtana (assembly GCA_030180095.1). NCBI lineage: Eukaryota > Viridiplantae > Streptophyta > Magnoliopsida > Magnoliales > Magnoliaceae > Magnolia > Magnolia changhungtana. Next base: position 7,823,950 of record JASAUF010000647.1, read on the forward strand.
TACTAATGGCCATCCATATCTACTAATTGCACTTGGCTTGCTCTTTTGTCCAGTAAGGAAGATTTTTGTGTGAGTTTGGAGGAATCAAGGTTCCTATACCAAGATAAGTAGGTTTAGTGCTACACATAGCTAAGTAACATTCTAACTCAATTTCAACTAGGGAGTAGGAAGATCTACTAACCTTAGCCCATGTCAAGGATGAGCAGCTGGTTGGTTGGTTAGACACCCTGAGATGGTGTTAATCTGGCAAAAGATTAAGTCAGATTAACAATATAAGCCAACTGCCTTTAAGATGAGAACTGGTTCATTGAGTCAACTCGACGGACTTGCTCATGCTTATCATGGATCAAAGCCAACTGCTCGATCCCCATTGCTGCCATAACTAAGATATTGAGCCTAACCCATTCTGGATCCGGTTTGCTGGACTAAAATGAACCCAAACCAGATTTGATACTCGCTGGACTTGGTGGACTCAAACGAGTCAACTCAGAAGCAGGGAATGCTACACATCTTCTCCTCCTCCTCCTCCTCCTCTTTCCCACTCTTGTTGGCACGTCCAACACCATCTGCATTGAGATAAGCTCGACGAGACACGCTCAGATGCACCAGGCCCAACCCGACTCAGGCGAGTTGCATCGGGTCTGTCCCATGCGACACAAACAGTACGGCGTTGGATCCTTCTCTCTCTCTAATCTCTCTTCTATTTTTTCCTTCTATTTTCTTTCTTCCTTTCCTTTCTTCCCACTCAAGCCAGCTGCAGCTAGCACCTATCTAGGCCCAACCGATTCTAAGAATCAGTGGGATAGGATTTCCCCGACCCGACGCAAACTTGACCCCCGACCCATCTCCCTCTCTCTGTCTTCTCTTCAATTTTCTTCTTTCTATCCCTTTTCCTTCCTTTTTATTATCACCACCAAGCTCAGGACTTGGCCTGATCGAGTCCGAGTGAGTCAGCGACTCGGTTCGGGTCAGGCCGGTGCAGCGCAACGGCCACAGACTACACCTCTGTTGGGCTTTCTCTCCTTCCACTTGCTTCATCTTCCATATTTTCTTCCTCTCTTTCCGTCTTATAACAAACTACTGGCCACCGACACGCCCCGAGTTCGAGCCTAACTCGGACGGTCGGATGGTGCGGCACCACGGCCTAACCGATCACACTCCCCTGTTCTCTCTCTCTCTCTCTCTCTCTCTCTCTGTTTTTCTCAAGTGTGGCTGCCGTTTTTGAGTGCGGCTATAGAAATAGGAGAAGGGACGCTATCTCTCCCTTTTATAGGGATTCCAACACCCCTTCGGTCCGTTGGATGCGAATGGAAGGCCATGATTCAATCTCGGAGCCTGGTTTCCTTGAAACAGCTAATACGTTGTTGGTTTTGGGCGTCAATTTTTCTCAGACAATCCCTAGCATACGAGCAACAAATGGACGGTTGGGATGGCATTGGGGTGAACGGCTAAGATGCGTGGCTTCAACATCATGCGGATCGCCAGTGTGGCGCATGGAAACGTTTCTGTTTTCGAAAACGTGGTTTTTCTACGGTCCATTTACGATTGGATTTGTGGCCACACACGTGCACATCTCTGTTTGAAATGGCTAGGGTTTTGGTTAGCCTTTAGTAATGCACACGATGGACGGTTCTGATCGCCCAAGCGGGTCTTGATGGTGGGCCACCGATCAACACACGGACGGTGTCCGTTTCAAATGAAACCGAGCGGGAGAGAGAGATGCCTCTCCATTTATGGAAACCGTGGGTCAGTGCTGGTCAAACCAGTTGCCCGGTTCTGTGCACTTCGTGCACAATGAGTTCTGTGCACTTGCATTTCGTGTGGGGGCCCACTGCAATGTGTGTGACTAATCCATATTGTCCATTCATCTTGGGAGGCCTTATAAGGGACTTTGGCCAAAGGTTAGGTGGACCAAGGCTTAGGTGGGCCATACTAGTTGAATTACGTCTTTTATCATCGAATGTGTCAACCCAATGGTCGGATTAGTTCCATTTCGACCCTCAATGGTCAAAATGTCCTAAGGGATCACTTATATGTTTAAGCACACCATCATGTGCTACTACTCAAATAATATATTAATTTTAATTTTAATACACTATCATATACATGCTATGGATCGCATGTTTATTAGTATATAATTTATAATATATAATATTACATTATACATATGAATGAATTTAAGACTGTACAATATATATTTAATTAAAATCATATTTGTATTCCATGATATTGTTAAATAATATAAAATCTTATTAAAATATCTAATAAATCTTGTACACATATTTTATAGAAGATATTTAGTACCATATCAGTATTTATAGTTTAATTATACATTGTAAAATTATTACTCATTATAATATTATTTCATGATATTTTATATACGTTAGTTATATACATATCACTCTAGTACAACACATTTTCATACATTATTTATATGATAAACAATTTATCAAATACATCCATAATTCTTTTGATCTATGCTTGTCTAAAACTTGTAATATAACAAATACACACACACACACACACACTTATTAAATATTACTGAATGGTTTGATTCTTCTATCGAAGTGATTGAGATCCTAAAAGAGACATCTTTGGACTAATTTGAAAATCAATCGAATGGATGGCCTGATATAAAATGAATGTTGTACTAGACGATTGAGATTGATGAATTGGAGATCATTGGACATTGATGTGTAAGGAAAGCTACGTGTGTTTCTACACGTGTGTAAACTGGTTTGAATTTTCATGGTAACACATGAGTACTGGAAAGTATGGGGTGTTACACTTTAAGTTTTGATCTAGGCGTCTGTGTTTGAGTCCTTTTCCGCTGCGCATAGTAAGGCATGAAATCATCTACCGTTTCTTCTTGTGGTTTATCAACTGCAAAACTAGAACCCACATGAGGAGATCGTTCTTTTGCAGCGCACACATAAAAATTGTACAATTCACTGACTGCATCAAAAATCTTTTCGACCTCAGCAACACCCACCGCACCATACAACTTACAACATATGAATTCAACTATAATCATTTTGTATCGGGATCAATAACGACCGCAACAGCCATTACCGACTACACTCTGACCAATACTTATCAAACTTTACCTAGATACCCATGGTCATTAAGTGTAAAAAGTTTAGTCCATTACTGCTTTCGCACAAGGCATCTTTTACCTTCCAAAGTTCAGGCATAAATATATTTGTTGTTGGATACTTGTTGCCAATAAATTTCTTCGTACTGTTCTAAAAAACTAAAAGGAACTTACGAACTGATTCAAATCTTGACTAATCATCTCCAGAAGGTGGCCAAACATGTGCACTATCACGCTCCTTATAGTGAGAGAATGCAGGTCTTAAATCTATTGCTGAATCCAACATTTCAAAAGTTGAATTCCAATGTATCGTGACATCCAACTTCATCGTTCTCTGAGTTGACAAATTCAACTGCTTCACACTCTCATTTCATGTATGTAATCATGAAGGTGACCCCCGTACGTACTTCACATTCTCTCTTATGTTCTCAATCGTGGGATCGATTGTTTTAAGGCTATCTTGTACAATCAAGTTTAGGATGTAGGAATAACACCTAACATGAAATATCTTTCCACCAAAATAAAGGTCACCGGTGGCCCTAAACTGGTTGCACAAATTTGTTATCACGCTATCATTTGCAGATATATTGTCTAGATTATTGTGGAGTTCTTCTTCTCAATTCCCCACTCCATAAGACATCTGTATATGTAGTTTGAAATTATCAAACCACTATGAAGATGTATGAGATAACGAAAGTTTATTATTATCTTGCAAAGCCTCCATTTGGCATCAACGTATTAAGCAGTTAGTGACATATACCCCTTTCGTTGATTGAATGTCGTCCACAAATCTTATGTCGAGCTAATTCGGAAAAATCGTTTCCAACAATCCTTTCAACTTGACCTTCTCGCTTTCATACATCTTCATACACACCCTCTTTATTGTTGTACGGGAGACCTTGTATCTAGAGTTAAGGCATCTGGCTAGTTCAACAAAAGTAGAACTCTTTACCATCTGAAATGGTCTTTCATCTGTAATAATTAACTTGGCAGTCAACTCATTCACCAGCTCTTTGTCATACTTGTAGATAGACACCGACGGACCCACTACAGATTGCATAAATGAAAGTGTTTGTTGCCCTGCCACACTTCTCACTTTTTTTATAACACTTTGAAATATATTTTTTCAAAGTTGTGGCAAACCATCTGATTGCTTAGCATATTAAGTCTTGCAGTACTTGCATTGTATCTTCACGGTGCCGTTCTTCAAGGTTACTTCTTCAAAATTGTCCCACACTACCGATCTCTTTTTCGTTTTTCCTGTAATAAGTGACTGTGTGATATTAGTATCAATGACGGCCACCTCTTCATGTTCAAGACCTAATCCTTCATCTTCAAGGATCATCGGTGATGGAATTGACTGACTGCCCGGGTATTAGAAAGACCCTCACTTTCCATCTGATAATTAAAATATACTAAATCATATTAGCATTAGCAATCTAATGCTAACAGAGTTATACTAAATTCTAAATTAGTTATCCATCCAAGGTTGGATAGATTGTAATACTTTCATATTTCCATTTAAACGTCCACGCTGAAAATCTGGCAACATCTCCCCATTCCTCTCCAGATAAGTTGATCTTACGTTATATTCCGATACTAAATATCTAAAACAATGTGAAGATATTTGGCATTGGATATGAAACGGAAGAAACATATCCAGAGAGAAATAAAGAGATGGATCGCAGATGAGGCATTAACATTTAAATAAATTATATGAAAGCATACTATCCATTTAACCTTGAACTGTTCAAGATGGGACAATTTGAATGATTTCTGTGCCACCAAAAACACACTATATCTATGTATGGCCACATAGAAATCCTCAAATGGGTAACTAATTATCTAACTCACACTCATAATTAAATCCTAAATTAGTTATCCATCCAAGGTTGGATAAATTATAATATTTTCATATTTCTATTTAAACGTCCACGCCGAAAATTTGGTAGCATCTCCTCATGCCTCTCCAAATAAGTTGATCTTCTGTTACATTCCGATGTCAAATATCTAAGCAATGTGAAGATATTTGGCATTGGAAACGGAACGGAAGAAATATATCCAGAGAGAGAAATGAGGAGATGGACCGCGGATTAGGCATGAACATTTAAATAGATTATATGAAAGCATACTATCCATCTAACCTTGAACTGTCTAAAATGGGACAATTTAAGCAGTTTCTATGCCACCAAAAACATACTATATCTATATATGGCCACATAGAAATCCTTAAATGGGTAGCTAATTATCTAACTCACAAATCACGATCACAAGTCACAAGTCGCAATAATAATCTAAGCAAAGAAAGAATGTACATATTAAGTATACAATGCACAATAATATTAAGGTAACTTTTACCAAACTGCTAAATAATCATGTTTAATGTTACCTAATTCAGAGATTTATTGATACTTACATCTAACCTCAATAAAGTAAAATTAACTTTAACAACCACTAATTCTCTAACTCACAAATAACAACCTTTGTAACTGTCTAACTAACAGTTAACAACTAACCAACAAGGCAACAACAAAAGGAAAAAAATTACAGAAATATCCTCAAATTAGCATTTTGTTAATAAAAGTAATCAACCCCATCCACTCATTAGTTGGGCCCAACTATAGAAAAAAGTGTATGATATACATTTTTGCTCTAATGTGGCCCACCAAAGAAGTAGATAGAGCTGATTTTTAGATATATAAGATGATCCTCATGATGGAGCCAACCTATTGGATGGGCTGAATGTCCTGCACACACGAGCCAACCTACTGGACTCCATGCATTTCAGTGTAAGTTATCAAACAAAATTGAAGATTCAGAATCACTTTAATTCCAATGTAATTGTGATTTAGATTTCAATGCAGTTCAAATACAAGATTCCAAATAATAAACCGCTCTCGTTGTAGGATTAAGCTAATCTAAACATTAGCTATACTATACCCACTAAAAAACCTACAAATTTATTTGGTAAGCCACTTACAAGTTAATTAGCCTAGCAATGGGTTGGACTCGAGTTTAAGTTTTGAACTAGTCAAGTTGACCCTTTGGGCCACCCTACTAGAAAAAATTATTTTGTTAGGCCCAAGCCTAGGTGCCAACCTTATAATAAGTTAGATTAGCCTAAATTTTTTGATTTCATATTTTCATGGTAAGCATTGGATGACATACATGCACATGATAGGCTCAAACTTTTGCTACAAATTATCTATGAGATAGGAGTAAAAGTGGTCAATTTTTCAAAGATAATGGTGTTGATAGACACATGTGGAAATATCTGCGCAAGATACATATACCAAAGGGAAGGTACTTATAATAATCAAAGTGGACCCCAATTTAAGATACATATTACTTTTTTTCTATCTTTTTTTTTCTTGTATTTACAAGTAATGGACCCCAATTCACAAAATCATGCTTGATTTGTGTCCAATCAAAATCTATTTGGTTGTCGTAGACACCCCACCTAGGCTAATTTATTTAAAGGCAAACACAGTACGAACCATTATCTAATCTGAACCCAAAACCCTAGTCCTAACCCGAAACCCTAATCCTAACCCAAAACCCTAATCCGGACCCAAAACCTTAATTCGAACTCGAAGCCCTAATCTGAGCCCAAAACCTTAACCCGAACCCCAAAACCCTAATCCAAACCCTTAAACCCCAGCTTAACCTCAACCTAGCTTAGCCCGAACCCCAACTCGAACTTAAAACCTGTCAGAATCAGAGTATACACTCAAATCAACATGGGAACACACCTGTTTGAACCCCAAAAGCCCGAAAAGAAGACTATCAGATGAGCCAACGCACCAAACGAGGCCCACCGGATGGAGCCTGGCTTGAGCCCAGCCCGGGCGGTTGTCTGACTACCATCGACGGTACTCAGATTACCTCTGCTCGCGAGGCACATGTGTCCTCCGAGCAACAGCTGTCTCTGCGCCCGAAAGCCAACTTTCTTTTAAAATTACCCCTTCAGCCTACACTATTTACCATTTTACCAACCCCAAGAGCCAATGAGAGTGCGACACGTGACGTTTCTCTCTCTTCAACCACTCACAAGCTGTCATGTCAGCTTTCACCCTTCACAGCCCCAAATATTACCACAATGCCATTAGAGAAGGCTATAAATAGCCCTCCTCTTCTCATTTTCACAGAACACATCTACATCCGAGAGAGAGAGAGAGAGAGAGAGAGAGAGAGAGAGGGAAGGAGCTCCTAAACCTCCAAGTTCTGATCTTTTAGCCACCCCCTAGCCCTTCCTCTTAACCTTTCCAATCCCTAAGCCTAGCCCAGATTGGTCATGGTTCGGTCTATGTTTTAGCCTATTCAAGTTCAAGCCAAAGATCAAATCATCTCATACAAGCATTCACCATCATGACATCTATTCCCTTCTCAATCCTCCTGCTTCTCTAGATCTTTAGTGCATCCCATGATGGGGCAATTCTCTATGGACCCAATCATGATATTTATTTTTTTCCATTTATGGAAAGGTCATCTAGACCTTGCATTTTTGGTGGAGAAGGGATCTCCACCGTTGATTTTGATTGGTGGGCCCACATATAATGGGAACCTCTTGATGTATGTGTTGTATGAACCTTAGGGGAGCTCATAGTGGTGAAGCTCCCCCCACCTCGTGTCTCTTCTCTCTCCCTTGTTTGCGGCCCACCATGATGCATGTATTTTTATCCAAACCATCTACCAAACGAACCACCTTACTGTCGACTAGTGGGACCACCCACGCTGTCCAAACGAGCCTGCATGACCGGCCGGTCACACAGGCCCAATGGAAGGGAAAAACACAAAGATCAGCTAGATCCCAAGCTGGGTAGGCCACTTACGTGGACCCCACCATACATGTGTTGTGCCCCTACCGTCCAGCACATGAACGGTGCTGGACGCACCTGATATATGTGTTTTGCCCATCGTCCAGCTAGGACGGTGGGACCCACCAGATGTATGGATTTAATCCACACCGTCCAGCGGTTCTGTGGACCCCACCTTGATATATGTGTTGTATTCGCACCATCTAACAATTTCGTGGGACCCCACCTTGGTGTATGCACTTCATCCTCATCGTCCATGTGGGGCCCACCACGATATATTATTCTCATCGTCCGTCCATCTATATGGGCCCCAATAGCTTAAGATGCTAGAATGACGTTAGCCAGTTCCGTGGCCTGGCCTTGATGCATGCATTTTATCCCAACCGTCCATCATCTGGATGATGGGCCCCACCGACATATGGCTACTGGGATGACTTCAGTAAGTTCTGTGGGTCCCACCTAAAATTTGAATCTATTTCATTCTCCTTGTAATGCGTACGTGGGACCCCACCATAATGTGTGTATTTTATGTCCATGCCATCCATCTGTCGGGCCCACCTTGATGGATGTGTTTCATCCACACCATCCACTTTTTGGACGGTGGGAGATAGCTACCGTATTGACGTATGCAGGTTCTGTATGTCCTTGATCATGAGGCATGTGCTATATCTCAACCGTCCATCTGCTGGGTCACACTAGCTATATAGTTGCTGTAGTTACATCAGCAACAGGGTTTGACCATGCAGTATGTGTTTCATCCTAATCGTCCATTGATGATAGTAAGTTTTGTGGGTTTGATTTGAGGTACGTGTTGGATCCAAACCGTCCATCCACCCTGTGGGCTCGTCTTAAGGCTTGAGACTAAAAATAAGACAGATCTGTCTATGAGGTGGACCACACTACAAAAATTAGTGGAGAATGAACGTCCACCATTGAAACCGTTTAGGGTCACAGAAATTCTAGATCAATATGAAATTTGTTTTTCCTCTTAATTCAGGCCTTTGTGACCTTATGATCAGATTGGATGGAAAATAAACGTTATGGTGGCCTTGTGAATTGTTAACAGTGGAAATCGTTATCTCCACTGCTATTTGTGGTATGGTCCAAATGATCTTTCGATATGATTCATTCTTTGGTTAATGCTCTAAAATGATCTCTATAATAGATGAATGGTGTAGGTAGTCCAGCTAGATCGGTGGGTTCCACCCGATGTATATGAGGCCCATTGTTGCGGCTTATGTGATGCGGCTCACCCAATGTATATGAGGCCCATGTGATGTGGTCCACTTGATGTATATGAGGCCCATTGTTATGGCCCATTGCGATGTATATGAGGCCCATGAGATGTAGCCTATTGTGATGTATATTCGGCTCGTGTATGAGGCCCATGAGATGTGGCCCATTGTGGTGACTTTAAGCCCATGAGATGTGGCCCATAGTGATGGATTTGGGCCCATGAGATGCGGCCATTTGTGACGTAGATAAGCCCATGTGATGAGGCCCATCATGATGTATATGAGGCCCTTGTGTGAGGCCCATCGTGATGGTATAAGGCCCATTATATGTGTGAGGACCATTGTATATGGGATGCCCAATTATGATGTGTAAAGCCCACCATTATGTATGTGTTATCTTCACACCATTCATCCATTACCTTGGAAGGCCCACCCTGATTCGTGGATTTTATGTCCACCATGGGGCTACCTTATGAGGCCCATCATGTTGTATGTGTTTCATACACGATGTTCTTCCATTTTCCCGATTTGTATAAGGGTTGTGGGCCCCATAGAGAGTTAGATTCAAATCCCAAGTGGACCACACTCTAGGAGACAATAGTGGTTAAATGTCCACCGTTGAAGTCCTCCCTAGGGCTCGTTGTTAAGCCCATTACCTTGGGAGTAATGATGGTTAAATGTCCACATTGTAATCTATCTCCCTAAGGCCCATTGTTAGGCCCACTCTCATCCCCAGCTTACCCCAAACCGTTGGGCCCCCCATTGATGATACCCATTTTCTCTTGTTGGGTTATCCCGAAGTATTGGAGCCCCATTGATCTAGTAATACCCATCTTTCCCTTGTTGGGTTATCCCAAACTGTTGGGCCCCCATTTGATAATGATGCTTTCCACCATTCCCTATAGGACCACCCAAGGCTTGGAGTCCATCTTATGTTCGTACCGGGCCTTCCATGGGGAATGCAGCCCACCTAGATGTATGTGTTTATCCAAGCTTAGTAACCCAAACCCAAGGCCCACTTAGATGATGAGCATGACCTTTTGTAGGGTTACATAATCCTGGATGTGTGGATCCTACCAAGGCTCACCTTATATTCGTATCGGGCCCTCATAGGAAAGCTCAGTTGTTCGTGATAAAGGGAGTGAGGAAGACCACTTCTTGTACATAAATTCACCCTTTTAACGCACCTTGTGGTATACCCACTTAACTCGTCCCATGAGACATATCTTATCCTTATATTCAGTTGCTAGGACCTCGGTGTCACGTATGTATCATCCACACCGTCCATTTACTTCTTTGGGGACAAGTGTGAGGCCTATCCTTAACGTTAGTACACCATCACCTCTTGCTGTAGATGGAAGTATATGTGGTACCAGATTTAGTATATCTATTGTGTAGAGCCTATCTCAATGTATGGGTTAGATCTGCCGTTCTTCCCGTGGACCCCGTCTTGGAATATATGATATATTAGTGCCTTGGGAGGCTAATGTTAGGCTAATGAAAGACATACCACATGAACTCCTATAGTTGTAGAAGGGGCATGTCGTTTAGCTTCTACTCTTTGTATGTGATATGCCGGTGATGGTTGAGTGTGGATTATTGTTGTCTGCCCTATCAGATAATCATGCTTATGTACTTTATTACATCATGATACATGCCCATGTGCATCACATGTATGCTTGTTATGAATAACATATGTCATTGGGTTAGTTTATTATGGGACTCTTTGTGAGATGGAGTTGCCCCACATGGTCGGGCAGTATGCCTAGGTTTGATGCATGATTAGATGGTATGACTCATGCATCTGGCATTTGTGTGACATGATCACTTGGCGCTCTAGCGACATTAGGGTTGTGGCCTCCACAGGCACATCGTGGGTGGCCAGATGGGATACCAGAAATATTTGGTTCTAGCACCATGGGCGTAAGGGTGTCCTTAGGTGAAAGTCCCAGAATCCTCTTGGTACCAGAGGAGAAGCCAACGTATAGACCGAGTGGCTACATGAGCGCTTGGGTGCCGAATACTAGTAGGCGGCGTCTCCTACTGTATCGTGGTCGGTCGGAAGGGGGTGTGGCCTTATCTGCCTGAGGGTAGGGGGCATAGTTGGCCGAGTTTAACCATTTCATAAATGGGTCTGTTATCGACGTGCCGAGTTGATATTGGCTGACTACTAGCTAGGTGGATAGTGAGGTCTCTTCCACTTGCATGGTTGCTTGTCTAGTGGGCGGCGATCTAGTATAGAATATACTAGACCTTGGTGATATCTTAGAGATGAGCCATACTGATATCTGGAGTTACTGAGTAGAAATTGCGTACTCAGCATTTGACTCATTTATTCATTCATTCACTATCGACTCAGACTGCTGGTACGCAACTAGATCATTACGTACACTTCGCAATGACTATAATTTTGGTTGGGTACGCGACCAACCTGAGATCAGGAGTTTACGATATTGAGTCTAGCTATCCAAATTTAGGTATGGGACTGGTTTGGATAAAGTCCCTTGTGATGGACCCCATAGCTTGCGATACTATGTACTATCATTCCAACTTCACACTCCAGTTGGGTTATTTCTTTCGCACCGCATATTGCATTGCATCCTCAACACATAACATTTGGTTTACTATGCTTTTATATTGCATATCCTGAATAAGGTTGGTGGTATTATGGACTCACCAGAATCTACATATTATATTACATCCGTGACATATGGCATTTGAGTTACTATGTTTTTGCATTTATATGGCCTAGATGAGGCTGATAGTATTCGTGGCTCATCAGGAATTGCATATTGCATTGCATCCACGACATCTGATATTTGGCTCACTATGACTCCACATTACATAGCCGATCTGCATTGCATACTCTGATATTGAATAACTAATAGACTTGCTAGTATTTTCGCTTACTCTAATATTTGTGTGCTTAACACTTATGTTGCGCACACATATACACCACCCTCTAAGCTTTCTATAAGCTTTGCACAATAGATACGTGCGGGTGACGATAGGATGTAGTTGAGCTGAAGCAGGAGCATGCGGTGGAGCTTCTGGAGCTTTTGGTATTTATCTTATATTTCCCCTTCATGTATTGTACTCAAGTTTTTAATATTAGTGGATATATGATGATGATGTTGCCTCTGTGATTTGGGTATGCTTGCTGTTATGCACAATTACAAAAAAAAATCATACTGAAAATCCTCCTTGTTGGATTCTAGGATCGGAACCTGGCGTATGGGCCCTGGGAGCCGAGAATGGGGTACTACGGAGGCTGTCGACACCGGATTCGACGATCGAGAATTCTGTGAGCCCGTTTTTTTGAGTTTGGGGTGTGACACTCTAACTTAAAGTCACAAAGTAGAAGATTGGTTTGGATATCCCCGAATCCCTCTCTAGTGGCCCCACCACTAAATAAAAAAAGGAAAGAAAAAGAAAAGAAAAAGAAAAGCATAAAAAATTTAGTGACCAGCGGTGACTAAAGAATCCAGCCCGACTCAATCTTCCTCCATCGTCTTTGTTTCATAGCTGCAACCTATCAAACCCAAATCTATCTGTAGCCGTCCAACAATTGGGACGGTTAACTAGATCCAAACTGTTCTTTTAAGTAGGAACTAAGAAGACTTCAATGACATATGTTCAATCCCACCGTTTCTGGTCTTGCGACCATTTGAGTGGAGTGTCTTCTTCTTTTTTGAGTCCATAATCTCACATGATCTGTAGAAACTATTGGATGGCTTGGATTCCTCATCCTGCACCTCATTGGACCCCACTAGGTGTTGCCATCATCCGAAACATGCGCTTTTACAAACACGCCAGTTTCATTCCAAATGGAACTTCTCCTCCACACTCACGACAATGCCGCATCCCACAATCCATGTGCATTACTCCAACAAATCCCAACCGTTCAGAGCTCTCCAAATCTAAAAATTCTAATTGTTCTACCACATCTTGTCGTTGCCAACCAATCCCAACAACGCCCTACTTGAAAACGCCTTCTCGAACATAACCTGGTGCATGTGATAGCTGCACTCTTCTCTTTGCGAAACCACCAAGAAAAGCTACCCAACCATCCGAATTTGGAATCCGTTTTAAACTCCAACATTCACAAGGAAATTTCACAGAGAGAGAGAGAGAGAGAGAGAGAGAGAGAGAGAGAGAGAGAGAGAGAGAGAGAGAGAGAGAGAGAGAGAGAGTTTCCTCCATTCGAGTTCAGCATCCGACTCAACTGACTCAAACCAAGCCATAATAGTCTAGCCACACCTCCTTGTTGTATTATGACAACTCCTGAAACCTGGCCAAGTCCTCTAGATCATCCCCAGGTAAACCGTTTGATTAAGCCCAAGCAATTGTTCAAACACAGCCTGCTCTTATGGTATCATTGCACCATACATATGAAACTTTTAACTTCTACGTAGATGTTTTTATTTTGCTTTTAGCATGGGAATCGGGCCTGGCCCACGCTAATGTGTGAGATCCAATCCACATGGTCTATCTAATTATTGAGGTTGAATTACATTGGAACCCCGCATATTAGGTCGATCTAACCATCAGGTGGACCGTGTCGATCATATGGTATTTGTTAAAAGAGAAGTATTAGAAATATTGTGTGGGCCACTAAGGTTTCAGAATAAACTGATTATTTGGCCCAACTTATACCATTCCTTTACGGGCGATTAATTAGCTGGGATCTGACTGATGTATTTAAAGTGTACTTTAGATCTTAAATAAGAAAAATCTTAAAACTTTTATTCATCTAAAAAACATAGTAGAATTCTAGAGTTTGTCAGTTCGACACGTAAGATCATTGATCCAAACCGACAGAGAGATCCTAACCAATTTTGATAAAACATGTACTCTTTCAGTTCGACTCGGTCCGACCGACAGAGGGTAAAAATAGACTACTTATACTTCGAATTTAAGGAATCTAATGAATTGAAGCATTTGATTTATGATTAACTATAATTACTGGGTTATTTGAAGTGTAAATGGAATGGTAGAGACCATTTTGATTAATCAAGTGGGTCCCGCATGAAATGGTGGTGATTACAAACCTCGTATCAAGGGTTGGATTGAAGAGATCCAGATTTGAGAATATTGTGGACCCTGATCATGTCCACGATCAATCAAAGGTAGGCCCCATCTTATGAAATCATATAAATCAGGATAATGATTTTATGTACATGTTGTGTTTTAGGAATTTCTAAATTATCCTATTTCGATTATTCAAAAAACAATTTAACCTTACAAAAATCATCAGGAGAGCGATTTTAACATGTTTCTTCTCCATTGTTATTAAATTAATCATCTGATTGTTTTCGCTGATTGTGATTCCTTGTGTTAAATGCTTGTTTACTTAAAATTAAAATGACATATAGTGCTATATATGTGACAATTGTTAACATGATGCAAAAATCATTCTCATGCGTCCATGTCATGCGGATTAACTGCGCTAAATTCATGGGGGCACTCCCTGGATGACTTGTACGTACCTACAGTACTGGGTGACCTAGGGGACCATTCCTGGATGCCCACAATATGTGAAAGCCTACCAAGATGGTGGAAGCCTACCCTAAAAAATGGGAATATGTGGGTTAATGGGATCCAACTCAAGCAAGTGGACTGATCAACCCACTTGATGCATTCACGCATCCATGCATCTCATGACATTCATCCATTTCTATTTTAATTATGATGTGCATGAACCATGATGGGTTTACTTACTGGGCCTGGTCAGCTGACGTTTTATTGATGGAAAAATCGTACAAATTTAGTGAACAATATAACCACTGCTCAAGTTTTAGGGTAGGAAGGTGAACTAGTGGACGATTCATAAGGGCTACGACCCTATCTTGATGAAGACGAGTTGAATATGTTAAATCACTAATATATCTAGTTGAACTCATGTTATTCCTTTAATTATGTCTTTGAATAAAATTTAAGTTGAGTAATTGAAAGTTATGAATAGTTAAAACTCTTGTTAGTAAATGATTTAATAGAGCCCTAAATGGGTGGGTGTTCACAACCCCAAGTGCAAGGTCACAATGTAGTAATAACTCAGTGAGACCAATGTCGAATCCACAGGGACTATACTTGTACGTATTCTGAAAATAAGTAGAACTAGAACTAGAACTAGAATTGGAACTAAAACTAAATCAGGAAGAGTTAAGAATAATTGTGAATACATTATAATCAAAGAGGGAACTAGTGCGCTAAGGATCCACTTGTAGCTATTAAGATGCTACCTCACTTGATTCAACAAACAGAACTAGAATCAAAGTCCCATCCTATCCAATAGGAAGATAAAACAATTGAAGCACAATCTGAACTTTCATTGAAATAGTTCACACATGAAGAACCATTGTGAAGATCGAAAGGGAATTCAACCATCTGAAACTGCCCTTGTTTGTCAATATACGTGAGTATTGAGTTAGTCAGTCAAATGAGCCCCAAGTTGAAGACATTAAGTTCAAGACTCATCAAGATGAAGGCATAAATTATGCTTAAAAGGTAAACTAAGCCTTATCTACCCAAAACAAACCTTGACAGGTATATGCCCCTAAAAGAACCTAACTTACCCACAACAACTCCTAAAAACTTCTGGTAAGATTGGGTTGTTTGTAGCACTTTGAGTATTGGAGGAAGAATGAAATATACAGGTAAAATAGAAATCATGACAATTGCATCAATATGCAATCAAGGACACCTTTGATGGCATCAAACATGGTTCAATTGCATCGAAACTAACCCATATAGTCTAGCAACAAACTGAACAAATGCTGGGAATTATCGATTGCATAGAACCCACTTTTATTGCATCGACCTTGGGCTTATTTCCTTCAGAACCAAAAATACTTTAAGTGCTCATCGATGTAATCGAAGCTTCTTCAATAACATCAAGAGTAAGTTATCGATGACATCGAAGATTGATCGATGACACCGAAATGAGGACCAGTTTGTCTAGCAAGCTTTTCAGGTAAAACAATATGTTTGATCACATCGAAGACCGTTCAATTACATCAAAATTCAAATCTTGATCACATCAAAGGTCTGATCGATTACATTGAACAAGGGACAAAACTGTCCAACAACCATTGTGTATTTTTCAAAGAAGAATCCCGATGGCATCGAAACACCCCTCGATCACATCGAAGTGCACGTCGATGATATCGAAGGGTGCTCGATGAGATCAGACAGAATCTGTCTACACCTAACTAAATATCCTATGTAGGGAGTCAATGCAATCGAAGAAGGTTTGATGACATCAAAATTAAAAATTTGATGGTATCGAATACCCTTCGATGGCATTGACAATGTTAGATTTTTGCCCGTTGGGGATTCAACTTTATAAATACACATGGCTCGCTTCTTAGTAAATGAGCTAAAATTTAAGAGAGTTTAAGAGAGTTGTTGCAAGAGTTAATACCCGTATCCTCATTCCCTATTTTCCATTAGAGTTCATCATTCAATCCTTTGCATAAGCATTTACTCTTATCTTCTTTGCTTGGATTGAATCATGAACTCTGACATTCATTAAGTTTCCAATAACACTCATTAGGCAAATCATTGTGTTGGAATACTTGAATGCTTAGTTTATGGGAATCTTCTCTATGTATTTAAATAATATAATTTAATAGAAAAGATTGAACCAAACCCTAAACCTCACAACCTCGGAGCATTGATCGAAGCAACAGAAGCGATTGCGGTTCAAGGGAGCTGAAGACTCTTCATCAACATAGAAGATCATCTTCAAATTATGCAAGAAGGGGCTCACTCACTTGTAAGTATATCGAGCTCATTGAGTCTGAAGCCATTTCCTTGTGTAGGATTGGGATTCAGAGTTTGAGTTTAAAAACTTGCTAAGACCTCTCGTAGGCCTCCGACGAGAGAATACGTTGTCCTTGTGTATGATGTATTATCCTTGTGTAGGATACGTTGCCTTGTGTACGCTCCTAGTTGTGTCCTTATGTATGACTTGTCGCCTTGTGTAGGCATCTAAGGTTGTCTTGGGTAGGCTCCTTAGTTAACATTATGTAGGTTGTAAAGGTTCATGGTTAACCTAATTTAAAACTATTGGATAGTGAAATCTGGTACACTCTAGGAAAGAGTGTGTCAGCCTGGAGTGGAGTATGCAATTAGCCGAACCATTATATATGATTGTGTTTGGGATTGCTCTTTGTGCATTGATCTAATTATGCTTATGTCTATCAAATGATTATTATGATGCATGATTAAGTAAATGTCTAAGCATTGATAGGAATCACATCTCACACACTCTCACGTACACTAACTTTATAGGCTAGGTGCTTTATATGTAAATCTTGTGTAGACTATTTGTTTAGACCCTCTATTGGCTTTGATGATATAGAGTTACTTTGCCTTACTTATCTTGCTTGAAGTTAGGTATTGTTTGTTGTTATAAGAAAATAATTTTTGAAAAGTCCTATTCACCCCCCTCTAAGACACTTGGACAAATTCCATACTTCTACAATAACGGTTCTACCACAATTTCACCATCCAGTATGCCTAAGTAGGGTTGTTCATGAGTCGAGCTAGCTTGAAAAACTTGCTCGACTCGGCTCGAGTCAGCTCGGATTGACTCGGCTTGAATGGCCGATTCGAGCCGAGCCGAGCTAATTATTTGAAGCTCGAGTTGAGTTCAAGCCGAGTTCGACCAGGGGGCATTTCAACTCACTCGACTCGACTCGAACTCGACTTAACTTAAAGCTCGAACTCGAGCTCGACTCGGCTCGATTAATAAATATATTAAATATTATATATAATATATATTATATTAATATAAGTTTTTTAATTTTAACTTAAAAAAAACCCCTAAAATCTCTACCCGACAGCATACACCCCCTTTCCCTTTCACTTTCTTCTCTTTCTCTACCCGCTGCCAGCTGCATGCCTGCCCAGACCACCACCACTACCAGTTTTCATTTCAGCTCCACAATAGTATGATTTCAATATCTTAAGATCTACTTCTTGGGTGAGAAACCCAAGAAATCTGAGATGGGTTTTTCTCAGATTTGTTAGAGCTTTAAGGAAATCCAATGATCTGATTGGCTAGGGCTCTTTACTTGGATTTTTGATCTGTGTTCTGCTCTGTTTCTTTTCTAGTACTTGGATTTTTCTTAGTGGAAGAAGATCAATAACAAATTGGTTCTTATAGGTTTCCTCATCCGATTCGAGGCTTTGTTTGGTTTTTTCATCGAGTTTTGCTTTAATTCTGCTAAGATTTTTGAATTTTTCATCAATGGCGGAGGATCAAGAATAGAATCCATTACTCTCTCACCCAACAAGCTCGATCTCGACTCGAGGTAAACTCGACTCGACTCGAACTAAACTTGACAGCTTTGGCAAATAAGCCAAGCTTCAATGTTAAGCTCGAGGCCAAGCTCGAGCTCGAACTTGAACTCGAGTACATCATGGACAAGCCGAGCCGAGCTTAGCCCACCTCAACTCGACTCGACTCGATGCCCACCTCTATGCCTAGGAGATGATGGTGAATCACGAAGTTTACCAATCTTAACAATATAAAAACAGATAAGAAGATATTCAAAGCCATCACAACATTTATTATAATTTGAGTAATAATAAATCATAGAAAACTGAAAATATTTCTTAATTCAAATTAGGAATCAATGAAGTTCAACCTAAACATGAATCAAAGCAAGATAAACATCCCAATAAACTACAAGCTTCACCTCCTAGCCCTAGCTAAGAGGTTTAGTTAACCATAGACTAAACAAAATATTAAAAATAAAATAAGGAAGAAGAAAAACTCTTGGAAGGCTGTTCCACCCTTTTGCTCTACTTCTTGAATCATGATTCGTGTTTTAAACTCCTTAAAGAACCCATATTTATAGCCTTTGTCTGACCATCTTTGGAAATCGCCTAAAATTTACGCACTCTGCGTAACACCTTCAATGTCATTGAACATGAATCGAATTCAAAAGTCGCACATTTGCGTAACGCCTTTCACACTGCGTAACTCTTCATGCCTTCGAACATACCTTCGATGTCATTGAAGGGTGTTTGAGTGATCGAAAATGTATCCAGAGTGTTCAAGCGAGATGCTCTAGAAATCTTCAAAAATCTTGATGTCATCGAACTGCCTTCGAGCAATCGAACATGTTGTTGATATCATTGAGAAATGCATCCAATTTGTCCAGCAACTAAACTTGATTTTCAGATAATTCTTGATGTCATCGAACTACCTTTGATGTCTTCAAACACTTACTTTGATGTCATCGAACGGTGTTTGATGGCATCGACAGTGAAGTTCAGTTTTTCTATTTTTATGCACTTTGCACTTTCGACTTCTTTTCTTCTCTACTTTGTTTCCTTAAATCTTGAGGTCTTGAAATCTTCAATCTTCAATCTTGGTTTCCTAAGATCCATCCTTTGCCTTGGTGATTCTTGAGCATCAAATCCATCCTTTTAACATTCTTTTCAATCTAAGCTCTCAGACTCACCTCGCAATACAAACATGTATAAAATATACCCATTAAGCATTATCATGTATATAAAACCAAAATATAAACAGGGGAAATATGCAATATTTAATACTCAACAGTGGGCTATGGTACTATGCTTAACTTTCGTGAATGTTATCAATATGTGGATTGAATGCCCATAAATGATCGTGATGGTGAATATATGTGTATTGATTGAAATAAAGGAATGTGAGATGCTGAAGGTTTGAGTTTGAAAACTTAGTGTGCATTTTAACTAAGCCTCTAGAAAATGGTATGACAGAATGGTTTTCGTACACATGGTGTACAAGTCATGTGTCATAACTTGGGTCTGAGGGTGCACACTCTGTATTCAAATTTTGGGGCGTGACAGTGAATGCCTCTATGTAGGGTTGTTCACGTGTCAAGCTAGCTCGATTAACTCGGCTCGAGTCAGCTCGAATTGACTCGGCTTGAATGGCCGACTTGGGCTAAGTCAAGCTATTTATTTGTAGCTCGAGTTGGGTTCAAGCTGAGTTCGACCATGGGGCATTTTAACTTGACACGACTCGAACTTGACTCGACTCGAAGCTCAAACTCGAGCTTGGCTTGATTAGTAATAGGTATTAAAAATTAAAAATTTAAATATTATATATATATATTATATTTATATTAAATATATTAAATATATTATATAAACCCTACGGCCGGTCTTATCCTTTCCCTTTCTCCCTTTCCCTTCCTTCTCTTTCTCTACCCCACCCAGCACCGCACGCCCACCCAACCAGCCATACACCGGACCACCACCACCACCAGGACCAGCACATTGCCCGCACGGCCAGCACTCCACTGGATCACCACCACCCGATCTCGCCGAGCGAACTAGAGCGGCCATGCCCAATCCCAACAGGGTAAGTGCCCAAATCATCATCATCATCTTCTTCTTCTTCTACTACTACTAATTGGGCAAATTGGGTACTGTTGAAATATTCTTAAGATCCACCTTGAATCTTGATGGTTAAGGAATTTATTAACATTCTTCTTGTAGACGTGCCACCGTGATGATAGGATTATATCATAGGTGAGAAATGCAATCTAACCACTGGGCTGCTACACGTGTGGTTCTTTGTTGTGTTAGGTGAGTCATTTACAATGCCATAGTGCCGTTGAGTGGTTCCCATCTCAGCCCTTTTTTAGAAAAACTCGCGGCCAGTGGTTCCCATCGAGTTCTTTTAATATAACCTTCATATGTGCTGCACATACTTTCCATGTGCAATTTGAGAAAAACAGTGTGCACATAGGTTGAATGCATGTCTACTGCTAGCATCAAAGGAATGACTTAGTCCATGAGAACCAAACCCCCCTTGCTGTGCCACCCCATGTTTGGCCTTGACCTCAAAAATCATACCCACCCAAAAAGTTGAGTCGCGGCATAAGGCAATGTAGACACCCCCGTGTGACATCTGATTCTCTCCAATCTTGCCCAACGGATTGTCTGGAAAGTTCATAAGAGTTTCAACAACAATTTGATTGTTGGCTGTCATTTGAGTGTTTCCTACATTGGCACAAAATGAAAATGTTAAAAAACTGCCATCCTGAATACAAGAACTGATAGAAGTTGGTTGCAAAAGATACATATTTATAGAAATTGATAGGATTATATCAATTGAAAATATTTATAGAAATATCAATTGAAAATAAAGAAATACATAATCAATTGAAAATATTTACATGATGTAATTCAATTGAAAATATTTATTTGATTATATGAAAAAGAAATATCAATTGAAAATATGTATCTAGGTCTTTGAAATTGAATACAAGCACTGATAGAAGTTGGTTTGAAAAGATACACATTTAAAATATCAATTGAAAATATTTAAGACAGATCTGTTTCAAAATACTCTTTCATGTTGAAAGAGATTTAGCAGAAATTCAAATGAACGTTACTCAAATGCAGGTAAATACAGAAGCAACCAAAAACATCTCCTATGCATAATGCATATCATATGGTTTTCACAGGCCATGAGAGTTGCTCCCGTGAGGCAGACTATTACTAAGTAATTTTCTTCAGAACAATGATATAAAAAATTGTAGCGTTAACAAAATCTACATTCAAGAAGCAAGACATATGTGCAGAAATGATGATATTGATCTACCCAAAAAAATAGCATAATATACTTGTGCCGATTTATCTTCCCGAATCCTGAAGTAATACATAACAGAACTCTCTCTCCAACCCAACATCAGGATTATTTATCATCAAAGACATCTTCCCCTGGATTAATCAAATAGTGTTCAAATAGACTCACCAAATCTCCCCAGCCCAGCATCAATATCATTGATCATCAAACAACTCATTTTCCCCTGTATCAATCAAAGAAAAGTCATGAATCCATGCAAATTACATCACAACCTTAAAGAGAACGCAAGTCCGACAGACTTGCTGATTGAACTGAATAATGAAACAGAGAAATATGCAGATCAAATAGAAGACATGTTGTAAGAAGATGGTTCTGCAGTAGGGTTTACTTATTTCACTGACCAATTTTGGATGGATATATATATATATATATATATATATATATATATATATATATATATATATATATAGGAAAAGGTACTATGCGCTCGAGCGTAAAGCGGTCGTCCGTGAGGTCGAGCTGACGTGGGCCCCACCGTGATGCCGTTCGAAAATCTATCCCCTCAGTCAGATGTACCATTCCAGAGGGGGCCCACACGGCTGAAAATCAAGTCAATCCGTGACTTTTGTGGGCCACACCACGTACAGAAGTTGAGAGGGGCCGTGCACCATTGAAACATTTAAAACCATTTGTGGGGACCTTTCGAGATGTGTTTTGATGATCAACACCGTCCATCATGTGTGTCCCACTTGGATGTAATTTTATACCAAGTTTCAGGTGGTATCCACAACTCAGGTGGGGCCCACCAAGTGCTTTTACATGTTTTTGCGTGTATACTTATGTTTTCCGATGGTATGGCCCACCTGAGTTATGTGGAAAGCTGATTTTGGGCCATGTGGGCCCACCCTGGGCTCGTGCATCTGGTGGACGGTGTGGATCTTCGAACGGCATCACGGTGGGGCCCACACAGCTCGACCTCACGGACGATCGCTTTTTGCTCGAGCGCATAGTACCTTTTCCATATATATATATATATATATATATATATATATATATATATATATATATATATATATATATATATATATATATATATATATATATATATATATATGTGTCGACCTCACGATAAGCTCCCGTGAGGTCGAGCTGTGTGGGCCCTACCGTGATGCGTGTTGACCATCAACACCGTACATTTGATGGGTCCCCTTTAAATTATGGGTTATCCCAAAAATCAGCCGTAAATGGAACTCAGGTGGGCCATACCATCTAAAATCATGTGAAGACATGATAAAAACATATAAAAGCACTTGGTGGGGCCCACCTAAAATTTGCATGCGTCTGAACTCTCATCCAAGTGGGACACACATAATGGATGGGCTGGATTTGCAAACCACATCTCGGTGGGCCCAAAAAATGATTATGAATGTTTTAATGGTGCAAGGCCCCTTTAACGTACGAAAGAAAATTAATCACTCACCAACATCTCTTCAGGACCTTACAAGATGGGATGTATGGACTAGATTAAAACCGTCACTAGTCCAATAGTAAAGTCCACAAATGACACTGTTCAGACAATCCTAACCCTTCATCAATCGCATACAAATGGATGCTAGAAGAAGAAAATCAGCAGCGACATGCATTCAGTCATGTGCATAAAGATGTTCAAAAATAGCTAGCTGTATTAACCATTCATGTTGGCATGTGCCTGCGCATGTGTGTGGACTTAACTTTGGTTTTATGTTTACTTCATATGGTTTTTGTCTTTTTAGTACCATATGACAGTTGGCATTACAACGTGTATAAATAGAGAACTCATTGAGGAGCCAATGCGTTTGGATTTGTTTGCATTCAATCCATGCTTTAAAGCCCATATTAAATGAGTATCCTGATTTAAAACTTTTGCAGCTCTGAAATATGCTTTATTTCTACATGGTGTGCAGTAAGCAATGTCTTTAGATGATCCATCCACTGATATTTGGGATTATGGATCCCAAGTGTACTCCCCAACTTTTGGAAAAATGAAAATCTAATGTAAATTGTGTGGGGCCATATTTGTTAACAAAACAAATCGGCTTAGACTACACTTATCAGGTCGGGGGAAGATGCGAAACCATGTCCCAAAGCATCAGAGGAGATACGATTTTTATACCAGGCTCTTGTAGACTCCAACAAGAAGCCTTCTACTCCCTACCCCACACCGAATACAACTAGCCATAGGATATACAATAACAGACTCATTCTAATCAATGAAGATTCTGAAATAAAGAAGGTGATCAAGAGAATAAGTAAGGAAGAGGAAGAAGAGAATGCAGCTAGAATAAGAAGACTGGAAGAAGAGCAATTACAATTAGCCTTGAAGTTCAGCAAGGAAGAGGCAGATGTATTAAGATATCAATGATGTACTCTTCGATAATATGACATAGAAGCAGGACCGAGCTCGACAAGTAAGAAGTCATTAAAGTTTATTTCCAAACTCACCTCATTCTATAAGAACTTGGGTATTCCGTATAGATCAGCTTATAAAAATAGTTTAAAAAAATTAGTTGAATCTATATAAGAGCATGGTGAAATAGTCTCTCCAACTTCTGATTCAGGGGAGGTTAATGATCATATTGGAGAGGATAGTACCACTAGCCCAAGCTTGGATGATGAAAATTATGGATCTGATCTAGAGTAGGAAAATTAACTTTGAAGTATTAAGTTTTTTAGTTATAATCTTATAAACTTGTAGAGTTACAGTTGTAGACTTGTAGTTGTACTTGTATAGACTTAACTTTCTTACTAAAATGTTATAAGTTAACTAAAATGTTGTATGTTAATGATCATATGCATTATCTTCTTATTTCTTCTTAAATTTTTTTCTTGTAGAGTTGTAATTGTATGGATAAACTGTTTCTTATATATTTTGATAATTGTTCTTTACATATTGTCATATTGATGTTTATGAATATTTATCATCTGATGTTGTTAATTAATATTCAGGCCACCTAATAGTTTAGTAATATATCCCCCGTTTAGGAATTTATATTGAACAAGTACAATCATTCCACTGAAAATATTTGTTCTTTATGGATTCCTAAATTGTCCCATTTTGGACAGTTCGGTACCATACCATGTACTTAGGTTGTCATCATTCAATTTACATGTGTTTGAAATTTTGGTAGTGTTTCCCTATGTTTTCTTCGAATATGTGGTCCTTTACTAGTTGGCTTCCACTACATGTGTAATGGATTATATGTGAGTGCGGCAACTAATTAGTATCGAATTTTACATATATCTGGAGAATATAGGGAGGTGCTGCCAAAATTTTGGATCGCATGTAAATTGTATAGGAACGGTACATGGTATGTTACCAAAAGGGATAGAGACAATTAGCACATCTAGATAAAGATAAGTAGGAATAAGATATTTAAAAACAATTAGGAAATAAAATTTGAAACAATTATGGACAATTTATAGTTATGTATATGTATGTATCCTAGTGGATTTATTTATTAGGGGACTATTTGAGACACTTGTGTCTTGCAATTTATGGAGGGACTCGATATTGTTTGTATTATATATTTATATATACGTATAAATGTCGTTGATTGATTCCTTCAACCTATAAAAGCCCTGATCTTACCCTACTCTTGTTATCTTTTGATTTTTAGATGACTACTAAAGAAAACTCAAGTACTCCTGGCCTTGGTGTGTCAATCAATTCTTCTTTTGCTGTGGATGAAGAAAAATTAGAGAATAAAGTTGAAACAATTTCAAGTTTTGCTAAAAGGAAAAAAATATCGACGATATGAGAATCTTTTGATGAGATCATACAACCAGATAGTTCAGTCAAGATTAAATGCAAGTTTTGTAAAATTCTTTACAGCAAGCATTCTAGTTCTTCTACAACTCATTATCAGAGGCATCTTGATAAATGTATGAAGAAACCAAGAACATTGAAGGATGGAGTTCAACAACTGCTTTCATTTACTATTTCTGAAGATGACGTCTCTAAAGCTGTACTCTCAACGTATATGTATGATATGGATAAACTGAATGAGTGGTTTGCGAGGTTAGTGATAGTCAATGAGAAGCCATTCAACATACTAGAAAGCAAGGTTTTCATGAGATTTTATAAATTTCTAAATCTCAGAGTGAGAAGGCCTCTCGATCTATTGTGAAAAGAGAGTGCATGAAGATGTATGCTTTTGAGAAAGCTAACTTGAAAGCTCTCCTCGAATATGTATCTAGAATAAGTTTGACTTCAGATATGTGGACGACCTCGAATTAGAGAAATAGATATATGTCATTGACCGCACACTTCGTTGATGCGGATTGAAAACTACAAAAGAGGATTTTAAACTTCCGCCACATTCCTCCACCTCATATCGGTGTGGTACTGTCCGATTGCATTTACAACTATCTTGTTGAGTGGGGCATTGAAAAGAAAATTTCTTCAATTACTTTAGATAATGCCTCGTCCAATGATACTTTGATTTCTTTCTTACGTACTTAGTTCAAGGCTGCCGAAAATTTATTCTTCGAAGTTAAAATATTCCAAGTTAGATGTTGTGCTCACATACTCAACTTGATTGTGCAAGAAGGGCTGAAAGCAATTGATTTAACGATTGCAAACATATGAGATAGTGTTAAATATATAAGGGAGTCACCTTCAAGACTGAGTACATAGAATGATATAATCCAACGTTTGGATTTGAAATCTAAATAACAGTTGAAGTTAGATGTCTGCACTCGCTGGAATTCCACTTATGAAATGTTGGATACGGCTTTACAATTTAAAGTTGCATTCCCTGAACTTGAAGCGCACGATAAAATGTATGCATACGTGTTAAGTGATGAAGACTGGAAGAAAGCTGAAGATGTTCATCGGTTTCTCAAAGTTTTTTCCGACTACATGAAGATTTTTTCAAGAAATAAGTATCCCATGGCAAATTGATTTCTTCCTGAAATTATTTTCATTATGAATGCACTAAAAAAATGTCCTGCTGATGGTCCAAAAATTTTAAAAGCGATGACTCTAGGAATGTAGTTGAAATTTGATAAATATTGGGCTGAATGCCACTTATTAATGGCCATTGCAGTTGTCCTGGATCCACGATACAAGATGACAATGGTTAGATTTGTTTTCAGATCGCTTTATTCCATTTTCGAAAGAGTTTCAGCTATGATAGCTATTATTAATGCTGCAATTGAAGAGTTGTTTCATCATATGTTGATAATTCGGCCAAAACATCAAGTGCAATAAGTACTTCTCAAACTGCGGATAGTTTTTCTACTGCGGGCGAGCGACTTCGTGACTTTATGTCTTTTTTAGACAAATAAGAAATGGAGACATAGAAAACTGAATCCAAAGTAGAGAAGTATCTAAAGGAACCAGTCATAAGGATACAAGATAATGATTTCGATATTTTGCAATGGTGGAAGTCTCAAGCTTGTGAATACCCTACACTTTCATTGATGGTATGGGACATTTTATCAATTTCAATTTTGACCGTGACATCAGAATTAATTTTTAACACTGGGAGCAGGGTAGTTAGCAAGTATCAAATCTCACTCGCCTCGAATACAGTTGAAGAACTGATATGTACGCAAGATTGGTTGCATCCAGTTTGGGGTGGTAGCAGTTTCGATGCTGAAGAGTATGAAGAGGACAATGGAATTGAAAACGTGGGCCAGAATGCTTGAAGGAAGATAAGCTTTAAAAATTTTCATGAACGGTTTTATAATTTTTAATATATTTTAACGCTTTGGAATTGATGTTGATGTTGCTTGTTGAGGACAAAATATGGTTTTGTGGTATGATACTGATAGTATCTAAAGGTTTATGTCTTAGTAATGTGGCATTAGCATATGAGACATTTAATTTGTATTTTTTAGCCAAAAATTTAATAAGTTAACATATGATGATATGAACAAGCTCGAGCTCGACTCATGGTAAACTCGACTCGACTCAAACCACTAGCTCGACTCGAACTCGACTTGACAGCTTTGGCAAATAAGCCAAGCTTCAATGTTGAGCTCGAGCTCGAACTCGAGTACAACATGGACAAGCCGAGCAGAGCTTGGCGCACCTCGACTCGACTTTGCTCGATGCCCACCTCTACCTTTATGAGACCGGTGCACTCGCTTCCTCAGGTGCCCTCTGGTAAACTGAAAAATAAGGTCTGAAAATTAATCCTGATTTTTTTTTTTTTACACACCACTCACACCCATATACATTCATGCACTCACACCACAGTGGGATTTCACCGTAATGGGTAATTGAACCCATGACCTCATGTCGAAACTCCTGTGAATCTACCACGTGAATTTTAGTACTTATGAGTACTGAAAAATCTGTTTGGTAATTTATTTGAAAAAAGTCATGATATCTGAAACTAAGCATTTAAAAAAAATAATCTATTTAGTAAACGCAAATCATTGATGTTTGAATGTAGACATTCCACCTTAGATAAAATCAAAACCCATTCTCAATTTTAGTTAATCATCATCCGAAGCAATTGTATCACCAAAAGTGAACCCTCTAATGGGCCCCCACCACTAAATAAAAAAAAAAGGAAAGAAAAAGAAAAGAGAAAGAAAAGCATAAACAATTTAGTGACCAACGACAACCAAAGAATCCAGCCCGACTCAATCTTCCTCCATCGTCTATCTGTAACCATCTAACAATTAGGACTGTTAACTAGATCCAAACCTTTCTTTTAAGTAGGAACTAAGAAGATTGTAATGGCATATGTTCAATCCCACCGTTTCTGGTCTTACAGCCATTCGAACGGAGTATCTTCTTCTTTTTCGAGCCCATAATCTCACATGATTTGCAGAAACTAATGGATGACTTGGATTCCTCATCCCGCACCTCAGTGAACTATTGAGTGTCCAATATTGCATATTTTTCCCTATTTATGTCTTGGTTTTATGAACATGATAATGCTTAATGGTTTTGATGCGAGGTGAATATGGAAACTTGGATTGAAAAGAATGCTAAAAACATGGATTTGATGCTCAAGAATCACCAAGGTAAAGGATGGATCTTAGAAGACCAAGAATGGAGAATTCATATGCTAAAGATCCGAGGAAACCAAGCACAAAGGATGAAGAAAGGACTTGAAGAACTTCAAAATCCGTAGTAGAAAACAGACAAGTTCGGTCCGACCGAAATCGCACAAAACAGTCCAACGACCAAAGATGAAATTCATAAGCTAATTCGGTTCGACCGAAGGTTAATTCGGTTAGACCAAGACCCAGATCATCCAACCGAAGGGAGGATTCAGTGCAAGCAAAAGTACACAAAAAGCTCAAGCGAAGAATGATGGATTTTTAAGTTAATTTGGTTCGACTGAAGATTAATTCAGTCCGATCGACAACTTAAGTTCGGTCCGACTGAACCCAAGCTTGGTCCGAAGAAATAGAATCTGTCATGCTTCGGACTCGGAAGGTAACTTTTCACAAATGCGGTGCGTAAATAGGAGATTTGCGAAATTCAAGACGGTGCGTAAGATGGCGATTCACAACTATAAATAGGAGTCCCTAGGATGTTCCTAGGTATCTTCTAGGGTTCAAGGAGTGGAGCCAAAGGGTGGAGCATCCGTCTAAGAGTTTCTTCTTCTTCTTCCTTAGTTTGTTTTTATGTTTTCTTTGAGAGTTTTATATCCAATCATGTCTATGGTTGGGTAAACCTCTTACCTAGGGCTAAGAGGTGAAGCTTGTAGCATGTTGGGATATTTATCTTGCTTTGATTCTAGTTTATATTGAACTTCATTGAATTATAATTTGATTTTAAGAAATATTTTCAACTTTCTATGATTTATTGTGACTCAAATTACAATAGATGCTACAATAGCTTTAGATATCTTCTTTTCCTATTATGAGGTTGTGAGATTGGTAAATTTTGTTGTTCACCATCGTCTCTTGGGCATGGTAGGGTGATGGAATCCCTTCTAATCATCACAATACTCCTTTATTGAGGAATAGATCAATAAGAAGTTCACAGATTTGATTATCTCATCTTTCGATTGGATAAGATAGGACTCTGATTCCAATTGTCTTTCCTGAATCAAGTAAGGTAGCATCTTGATAGCTACAAGTGGATCCTTGGCATCCTAGTTTCCACCTTTCAATTCACAAGTTTTAATAAACTTTATTCACAATTACTCACCTTTATTCCAGATTTAGATATAGATATTTTTTCTGGTTCTAGTTCTAGTTATTTTAGAATACATACAAGTTTAGTCCCTAAGGATTCAACCTCGGTCTCACCAAGATTATTACTACATCGCGACCCCACACTTGGGGTTATGAACAAGTTT
This sequence comes from Magnolia changhungtana, assembly GCA_030180095.1. NCBI lineage: Eukaryota > Viridiplantae > Streptophyta > Magnoliopsida > Magnoliales > Magnoliaceae > Magnolia > Magnolia changhungtana. Next base: position 7,854,009 of record JASAUF010000647.1, read on the forward strand.
TTGACATCATTGCTAGGGACTACAACTACATTTTTTTTAGATTAATTAGTTTTGGAATTAGGTTAAGATTAGGATTTATTTTTCTGCTACGTTTTTAGGTTAGGATTTTTTCTGAAATTTCTTTTAGAAACTAACATTGTTTTCTATTTTATAGGATTCTAACATAGAAACCTTAATTGGGTAACTTCTCTCCAATCTCTCTTATCTTTTCTAGATCTCTTATTTGTTTTATTTTATTGAGTTTTCTTTTTAGGCTAGTTGTTTAATTACTTGAGGGCTGAAAGTGTTTCATGCCCAAGTAGGTTCATGACAACACTCGACGTCTCTTAAGTGAAGGAGGATTAGTCAAAGGGTTGCCTATCCATCACCGGATTAGACATCACTTGAGATCCTCTGAGTCAGTAGAAGTTGGCTGCAAATCAACCTCAACCTCCAGTTGAGGAAGTTCAGGATGAGAATGAGGTGCATCATGCACCCCCGCCTCGTACTCTATAAGATTATTTACAACCGGCAGGGGTGAGTACACCTTCCTGCATGATATTCCCATTGAATGCATGAACTATGGATATTAAACCAAGGGTAATTCAACTCCTTAGTTTCATGGACTAGAATCTGAAAGTTCATACTTGCATATGAAATAGTTCTTTGAGATTATATCTACATTGCACTTCCCAAACATGTCCGAGGACACAGTTAGACTAAAATTATTTCCTTTCTTTTTGAAAGAGAAAGCTAAATCATGGTTACATTCCTTAAGACCACGGTCCATTGGCACATGGGCTGAGATGACAAGGGAGTTCCTTAAAAAGTTCTTCCCATATCATGAAACAAATACCTTAAGGAAAGCAATCATGAATATTACGCGAAAAGAGGATGAGACCTTCTTCTAATGTTGGGAGCGATTGCAGGATCTCATAAATTTATGTCCACAACATGGTTACGAAATATGGTGTATAATAAGATTTTTCTATAAGGGATTGACCTCATCCATGCGCCAATTTGTGGAGATGATGAGTAATGGGGAATTCATGAACAAGGAAGTCGATGATGCGTGGGATTGTTTTGATAAACTTACTGAGAACGTGTAATCATGGGATACATCCTCAAGAACCACTATTTTAAAGCTTACTCAACCAAAGGAAATGGGAGGAATTTATGTCTTAAAAGAGGAAGATGATATAAATGCAAGATTGATCAAACTCAAAAGAAAAGTTGAGGCTATAGAACTTAAGAAGGCAAAACTTAAAAAGGTTGCGGAAGTTGTTCGTGGTATTTGCGCGTGCAATATACATACAACCGAAAATTATCCAACAATTCCTGCTTTTTAAGAGATATTGAATGAGCAATCGAATGCCATGAACAACTACTAACGACCTTTCAGTGGACTTACCTCAAATACATATAACTTAAGTTGGAGGAATGATCCAAATTTTAGTTGGAGGAACGGACAAACAGGTACTCCTCAAGGGATCCTTAACCAATTTCTCAATCAAAGGAAACTTCAAGAGGATCTGGTCTTAAAACATATATAAAACCAAGAGCTTTTTAATCAAGGTATGCTACAAGCCTTTCAAGACCTTACAAATGCCATACAAAGGCTTAAACCAAAAAATTCGATTGGGGAGAAAGGGATCCTTCTGGCTCAGTCTCTCCCCAACCCAAAATTGCAATATGAAATCAGTGACCCAAGCTCTTCAAATTAGATGGAGCTGGCTAAGTCTATCACCACTCTTAGAAGTGGGAAGACAATTGACAAATCTATTCCGGTGAGGGCTGAAAAACCTAAGGACCCGAAAATAGATGAGAATGACATACCTAACATTACTCCACATGGGTTAGAACCAGAACCTCAAAGTAAGCCAATTGCGTCATTCCCTCAACGGTTGATTACACCAAAACCTCTATCTAATTCTCACAATATTCTGGTGGTGCTAAAACAAGTGAAGGTCAACATTCCTTTACTGGATGTCGTTAAACAAATCCGTTCATATGCCAAATTTCTAAAAGATCTATGCACTACCAAAAAATGATAAAACATTCAAAAGAAAATTTTTCTGATAGAAAAAGTGAGTGTCATCCTCAAGCAAGATGTGCCACAAAAATATAAAGATTCTGGTAGTCCAACTATCACTTGTATAATCGAGAATCACCAGATTGAGCACACACTTCTTGACTTAGGAGCGAGCGTTAATTTAATTCCTTTCTCGATATGCGAATAATTGGCTCTAGGTAAATTAAAACCCACCTGGACCACATTATAACTTGTTGATCGCTCAGTTCATGTATCGAGATGGATGATTGAGGATGTGTTAGTCCAGGTTGATAAATTTTACTATCCAGTAGACTTTATTGTCCTAGACACTCAACCCATCGTAGATATGAGCATCCAAATTCCCATCATTCTTGGCCGCCTATTCCTTGCTACATCAGATGCAATCATTAATTGCAGGAATGAAATTATGAATTTATCATTCAAAAATATGACATTGGAGCTCAATATCTTTTTCAACATGAGCAAACAGTCAGAGGATGTTGATGATATCCACGACATTAACTTGATAAATTCTTTCGTGAAAAATAGAACACTTTTGACTCTATACTCTGACACTATAGAAACCTGCTTGGCCCACTCCCTGATTTAGATGATGACATTATTAGGGAGATAGATGTCATGCTTGATGCTGTGGCGGTACTTGAAATTAACCGATGGAGGCCACAATTTGAAACCTTACACCAAACCGATGTAGTGCCTCTACCGTCTAGCCTCAAGGCATCGAAGCTTGACCTAAAACCCTTACCTGTTGATCTTAAATATGTTTATTTAGGTCATGATGAGACATACTCGGTGGTGATTTCATCCCACCTTGAGAAAGAATAGGAAAGTGTGCTTATTTCTGCTCTCATTGAGCATAAAGGAGCCCTTGGATGGTCAATTATGGACCTCAAGGGAATTGACCCTTTGATTTGTACTCACCGCATTCATCTTAAGGATATTGCGAAAACCTCCTGACAACCACAATGTCGATTAAATCCAAACATAAAAGAGGTGGTTAAGGGAGAAGTGCTTAAGTTGTTGGATGTGGGTATCATCTACCCTATATCTAACAGTCAATGGGTGAGTCCAACTCAGGTGGTTCTTACGAAGTCCGGAATCACCATCGTAGCTAATGTTGATAATGAACTCATGCTAACTAGAGTCACTACTAGTTGGAAAATGTGCATTGACTATAGGAAATTGAATACCGTCACAAAGAAGGACCACTTTCCTTTGCCCTTCATTGATAAAATTTTGGAAAGACTAGTTGGTCATTTTTACTACTGCTTCCTTGACAGGTATTCGGATTACTATCAGATAGAGATAGCCCTTGAAGATTAAGAAAGGACAACATTCATATGTCCTTTTGGCACATTTCCTTATCGAAGAATGTCATTCGGACTATGTAATGTTGCCGCCACCTTTTAGTGATGCATGCTAAGCATATTTTATGACATGATGGGGTTTAAAAGTTTTAATGTATGACTTCTATGTTTTTGGTCCATCCTTCAATGAGTGTTTGGAAAATCTTAAATTGTGCTAAAGCAATGTGAGGAGAAGAATTTAGTTCCGAATTAGGAGAAATGTCATTTTATGGTTCCGAAGGGAATTGTGCTGGGACACATAATTTCATCTAAGGGAATTGAGGTAAATAAGGTAAAAATCGATCTTATTTCTAACCTACCTCCACCTAAGAGCATACGTGACGTGCGATCCTTCTTAGGACATGCCGGATTTTATAGACGATTCATAAAGGACTTTAGTCACTTCTCTCATCCTTTATGTAATCTTCTCCAAAAGGACACCCCATCTGAGTAGAGTGAAGAATGCCAGAGAGTTTTTTCTAAGCTTAAGGGTATGTTGACTATCGCTCCTATCATGCAACCATCCGATTGGAATATTCCTTTTGAGATTATGAGTGATGCATCTGATTGTGATATTGGGGCGGTGTTAGGCCATAGAAAAGAAAGGAAGCCCTATGTGATTCACTATGTGAGTAGAACTCTAAATTCTGCCCAAGTGATTCACTATGGAGAAGGAATTCTTAGCCGTAGTGTTCGCTTTGGACAAATTTAGGTCCTACTTGATCGGATCCAAGATCATCATCTACACTAATCATGTGGCATTAAAGTACCTTCTTTCTAAGAAGGATGCCAGCCTCGTTTGATAAGATGGATCCTCCTACTTCAAGAATTCGATATTGAAATACTAGACAAAAAAGGAGTAGAGAATGTAGTGGCTGACCATCTCTCAAGACTTAACCTCCCTGGTTTCCTTGAGCCGACATTAATAAATGACATGTTCCGTGATGAATAATTGTTTAAACTTTCCTAATTACCTTGATTTGCTGATATTGCAAATTATCTTGCTATAGGTTTTACACCGATCCAATGGACTGCGCAAGATAAGAAATTGTACATCGAGGTACACAAATTTGTTTGGGATGATTCATACCTATACAAATATTACCCATACTAAATTCTAAGGAGATGTGTGTCTGAAAATGAACATCAAAGCATAATCTCCTTTTGTCACTCTCGAGGTTATGGTGGTCACTTTTCTGCAAAAAAAAAAGAAAAAGAAAAAAAAAAGACCATAACCAAAATTCTGCAGTGCGGCTTTTATTAGCCACTATGTTTAACGATACTCATGAGTTTTACAAAGCTTGTGAGCGTTGTCAAAATTTAGGAGGATTGTCCAGTCAAAACATGATGTCATTGAACCTCATTCTAATTATTGAAGCATTCCATTGCTGGGGCATTGATTTCATGGGACCATTCCCCCAATCCTTTGGAAACATTTACATCTTGTTAGCAGTAAACTATGTTACTAAGTGGGTTGTGGCGATCCTGTGCCGGAACAATGATCATCAAATGTTCATTCAATTCTTAAAAGAAAACATCCTTTTTCAGAACACCTCGAGCTATCATAAGTGATGGAGGTCCACACTTTTACAATAGGCCATTCAAGAATTTAATGAAGAAATATGACATCTCTCACAAAGTCAGTACACCCTATCACCTGCAGACAAGCAATCAAGCTAAAATTTTCAACAGGGAAATTAAACAAATTCTGAAAAAAATAGTAAACCTCGATCATAAAGATTGGTCCGTCAAATTGACCAATGCTTTATGGGCTTACTATATTGCTTACAAGAGCCCCATTGGAATGTCTCCCTTTAGACTCGTCTATGGGAAGGCTTGCTGCTTACCTGCGAAATTGCAACATAAGGTCTACTGGGCAATTAAGAATTTGAACTTCAATTTGGACAATGATGCCTTAATTTAGATCAAGGGACACTGGTGAAAAGCCGCCACATGCTGCAACGAGCCATGTGATCCGGATAATGACTCGTGATATAACGACAATATTCCAGCTTCGCCAACCTGCTGTATGAACTGAGACTAATAACCACTTGGCTAATTATGCATATCATAAGATATGTTGTGATTTAGCATTGGAGTCGCTTGTGAATGGGTGTTGGTATTTACAAAATGGGTGTTGAAGTCTCCTGTGAGGGAGTGTTGGTGTGAGTGCTATAATGTTTAAAGCACACTTTACACTTTATTTGTCAAATTTCGTTTAGTCAAAACATCTTATCAAGTGATTTTTAAGTATGATTCAAGATTTAGTAGAAGATCGAGATCAAGTATAAGATCAAGATCAAGATCTAGTAGAATATCAAGCTCGAGATCAAGTTAAAGATCAAGCTCGAAAGACAATATGAAGTCAAGATCCACTAATGTTCTAGCAGAAGATTAAGCTCCTTAGAGAAGTTCAAGTCACTAATCTACTTCAAGACAATGAAGTTCATTCCATACAGGTATTATAAACCCTAGAAAGACATTAGGTTTAGGTGCTTTCAAAATCTATTTAAAATTGGGGTTTTATGCTTGTATTTGGTTGAGTTTAAACCACAATAAGTTTTGGCTCGACTGGCCTAAGATTTTCTCGACCAGTCCTAGTACAAACCGAGTGAAATAGAAATTCTATTGTACCTTCGACCAGTCGAGTGGTCTGCTTGACTAGTCGAAAGACAATCTTCAACCAGTTTAGAGTTTCTTGGCTCGAAGTCTAACAACTAAATGAGTTCGAATTTTGGCTTCCTCAACCAGTCAAAAACCATCTTTGACTAATCGAAAACCACCTTCGACCAGTCGAAGGTTTGTTAAATCTTATCCCGCTCAAATCCAAAAATCCGTTGGAACAGAATTTGGTGTTTGGGCCAGTCGGAGAAACAACTTCTTTGCTTATAAATTGAGGTTCTCTCTCAATGCGAAAATTCAATTCAAGATTATCCGAATCCTTCTGTAAGTGAGAGAGAAGCTCCATTTACATTTAAGCTATTTGAACGGTATTTATAAATTACTTTTTATAACTTTTTGTTTAATTCCTAAATCTCAGACTCTATCATTCTAATTATAAAGAGAGTAGATATTACTCTTCTTATTGAGATTTAAAGGAATTAATACAAGTAACCATTGGTTTAAATTTAATTAAAATCAATAAAACCCTGAACCTTTTCTATCGGACTGAACATTCAACATTCAGCATTTAAGAAAAGCGGTTCTTCGGCTACAACTTCTTCTACAGTAAAGATAAGTATACATTTACATTTTGTATTTGATTTTTCTGATATAGCCAGAAAATCTCAATATTGATTTTTCTGAGATAAGCTAAAAAATCTCAGTGAGGGATTTTATTTATGATGGCCTGGTAAAATTACAACTGTATCAGGTTTTAAGGTGACCCTGTGAAAACCTTATTCATAGTGAAAGCCAAGGTAGATAGTAATTTTGGGAGTGGATAGGTGTGACTGTTTGAGAACAATTTTTAACACACCGAACCACTATAATTCTTGGTGTTTGTGGTGAATGCTTTTATTATTTTTGTGGTGAATGGTTGTAGTTTCATTTCAGTACAAGTGGTGAATGATTGTAATATTTATTTTATTTACTCTTGCTTAGTTTGGGGTTTTGATTCTAATCACATTCGTGAAATAAGGTTGTCCTACCTAAACTTGTTTGGGTGAAGGTTTTCCCACGAATCAGTTTGAATCAACGTTTCAATACTAAGGCAATTGTGATCTCTTATTTATTTATTATTTAGCACTTTATTCGATTATTTGACATAGTCCTATTCATTCTTTCTCAATGACTTTTTTAGCTCTCCTTTTTAATTAGATTGTAAGGAGCATGTATCATTTCATCATAACATTAATATACTTACCAACTAGATTAGAAAATTGTTTGTTTGTTATGCCATCATTACTTGTGCATGGTTGTGTTGATACATCGTGCAACTGCTTAGTATCTATGTGTTAAATGTAACATGCTTAAGTGTATTACATGTATGAATATGCATTTATTGTGAACCTGTTATTTTCTAAAATATCCTAAGTAACAATCTTTGGGGTATTTCTTCACTATGTTGGCGTTTGATGCTTCCTGTTTGACATATGCAAATAATTCAGGAATAAGACTAGTCGGTGGTGTGCTCGGGACATGTATGAATTTGCATTTGTTGTGAACCCGTTATTCCCTAAAATGTCTCAAGAACAATCTTGGGGGTATTTCTCCACTATGTTGATGTTTGACGCCTCCTATTTGACATATGCAAATAACTTAGGAATAAGACTAGTCGGTGGTGCGCTCAGGGTGCCCGATAGATCTCTAACTTCTTCCCGATTGGTAGTTGTTCTTTTGTTCCTATTAAAATTATTGTGATTCGTATAATTCTCATATGAGTAGTCACCATTTTGGAACTGTAACTTTTGGGTGTTAGCTTTATATTTTTTAGATTTTGCTATCTCTACCTCGCTTTGGTTCCACTAAGCTGAAATGCATTACTTTGATTATTTGTATATGAAATGAATGTAAATCTGAATCTGGACACATGTGCATTTTATTAAGTTAACACCCTTAAACTTGGGATCGAAGTCTATGTACTCGGGTGCCGATTTTCGAGGTGTTACAAGCTGATTCAGCCTTCTTTGGTACCTTCTTTAATGGTGATCACGTATTGCCTATATAATCCATAGCCAATCCATTGGGTATGAAATAGACAATTACGTCAGTCGGAAGGAAGGCCATTACAATTGTGTAAGAACGAATACCTGAAATCCAAAAAAAACTATTAGTTATTTCGATTAAGTTGAATTGTACTTTGTTTTAGAGATGAAGGGAGAAATGTTCACATTGAGAGTCACCATTTTGGCACCATTACGGCGCCGATTGATGATGATTGTTCTTCTGGTTATTCCGAGGTTAGTATTAAACATAGATATTCCAACTAGAGATTCTAGGTTCGATCCCCAGCAAAGTCACCATTTTGTTTCGACAAGAAATGAAGTATTGCGATTGGAATATCTACATTCATTATTAAATAAATAAAAGGTAGAAGAACCATTGTCATCATGCGTTTATTAATTCTAAATTCGCATTACATCCCTTGTGTTTCCCTTGATTTAAAACAAATTACATTGAATCAATGCAATAGAGAATGGATAAGCAGTTCAATGGCAATTTCGGCAACATCGCGGCGTATATGGCGTCTGTCGCAATGACAGAGGAGTTGTGCGGGTCAAAACCCTTGCTTCGCACCAATATTCAAAGGATAAATGCATCAAAAATTGAATTGTAGAAGAACCCACGAAATTATAAAAACATATGAGCTGTGGAAGCTCTTGTTGCATGGGTGTGGAACATAGGCACTATTGCGCAGGCATGCAACAGGCTGGGATGCTGCCAGATCGAAATCTTCTTCTCCTGGACTGCTTTTAGCAGGATACCTAAGTACTGGGACTCCCTGACTCTGAGAGCTTCCGAGCTTTTCCAACTTCTCTGATGATGCAAATGAGGAGGAGAGGGGGGTATTTATAGGCTTCCCCATGTGTGAGCCCTAAAATCTTCACAATAACATACTATTGCGTGGGTGCACAACACAACCCTGTTGCGTGGGTGCTCAACTGGCTACTCACCTGATCTGGGCAATCTACCCCTCCCCCCCAAACATCACTCTTGCCTCTTTCTCTGCATTGCACGACCACGCAACACTCCTTTGTTGCATGACTACGTAACAAGGCTATCTCAGTGTGAATTTGTGAGTTTTTGTGCTCCAACAGATGTTTATTTTATTTTGATTCGAGTTATTCAGTTTTCATGTTGAACAATTCATGATTATTAGTTTGAATGAAGCAATATATCTAGTTTATTTTGATCCATTGTTGACTCCGGGCACATTGGATGCTTATGAAGACTATGAATGTTTTCTTACCTGTTTCATAAGGGTTTGATATGTAGAATTCATTGAGTTGTCATTGACTCTGATTTGATAAATGCTTTGAATATACTAATATCAAATCGTTGATGCTTTATGAGGGAACCAATTCAATAAAAGTTCAGAGTATGTTTTGATGAATGAATAATGTTTTAATTGCTATATTATCCGACTAGATAGATTAGGACTTCGATTCCAGTTGTGTGATTTAATTGAATTAAGTAGAATAACATTAAGATGACTATAAATGAATCTTTAGTGCTCTTGTACTTTTTCTTTAATAGTTTATTCATAATTACTCTTTAAATCCGAATTTAGTAGTTAGTTTAGATTCTAGTTCTAGTTCTAACGTATTCTAGAAATTGCACAAATAGCAAGTCCTTGTGTGTACGACCTCAGTCTCGCCGAGTTATTACTACATTGTAGCCTTACACTTGAGGTTGTCATAACACATGTTCAATATGGTAGTCCCCAATCATGCATGATATGGTTAGGCTATCGGGGTCTTTGTATTTCTGGGGTAGATCTTGTTTAAAGGTGACACTCACTTTCTCTATCAAAAATATTTTTTTTTTTTGAATGTTTTGATGTCTCTTGGCCGTACATAGATCTTTCAGGAACTTGACATAAGATGGGATTTGTTTATGGCATCCAACATAAAGATCTTGATTTTCACGTGCTTTAAAACCTCTAAGATATACTAAGTGTTTGACAGAGGTTTTGATGAGATCAACTTTTGTGGGAACGAATTAACTAGCTTATACTGTTTCTCCGGTTCTTTCTCATGTGTAGCGTTACTAGGCCCATCATTGCTCTAAGATTCTTATGAGCCGTTAGGCTTCTTAGACTTCATCATGATGTTCTTGTCAACTATTTTACCACTTCTAAGAGTACTGGTGATGGACTTTGCTTGCTTCATATGCTGGTTCGAAGAGCTAAGGTCACTGGGCTACCCCTAATCCACTCCATTTTCCTCGAAGAGCTAAGGTCACTGGGCTGTCCCTAATCCACTCCATTTTCCTAAGGTTTGATTTTAAAACCTAAACCCAACAATGGGCCATTGTTGCCTGCACAGTGAAAATGGCCATAAACCCAACAATTGAGATCATTTGTTTGTTTGGCCATCAAACGTAAAATATTAACCAATATTTTTAATTATCATGTCAATCCATCCATTTTGCCAAATTATTTTAGGAAACGAGCCCAAAAATGAATCAGGTAAAAGGCTTAAGTGGACTATACATTGGGAATTAATTATCTGTCGTTGAAAATTTTTTTCAGAGCCATAGATGTTTTGGATATGAATTTTGTGTTTTCCATTCATCCAGAACTATGTGACCTCATGAATAGGTTGGATGGAAAATAAACATCACAGTAGCCACTAGGAAGGTGTCAGCAGTTGATGTCATTATGACCACTGCTTCCTATGGTGTGGTCCACTTGAGTCTTAAATCTGCCTCATTTTTGGGCTCATAGCCCAAAATGACTTGTAAAACTGGATGAACAACGTAGATAAAATCCTTACATCATAGTTAGGAGTGTACACTGAGTCGAGCTAGGCTCAACTCGACTTGGCTCGACCACTAGCGGACCCCAGCTCAAACTCGACTCAGCTCGGTCCTCGAGCCTGACTGGCCAGTTTGGCTTGGTTTGGTTAGCAGCTCAGGCTAGTTCAAGCCAAGTTCGAGCCAAGATAAAGCCGAGTTCGCCTGTGCAACATTTTCACAAACACATGGATTGCACCTTCAAAATCTCACTGTATGTAAAACAACAATAGTGGCTTTACTAGTATTTTATCAAACACCTTCTAAGCAACATAAAAATCAAGGTAAAAAAAAAAAGATATTTGTTTTATATACATACCTTCCTTACCACCGGCCACACTTCGTTGAGTCATTTCATCAAACACTTGGTGAGCAACATCAATATCAAAGTAACCGAGTCACCGAATTGGTTCTATCCAAGTTGAGTCGAGCTGGGGCCAGCTCGAACTCATTTTCGAGCTCAAAAAATCAGCTCGACTTGGCTTGAACTCGGCTTCGAACATAGTCGAATCGAGCTTTTTCTAGTTGAGTTGAGCGAGCTAACCGAGCTAGCTCGGTTCATGTACACCCCTAATCACGGTGAGCCCTGCACAACTCCTGCTTGGATGAATAATCTTCAAGGAGAGGGCATGATACAATAAAATAAAATTTCTTATGCAGCCTTGTTAATTGGTGGTCATTTTTGTCATTTTAGAAAAAATATAATGAAAGTTGAGAAAAACTAACAGAAGATACTCTTTAATAATAACTTAATTAATGAGGTATCTTAATAAAAACATAATTTAAAAAATACCAGGATGTAAATATCGTATTAATGAGGTGCTAATTTGTAAAAATCCCTTTATTATTTTGTAAACCTCATTACCCAGGTGACATTATCAATTGACCAAGCTAGTTGAACCGTCCAGCTGGTTTGGTTAGTTAATGTTAATAAATGTTGCATGAAGAAAAGTTATTTCAAAAAGGAAAATGAGCTTTTAGCTTAAGTGGGCCCACAGTGATGTTAATGTGAAATCCACCCCACCCATCAGGTGAGTCACCCCATGCTTGTCCCAGGGCCCCAGAAATGATCCTCATCCGTGGTTTAGGTAGACCACACAATTGGAAACAATATACATGGAAAGCTCAGCCTCCAAACTATTTTCCTTAGTATGGGTCACTTGAATGGCCTATAGACTTGTTTTTTAGGCCGCATGCCTAGATTTTGGTATGACATCTAATAGTTGGAGTGGATTTCACGTTCTCATCATAGTGGACCCTGTAAAAGTCAAGGGAGGACGTCTCTCCCAACTATTCCATTGGTATGGCCCACTTGAATCACTTCTCATCCTTATGTTTAGGCTCTTGGCCCAACATTGAATTTGGTTGGAGTGGATCTCACCTACAAGTCACAGTGGGCCTTGTTTGGGCGGCTCGCTGAAGTTAGTTCCCATAAAAAAATGATACGTTCTCAAGGGTTCGGATTGTGGAGTGTAGAACACAACGCTAAAGTCGAAACTAGGTTGACATGGCAAAGTTCTGTAGGCCCACCATGATGTATGTGTTGTATCTACACTGTCCATTCATTTTTTGAAATCATTTATGTCATGAGCCCAAAATTAAGGTAGATACAAATGTCAAGTGGACCACACTATAAACAACAGTGGAGACAATGAACCCATCATTGAAACCTTTTTGGGGGCACCATGATATTTATTTGCCATGCAATATGTTCATTAGATCACAAAGATCTGGATGAAGGAAAAACACAAATATTAGCTTGATCTAAAACTTCTATGGACCTCAAGAAGTTTTCGATAGTTGATGTTCATTTCCCACACTTCCACTTCGTGTGGTGGGGATCATGCCCTAAATTGATATTGAAAAATGGATGAATGGTGCGGATATAACACAAGTCATGGTGGGCCAAATAACTTTGCCATGTCAACACGAACCAATATCTATGCTATATTATACTGTACGCAACCTGAGTCCCGAGAATAGTGGTGAGCGTATCAAGGGATTTTTACGTAATAGCACCATGGAATGATGTCAGGGATAAAATGATCAATTTCTCATGGGACTATACTTTTTTAGCCCTGAGATGACATTTTGCCGTCCTTCGGACTAAACTACCCCTTTGCCCACCTGTCCTAGCTACCGTCGTAGTTTGCAAATGTCTTTTCAAGAAGAGGATATTGTAGGTCCCATGAAGCCACAAATGGGCCCACTACTTGGGAGTCCAATTCATTCATTCTCTTCGGAGCATCCTCGACCATCATAGGGCATTGATTTCATCTTCATCTGAGACCTCTATGGCTCCCAATAGAGATAACAATGGCATTTTCTTGCAGCTATTTCCTCCAATATAGTCCATACATGATTTCTTTCCAAATTCTTAGGGCCATGCCTTGAAAATATTTTGCCTAAGCTAATGGCCAGAATGGGTTTCAATGGAGATGCACATGAGCCCCATAGTATCATTTCTTAAACATATATGTGGGGGCGAACCCACATTCTAACCCATTCAAGGGTTTTTGGATTTTTTTAAGGGAGGGGACCACCGCCATCGAATTAGAGGGGGGGACCACTACCATTAAAGAAGGCGATTTTACTTCTACCTCCGTGGGACCCATTATGATAATCACATGACAATACCTTCATTCGGGTGACATTTTAAGGTGACAATACCTTCAATTTTGTGACAATCTTTATTTCACCGATCAATTTCAAGTTTTTCAAGTTTTCCTTGAAGGAAGTGTGACTGATATGGCAAATAAAGGTAAGAATATGTAGTGTGAATGTTTTTTTTAAGGGTTTCTATTGTGGATCTCACATGGGCACTATGGATCCTTCGACTAGTGTTGATCCCACTTATGCATTGTGGATCCCTCCTGATCTATTGTGGATACCAGTTGGTGACTATGGATCCTACCTAGGCACCTATTGTGAATGTTGAATGAATGAATGTGCATGTGGATGTGGTTATTAGTTGTGAATATTGATTTGTATGAACGCAAATGTGAATGTGGTTGATGCGAAAGTATATGGATGCAAATATAAATGTGAATGTTGAGTTGTATGAATGAAAATATGAAAGTGGATATAATACCGGATGTGGAGGTGGATTTGTATGAATGTAAAAGTGGAAGTGCATTGATTGTGGATTTTGAATTATGCAGTATGAAATTGTGAAAGTGGATGTGAATGTGGAGTTGTATGAATGAAAATGTGGAAGTGGAGTGGATTTGTATGAATGTGGATGTTGATTGTATGATGTAAACATGTGGAAGTTGATGTAAATGTTGTTTTCTATGGCATGCATGTGGATGTAGTTGTCAATATTGAATTGTATGCATGCACATGTGAAAGTGCATGTGAATGTAGTTGTGAATTTTAAATTGTATGGATTCCCCTTGAGCATTGCGAATCTTACCCGTGAGTCCCAGGTAAGATCCACTGCTCATGGATGGATCCCCCGGTGAGATCCACATTGCTTAATGGGGATCCACACCCAAACGCACAACTTCATACACATCCACATCCACATTTATGTCTTCATCCACCTCCACATCTTCAATTCAATATTCACATTCACCTTCACATCCACATACACATTTGTAACCATGCTAACATTCTCATTTAGTCAATTCCAATCTTATATCCACATCCACATCAATATTTTCATTCATTCATATTCAATATTCACATCAACTTCATGCATTCCACATCCACATCCACTCTTTGATTAATTTAATTCAGCAGTCACATACACATACTCATCCATTATATTCAACATTTATATATCTCTCATTCTGTGAATGCGGATGTGCATGTAGGTATGAATTTTGAATTGTATGAATGCAAGTGTGAAAGCACATGTGCATATGGAAGTGGATGCAATTTTTCAATTGTATGAATGAAAATGTGAAAGTGGATGAGAATCTTAAACTATATGAATGCAAAAATGAAGGTGAAGGTGGAAGTGGTTGATGTGTTTGAATGTTAAATTGTATGAATGGAAATGGAAATATGAAAGTGACTGTCAATTTTGAATTGTATGAATCAAATTATGGGAGCAAATGTGGATGTAAAAGTGGTCATAAATGTTGAATTGTGGATCTCTACTAGTTGGCCGAATCGCTCCTAAGCATCAAGGATCGCAGGATTCAATTATTTTTGACACACACACACACACACACACATATATATTGAGAGAGAGATAGCAATGGTCTCTTACGCACAGTACTGCAAGAGACCTTTTACGCACCTTTTCCCCACTCGTCATGCAACTTATCTAAGTGTGTTTGAGGTGGGCCTTACTGTAATGTGTCTATGAAATCCACTCTGTCTATTAAGTCTGTGATAGTAATTAAGTTGTGAGGCACAAAAATATGATGGTTTGTGGTTTAGGTGCCCCCACCAAGTGAAACTGTTTGGATAGTGGGCATCCTTCGCACTATTTTTTCTTATGTGGTCTACTAGAATTATGGATGCTGCTGATGGTTGGAATGGATTTTACAAACACATCAAGGAGGGCCCACCTCCAGTCGTCCCTGTATTGGTGGAGCCGCGTGTGGATTCCATGCTGAAATGGTTAGTAGCCACCTTGTTTTTAGTAAGGTGCTGGCGACTATTTAGTATGTATTTAATCTAAGCTATCCATCCATTTTTCTAACTCAATTTATGAAATGAGCTAAAAAATGAGTCATATCTAAATCTCAGTTGGACCACACTATAAGAAAACAGTGGATTGAACTCTCACTTCCTAGGGTCCACTGTAATTTTGTAACGCCCTGAAAATCGGGGGTTGAGCAGGAGCCCAACTCTCGAATTCCAACGCATCACTTATGCAACATAGAAAATGATGATTAAATGTTGTCCATATTAGTACATGAAACATGAATGAGATTATACCAAAACAGCATATCATACTCTAGAGACAAGTGAAATTGCAAGCGGAAGACTGATAGATATATAAAATATATAAACTATGGTAAGTCTCCAGAATGTGATAATGTTACCAGGTTATATAATTACATGTACAATTTCAAAATATACAAAAGGTGTAATGTCATCTAGTCAGCATCCCAGAAATCCCCGTTGATCAAGATATGCCTCACATAAACCCGCTTGAAAACTGCATGTAAGAGAATGCCTCCTCGTCATCCTCGAAGTCCGGCTCCGCCTCGTAGGCATCACCTCCACCTGCAACTAAGACAGGGTCTGGTTGGTGTGTACAACATCGTCCCGTAATGTGGGAGTTAGTGATCAACTCAGTGGAACCATAAAGCAAAGGTTAACATTTATCAATTCAGTCAAGCAGTAATGATAAGGCAATACAACAAGTATTCCTAAGTACTTTGGTTAATGCAAGAATGGTATGTATAAATGATGCATGCCCTCACCTACACTCTCTCTGCAATTTTCATCTCACGGTCGTGCATGTCAGTCACTTTCTCAGTGCTCTACCCAACGCCAAACGGCACATGCAATGAGATGTATGAGCGTGTTACCAAGTTCTTATTAGTCCTTTTCATACAGCAGGATTGGAAAACTAAGGTACCTCCCTTATATCATTTTCCAAACAATGATCCATTCTAGGGTCGTCAGTCCTAGTAAATCCCATATGATGTTGCAGTTCTAGGTCACTGCAAAGGGCTCGTCACCTCGATGCAGTGTAGGCCTAGTTTATACTCTAGTTGTTACGGAAAGGCTCGTCGCCTCTACGCAGGCTCAAAGTATACTCGAGGTCATTACAAATGGCTTGTCAACTTATCAGTGTAGGCCGACAGCTCGAATACAGTGTTCTATACCACCGTATTCAGCTCATGAGGCTGTGTTGCTCACTGGACACTACAGGGAGGCTCGTCACCCCAGTGCAGGCCGACAGCTCGACCATGGTGTCTCATACCACCATGTCCAGCTCATTAGTCTTAGCAGATCGATGTACCAAGGTTAACAGGATTTTCACTGGTGAGTTTGGTACCTTAGGTTCAAGCAATAACGTTCATACATGGTGAACATACATCAGGTCAATCGAGGTACTTGACAAGCTCGACTAGTACGAGCGCACTTCGAGTTAATCGACATGAAGTGCGTAAGTACTCCGTGTGGCCTAACCACTGTCGACAACTAAAGTACGGCTCGTATTCATCAAACATGTCCTGTGTGGCGAGACAACCTCAGCCACCTGATTAGAATCTATTACCAAATGCTTGAACTATAACATAGTCCCAAACACAACTCAAGTAAGATAGGAATATATATGTGCTAGTCTCATACAGCATGTAGCAACCAACTTAAATATAAGTTTCATTTGAGCATTTCAACAAACACATAGCATACATGTTAACATACATAGGCATTGAACCATATAACATGTAGTAATATTATAGAATACATGAAGGAAAACTACAACCATAGTTAAGGGAGTTGAGTATCCTATCTCAACACCCTCAGTACATGCATTTCCATAGGTATTTCCTCATTGAGGCATTTTATCAAACACATAGGCTACACATTTGAACATTCACATATTTGACTAAATATAACATATATTCTGGCAAGCTCCTTTACAAAAGAGTTACCACATACTCAACAGACATGTATTCATCAGTAATAATCATGGCAAGCACAAATCCAAATTCCCTATTCATTCAGTCATTTTAACAAACACTTAGACTACACCCTATAACATACATAACGCATGTTGGCGATGACGAGTGTTAGGGAAATTCCTTTCACCAAGGAGTTGTTGCACGTATAATAGCCATATATACACGACGAATAATCATGGCAACCGCGAATCCAAAAACTATATGTATTCAATTATTTCAACAAATACATGGAATACACTATACTTGACATAGTTCATACGTAATCGTAAAACGAAACACACATCACGTTTGGCATGTGAAATGACACCCAAGTTAGTAATAAATCATTAACCGACATTGAAAGTCTTAAAAACCATAACCTAAACGTATATAGTCCGCACCTTTCGCCAGTAAACAAGCAACAAACTCAGTTTGTATACCAAGTCTGTGTCTACGACACAACGGCAATCTACAGTATAAAATAGGTTAGCTATTTCATCACATACACTATTTGAAACCCTAAAACAGATTACGGTTTGGATTTCTTACCTAAGAACGTGATCGGAATCACCGGAATAGTGATACAGAAAAGCTGATTCAGCCCGTGGAGTGATGGGATTGAATCCCAGGGATGAACTTCAACTCTCTCTCTCACTTTCTCTCTCTATTTCCTTCTCTTTCTTCTCTCTTTTCTCACCTAAGGTTAGAAATTCGTATGTGAAGGGAGTGAGAGGGTTTAAGGCCCTTATATAGGCCCAGAACTGATGGGAATGACCTTAGGGCCATGGTATACTTAGGTTATAGCCAAAACCCATCTATTTTGGCTCAACGGAGTACTTCTGGAGGCCCCCTTTATGCGTGCCGGACTTAAGCTCCCTGACATTGGATCTAGGTCGAGTTAAGTTTTCAGTCCGATCGGATTTATAGATCGACCGTGGCGGACCAGTTCCAGTTTAATGGTCACATCACTAGATCAGGGCCACAAGTACACTGACATGTGTATGAAATTTTCCCTGATCCGAGGGTGTAATTAGGTCAGATTTTAACGGTTTGAATCCTTATATTTGGCATGCAAGTGAACGACTCAATTCATTTAAATCTGAGAACGTTTTCAAAAGATATTCGCGTTTCTCACACACTTTGCTCCGGGCTCAAGTTGTGCGTTTTTGGATACTATCTGGATTTGATTTCCGAGATGGTTGTCAAGCCCAGCAAAGCGGTAATAACGATTTAGTTTTGTAGTAATTGGACTTTTGACGTGCAGTCCCCGTCCGATACGAAGTTTCGTGATGCTCCAGAGAGCAACTGGGTTTTGACGTAAATCCTAAGTTAGAGGGTAATGTAGCGTTAAGGATTCTACAGGTTTTAGGTCTTGCAGTTCGTATTTAAAGTGGTTCAAGAAAATTTCACAGCTAATCTAGTTTATCACTTAGCTAACATCGTCTAATTTCTAAAGGATTTGGTCCTTAGTGATTTCTACCTGAGGTGGTACTCGGGTCTTTGTACGGATTTTTCGAGACGTTACAATCTACCTCCCTTAAAGAAAAATTTCGTCCTCGAAATTAGTATCTTTTTGTACTCCTCAAGAATCTAAGGGTAGTTCTTACAGACCTCGGCTTCAATTTCCAAAGTAGCCTCTTCTTCCATGTGATGTGTCCACAATACCTTCACAAGTGGGATAACCTTGCTATGCAATACCTGCTCCTTCCTATTAAGTATCCGCATCGGTTACAGTACATAGGTAGCGTCCTCACTCAACTGTACCTGCTCCCATCTGATAATGTGGGAAGGATCGAGAACGTATTTCTTCAGCATAGATACATGAAATACGTTGTGTACGTCTACGAGTGGTGTGGGCAGAGTAAAGCGATAGGCCACCACACCCACTCAATCTAGTATCTGGAATGACCCAATAAATCTCGGCATAAGCTTCCCCTTCTTGCCAAATCGAAGCACTCCCTTCATCGGGGAAACTTTCAGGAATATGTGGTCTCCGACCTCGAACTCTAGCAGTCGCCGCCTCATATCGGCGTAACTCTCTTGTCTGCTCTATGTTGCCAGAAGCCGACGCCTGATAATGTCGATCTTCTCTGAAGTCGCCTGAACTAACTCTGGGCCAATCAGGCTCTTCTCACCAACCTCTGCCCATCAGTGCGGTGCCCAACACGGACGCCCATACAGTGCCTCGTTAGGAGCCATGCCAATACTCACCTGAAAGCTATTGTTATAGGCGAACTCTGCATAAGGAAGACAATCATTCTAACTGTCCTTGAAATCCAGCACACAGACTTGTAGCATATCCTCCAAAATCTGATTAACCCGTTTCATCTGCCTGTCAGTCTGTGGGTGGAATGTGGTACTGAACTTCAATTTCACACCCATGGCTTCCTAGATACGAGTCTAAAAGATAGATGTGAATCGCATGTCTCGGTCCGACACAATCTCTAGGGGAACTCCATGCAGACGTACAATCTCCTTGATATATAACCTGGCCAACTCATCTGGAGAGTTCGAAACTCTAATAGGAAGGAAACGAGCTGATTTCGTCAACCGGTCTACGATCACCCAAATGGAATCATGACCCTTCCTTATCTTCGGTAACCCAGAGATGAAATCCATAGAGATGAAGTTCCACTTCCATTCAGTAATG
The DNA here is from genome assembly GCA_030180095.1 of Magnolia changhungtana. Lineage (NCBI taxonomy): Eukaryota > Viridiplantae > Streptophyta > Magnoliopsida > Magnoliales > Magnoliaceae > Magnolia > Magnolia changhungtana. Next base: position 7,874,094 of record JASAUF010000647.1, read on the forward strand.
GGCATGGGTTGAAGCAGTCCAGGAGGTCGTGGATGTTCGGCCTTGACCTGCTGGCACGTGAGACGGTGTGATACATACTCTGCTATGTGGGCCTTCATGTTGTCCCACCAGTATGACCTTTTCATGTAGTGATATATCTTCATACTGCCGGATGCATTGCCATCCTTGAATTATGAGCAGCCTCGAGAACTTCCTTTCTCAAGTCAGGAAGATTTGGGACACATAGGCGGCCACGGTAACGTAAGCCCCCATCTGCACCAACTCTCCACTCGGCGCCCTCATTGCCGCTAGCCTGCTTTCGAAGCTCAGACAATCGTCCATCGTCCTTCTGGGTCTCAATGATCCTATCATCAATAAGTGGCCGCGCACGAACGTGCGCGACGCTCTCGAATGGCTCCTCCACGGTGAGTTTCTGCTCGAAGTCTCACACGAACTCTACCATACCCCATTCTTCCACCATTAGCGGAGGAGCCACAAACTCTATGGTCTTCTTGCGGTTCAACGCGTCAGGCACAAGGTTAGCCTTGCCCGGATGGTAGGAAACCTCGAACTTGAAGTCCTTCAAGGTTTTCATCCACCGCCGCTGCCTCATATTCAGGTCTTGCTGAGTGAATATATATCTGAAGCTCTTGTGGTCGTAAAAGAGCTCGAACTCCTCTCCGTAAAGGTAATGTCTCTAGAGCTTCAGTGCAAAGATGACGGCTGCCAACTCTAGGTCGTGTGTAGGGTAGTTCTCCTTGTGTTTCCTCAATTGTCTCGAGGAGTAAGCAATAACCCTATCCTTCTGCATAAGGACACAACCCAGACCAACATGAGACGCGTCCGTGTATATAGTATACTTAACCCCTTGCTCTGGCAATACTAGCACAGGGGCAGACGTTATCTTGTCCTTCAACTCCTGAAAAGATGCCTCTGCCTTCTCATTTCAGGCGAACTTCAGATCTTTCCTTGTCAACTGAGATAGCGATTTGGCAATCTTGGAGAAGTCCCTAATAAAATGACGGGGTACCCTGCCAGACCAAGAAAACTCCTCACCTCAATGACCGAACCGGGCTGCTCCCAGTCCTGAACTGCAGCTACCTTAGCAAGGTCCAAAACTATCCCTTCCTTGGACACCACATGCCCTAGGAACTTGACTTCTTCTTTCCAGAAGTCGCACTTCTTGTACTGTGTAAACAACTGGTTCTCCCTGAGAGTATCGAAGACTACTTGCAGGTGTTCCTCGTGATCTTCCCGACTCTTAGAGTATATTAGGATGTCATCTATAAACACGATAACGAATCGAAAAAGAAACAGCTGGAACACCCTGTTCATCAAGTCCATGAACACGGCCGGTTCGTTCGTAAGGCCGAACAACATGACGAGGAACTCATAGTGCCCAAAACTGGTCCTGAAAGTCGTCTTCTACACGTCCTCATTCCTGACGCGCAACTGGTGATACCCTGACTATAGATCGATCTTCGAGAAGTATCGTGCCCCCTTCGACTGATCAAACAGATCATCTATCTTGGGCAACGGATACTTGTTCTTCACTGTTACCTGCTTCAACTGCGATAATCAATACATAGTCGCAGTGAACCGTCCTTCTTCTTCACGAATAACACAGGTGCTCCCCAAGGAGACACATTGGGTCGTATGAAACCCGCATCTAATAAATCATCAATTTGTTTCCTCAACTCCTTCATCTCACATGAAGGCATGCGATACGTGGGTAACGAGATGGGTGTCGCACCGGGTGCCAGGTCGATAGTAAAGTTGATCTCACGCTTGGGAGGTAGTTCAGGAATCGCCTTGAACACGTCCTCAAACTCCTGGACTACTGGCGTATTCCCTATCATCGGCCCATCAACATGTTCTAGTAAGATAGCATAACAACCAACACGACAGGGCCAACTGACCTGCACTAGAAAAGTAAAGACCGCGCCCTCAGGTCTGTAGGTTGTCATGATCCTGGCCTCGCAATCTATCTCTACCCTCATCTTGGTGAGCCAATCCATACTGAGAATAACGTTGTAGTACCATAATAGGGCCACGATCAGATCGACAAGCACTATCCTACTACCCAAATCTACTAAGTAAGCCTCACAGATCCGGGTGACATCTGTAAAGGTCCATTTAGCAGTAGTAATCCTCACTCCGTTCATAGGAGCAGTAACTAACGATAGCCGCTTGACTACCGTGCATGAAATGATGGAGATAGTGGACCCAATGTCCACCAATAAGAAATCTATAGTACCTTGGATCTGTGCAGTGACTTCGAAAGCCACAGGTGCTACGTCTGATGCCTCGGATGCCTCAGCTGTAAGTGAGTGCACCCAAGCCTGCTGTGAACGGTTCGGCTGTGGCGCCATAGGCCGTTGAGGCAGCCTAGATCGAGGTGCGGGTGGTCGGAATGATGGATGAGTTGGTGCCGACTGTAGAGGTGGTGCTGATATAACCTAGGGAAGCTGGCGGTTGATCCTCTAGGGTGATGAGAAGTCGTTATCTCTTATCCTGGTGAAGTAGTTCACCTCTGTGTGGCTAGGCCTCTTGCAGTAGGTACACCAGACATAGGTCGCCTCACCGGGGCAGGTGAAGCCATCAGCCTCGGCGGTGAGTCTGCGTGCGGCCTCTTACCGAGGAACGGTTAGCTCGGAAGATCAGGACGCGGCCTAGGAGCCATAGGTGCTCGCATACGGGACTTCCTGTCCCCATCCTGCTCCGCTCGCATAGACATGTTCACTAGCTCAGCATAGTCGGGTATGTTAGCGCAGCACATCTTCGAGCGGATTTCGAGTCGCAGGCCCTCAGAAAACCGTCGCATAAGCATTGGGTTATCGGCCAATATCAACGGAGCGTACCTGCCCAGCTCCGTGAATTTGTTCTCGTACTCCGCTACTGTCATCCCTCCCTATCGAAGGCGAAGGAACTCACTCTCCTTCTCGTGGCGATAAGTGACGGGATAATATTTCTCATGGAAGCGGGTCTCAAAGTCTACCCACGTCCATACATATTCGACTGCAACGGTGTAGAGAATGCTATCCCACCATAAGCTGGCCTCCTTCTCAAACATGAAGGTGACTAGCTCAACTTGCTCTGCCTCAGTGCAGTGCAGCGGCTTTAACATCTTAAAGATGCGGTCAAGCCAATACTCAGCCTCCTCTGGTCTATGAGTACTCGCAAATGTAGGAGGCCGTAAGCGTTGGAATCGCTCAAAATGGCTGCTGGCACTTGCATTCCTTGCAGGATGTACGAAAGGTGCAGGTGGAGCCACACCCATACCCTGGGCAAAGATTCCTCCAAGGGTGACTAAGAGCTGCTGCTTCTGGTGTTGGTGCTGCATCTGCTACTACTGCATCGGCAATATCATCTGATCGAACCTATCAGTAGGTGGAGCCTTCTGAGGCACGTGCGGTGTCGAAGAAGACGCACGGGCCTGCTCAGGGGCCGGTGGCGCAACGGGTGGTGTCACAGATGGTGGCACAGGTGTCGGCCCATTAGTGGGGCCAGTGGTCGGCTGAGAATCCGACATAGTGTCAGAGGCAGACGGGCCCGAACTGGGGTCCGTATGGCTATCGCTTAGAGGAGGTGCCTCATCAAATGACTTGCCAAGTGTACCACGTGCCGTAATTTGTGCAGCCTTAGGTGGCATTGCCTATATAACATAGGGTGCAACCAGTGTCAGATGTAGCATAACAATACTCAATTTTTTAAGCATTCAACGCACCTTATAGCAAAAGAAACGACATGCATTTCATTTAACAAAATTGTCACAATACAGGGAATAAATTCGACATGAATTATAACAGAAACACATGCGACAATGCTAAGCCCAAACCACCAAACACAAACACACATTCTACCTACTACATTACTAGGCCCATCAACATTAAAACACAGACATCCTAAAACAGCAACAAAACAAGTTACAGGGCGATGGCATGGGTGGCTAGACATCCGAGTCGGACGACGGAGGAGGGGCACTCTTATCCTGCAGGCAGCACAGGATAAACTTTAAGGTGCAAGTCACCTTCTTAAACTTGTGTCGATAATCTCCTATTGCAGGACAGCCTGGCCCTCCTCAAGTTGAGCTAATCGGGCTTCCTGAGTAGCCTGATCAGTGTCATGCTCCAGTGCTGTAGGAGGGGAGCTCTTATCTGTGTCCTGAGCCTCCTCTTCTTATTCCTGTTTCTCCTCTATCTCTTCCCTTCTTTCCTCATCGCTTCCATACTCCTTACTAGTCATCTCGTTCTCACTCTCATCAAGTTGGGCTTGCCGCTGTTGTGACCCAATTTCCATCTGATTGAGAGTAATTTTGTTGATGTAATGGATCGGCACCGGCATTTCTGCCCCAAGTCTGTAGCTAAACTCACATGCAATCTTGCATATGAGTCGGCCAAATGGGAGCGAATCAGACATTCTAGTAGAGCATGCGGTAAGAACTATCTGTCGTAGAACATACATAGGTACACACAACTTCTCTCCCTGTCCCACTTGGTACAGGAAATCTACCATCAGGCGCGTGTACTCGCTGCGATTGCTCCGCCTGGCATAGATGTTAAACGTAAAAATGTGGTGAAGCAGGCAGAAGTTGTCTGTCATATTAGTCGCCAGGAGACTATTGTTTGGCTACCAATGAACCAGTCGGCCACAAAGGAAACACGTGCGGCGATCCCTTTCACGTGCACTCTTCGGATTCTTCTCACTTGCATGAACCTCTCTAAGTGGTATTTTTATAAGCCAAGCTATCAACCCAACATCAATTGTGGCCTCCCGATCTCTACTCACTGGGATCTTGAACTACAAGGGCTCCAGCATAGGCTCTCGGATGTGGGCGTAGAATGCTCGGACAGTGCCCACATTTGCTCCAGACTTTCCCTCAAATATGGGACCTCACCCGGCTTCCACCAAGCAATCCATCATTAGGTATTCTCTAAAGAGCTTCTCATCCACATGCGCTTTAAAAAGGACCCTACGACCTGCATATCTTCCATAAGATAAATCAGCCAGCAAGGTTCTTGGGAGAGGAGCCTGGGGATCGAGGTCATGCTTCGTTCGTATCTCTCGATCAGTGCTTAAACCTGCGGCGACGCCTCTTGGCTTCCTCGAATGGGTAGGGCGGCTAGGCTCGACTTCATCCGAAGGAGCTCTCTTCTTCTCCATGAGGGAAAGAAGCATGGAAATGGAGAAGATGACCGTCACAAGTTCGGAAAAGGGCCATGGAAAAAGGAAGAAAATAGGGAAATTGGATGGTTTCCTGGGTTCCCACGGATTTAAGATACAAAGTGGGGTTTGAATGCTCAAATGAAAGGGAATGAAGAAGGTGAATAGCTATGAGAGAGAGATTTGAAAAGGGGGGCGTGAGTGGTGCACGAAAAGGGAAGGAGAAACACTTGGAAGGGCGATTTGAGTGAGGATTTGTGGGTTTTCTTGAGAAAAGGAGAGCTAGGAGGGGTGTCAAACGAAAGGGGGGAGAAAATGAAGTGGAAAAAACCACTTAAACTTGATTTGGTGGGACACACAGTGCCCTAGGGGTGTCGGCCCGCAAGGGCCGTACCAGCCAGGCCCGTTAGGCCCGCCTGGCGGCGAGGCCTCGTGAAACTGGCGAGGTCTTCGCCGACCTCTGGTCAATCCGGCGAGTGGTTTCCAGTGGGGCGAGGTCCTCCTGCCCCTGGGTCCCAAAAACATGTGGGCCCCCTTTTGGGCCCCCCCGGAGATGCCCCGTTTGGCCGTCGACTCCTTTTTGAGTCGTTTTGGGTCATTTCGGGTTCCATCTCACGTTCATTCACATTTTTCGGGTCGTTTGAGGTTGTAATAGGCTAAATCTTCATCCAAACCCGTCAATTGACGGTCTAGAAGTGGGTTGGGATCAGTTTACGTGATCACGGGTGCGTACGGGCCCGATCTCAGCGGTCGATTTCGCCGCTGGGCAAAATTGGAAATCTTAAGTCTGTTTTTACATTTTTTCGCACCCTTCTACTTCAAAATATGTCAGCGTACGTCGTGTGACCATAACCCAGGTCCAGTTTAATCAAAATCATGCTCTGATACCAACTTGTAACGCCCTGAAAATTGGGGGTCGAGCATGAGCCCAACTCTCGAGTTCCAACGCATCACTTATGTAACATAGAAAATGATGATTAAATGTTGTCCGTATTAGTACATGAAACATGAATGAGATTATACCAAAACAACATATCATACTCTAGAGACAAGTGAAATTGCAAGCGAAAGACTGTGATAGATATATAAAATATATAAACTGTGGTAAGTCTCCAGAGTGTGATAATGTCACCAGGTTATATAATTACATGAACAATTCCAAAATATATAAAAGGTGTAATGTCATCTAGTCAGCATCCCAGAAATCTTTGTCGATCAGGATACGGCTCACATGAACCCGCCTAAAAACTGCATGTAAGAGAATGCTTCCTCGTCATCCTCCAAATCCGGCTCCGCCTCGTAGGCATCGCCTCTACCTGTAACTAAGACAGTCTAGTTGGTATGTACAACACTGTCCCGTAACGTGGGAGTGAGTGATCAACTAAGTGAAACTATAAAGCAAAGGTTAACATGTTATCAATTTAGTCAAGTAGTAATGATAAGGCAATACAACAAGCATTCCTAAGTACTTTGGTTAATGCAAGAATGGTATGTATAAATGATGCATGCCCTCGCCTACACTCCCTCTGCAATTTTTATCTCACGGTCGCGCATGTCAGTCACTTTCTCAGTGCTCTACCCAACGCTAAAAGGCACATGCAATGTGGTGCATGAGCATGTTACCAAGTTCTTATTAGTCCTTTTCATACAGCAAAATTGGAAAACTAAGGTACCTCCCTTATATCATTTCTCAAACAATGATCCATTCTAGGGCCATCAGTCGTAGTAAATCTCATACGATGTTGCGGTTCTAGGTCATTGCAAAGGGCTCGTCACTTCAATGCAGTGTAGGCTTAGTTTAAAATCTGGTTGCTACGGAAAGGCTCGTCGCCTCTATGCAGGCTCAAAGTATGGTCGATGGCACTACAAAGGGCTCATCACCTTATCAGTGTAGGCCGACAGCTTGAATACAGTGTCCCCGACCACCGTATTAAGCTCACAAGGCTGTGTTGCTCACTGGACACTATGGGGAGGCTCGTCGCCCCAGCGTAGGCCGTCAGCTCGACCACGGTGTCCCATACCACCATGTCTGGCTCATAAGTTTTAGCGGATCGAGGTACCAAGGTTAACTGGGTTTTCACTGGTGAGTTTGGTACCTTAGGTTCAAGCAATAGCATCCATACATGGTGAACATACATCGGGTCAATCGGGTTACTTGACAAGCTTGACTAGTACGAGCGCACCTGGAGTTAATCGACATGAAGTGCGTAAGCACTCCGTGTAGCCTAACCACTGCCGACAATCAAAGTACGGCTCGTATTCATCGAACATGTCTCGTGTGGCGAGACAACCTCAACCACCTGATTAGAATCTATTACAGAATGCCTGGACTATATCATAGTCCCAAACACAACTCAAGTAAGATAGGAATACATATGTGTTAGTCCCATACAACATGTAGCAACCAACTTAAATATAAGTTTCATTTGAGCATTTCAATAAATACATAGCGTACATGTTAACATACATAGACATTCAACCATACAACATGTAGTAATATTATAGAATACATGAAGGAAAACTACAACCATAGTTAAGGGAGTTGAGTATTGTAACGCCCTGAAAATCGGGGGTCGAGTATGAACTCAACTCCCGAGTTCCAACGCATCACTTATGCAACATACACAATGATGGTTAAATGTTGTCTGAGTTAGCGCAATAAACATGAATGAGATTATACCAAAACAGTAATTCATACTCCAGTTCAATTGTATAAAGGCAAGCGGAAGACTGAAATTTTATATTCAAAATATGTAAAGTATCAAAATTTTGTGAACACCAGAGTATGAGTACTAACTGAGTACCAATATACACGTATTGTTTCTAAGTCAAAATCAAAATACAATCCTCAAAGAGGCCCTGTAAGTCCCGCGATGCAGCCGGCCTAAGCGTAGCCGTCGAGTCTTGCATAAAGGAGAACTCCTCCCGATCCTCCTCATAGTCGAGCTCGGCTCCCGAACGCAGGCGCCATCTACACTCGCGGCGAGTCCGGTGGGTGTTGCAAACACCGTCCCGTAACGTGGGAGTGAGTAGCTAACTCAAGTGGAACATTAAAGCATAGGTTAACATGTTATCAAATCAATCAAGCAAGAATGATAACGCTAAAGTACAAATCAAACATTTCTAATTACTCTTGTTAAGTGCAAAAATGATATGACATGATGCTGTATGCCCTTGCCAAACCACCCTCAAGCGACATCATCTTACGTTCGCGAATGCTAACTCCCTCAGTGCGCCACATCTACAAAGCACATGCGGTGCGATGATGCTCATGATTACCAAGTTTTTATTAATCCATTTCAACCAAAGAGAAGTATTGGGAAACTAAGGTACCTCCCTTGTATAATTCCCAAACATGATCCATTCTAGGGTCGTCAATCTAGCTAATCTCATACGATATTATGGTTTGAGAAGCGTAGTGAAGGCATCGCAAAGGGCTCGTCACCCGTCAGCGCGGATACAGATCTCACCGTATGCGGCTCAATTGCTGGCCGTCAGCTCAAGTACATATCTCACCGTACTTGGCTCAATCACTAGCCGTCAGCTCAAGTACAGGTCTCCACTGCGTACTCGGCTCAACTCATACTCTAGTTACTGTGAAAGACTTGCCGCCAATCACAGACACTTGGAGTATACTCGAAGATACTACGGAGGACTCGTCGCCCGTCAGCACGAGCACAGGTCTCACCGTACTCGGCTCTCGCCGTAAGTATCGACAGCTCGAATATAGTGTCCCATACCACCATAATCGGCTCACGAGTTTGGTTGCGCAATGGTCACTACGGGGAGGCACATGACCCCGGCGCCGAGGCCGGCTCGACCACGGTGTCCCATACCACCATGCCCGGCTCATGCGTCTTAGCGGATCGAGGTACCATGGTTAACGGGATTGCCTGGTAAGTTTGGTACCCTAGGTTCAAGCAGTAGCGACCAAACATGGTGAACATACATATACACATATCGGTTTGCTTGACGAGCCTGACTAGCTCGAGCGCACCACAAGTTGAGCGATATGGAGCGCAAAAGCACTCCGTGTGGCCAACCACTATCGCCAACCGAAGTACGACTCGGGTTCGCCAGACACGTCCATCGTGGCGATATGAATCTCGGCCACAACAGTAAGTCTGGTACCGAATGTGTGGACTATAGGCATAGTCCCAAACTCAATCAGTTGTAGAGCATAAAGTAAAGCATGAAGTAAAGCATGTATTATAAAGCATGAAGTATAGCATGTTATAAGGCATGTTGTAAAGCATGTTGTAAAGCATGTTATAAAGCACTAAACACATAGGGGTACAAATACTTAGAGTTCATAGGTGAGTGGTTAGAGTGAACAACCACGTGGAGAGTGTCATATGTGACTCTAAGGTAGCGGAGAATCCCATCTCAGCACCTAACTAAGGTTCTAACACTTAAGCACTTACACTCGCAAGTGATTTCACCAACACTTGGAATACCTTTGCTTCAACATACATGACGTATGCTAGAGAAGTGTACACTAGGGTTGTCCCTTTACTAAACTAGTATTTTATACATATACATCATATTTATACAGCAATTAAACATAGCAATCACATCAGCAAATTTTATACGTATAGGGTACTTCCACGTATACCCAATTTCGACATACATAGTGTTTACAAAGGAAGATAGATTTCAGCGATTCCTTTCGCCAAGCTAGTATTTTAATCACGTATGGTATAATCATACATTAAATAAATATGTCAAACATTATTCCAAAAGAACTACGTATACGGTATTTCTACAACACGTAATTTTAACATATGGCGCATTTACAAGTAAACATATATTTTGGCGATTCCTTTCGCCAAACTAGTATTTTATTCATATGTTATATAATTATACATTAAATAAACATGTCAAGCATTTAACCAAAAAAAATACGTATACGGTATTTCTACGTATACCTAGAATATGTGAAATTCCATATTTCACACCGCTAATCAAAACAGGAAACGGAAAGCACTTTGTACATGTGCAATTGCAAGCAGATCATGAATCTACCATTATCTGACATTGAAAGCGTTGAAAACCGTAACTTATACACTTAAAGTCCTCACCTTTGCCTTTGGAAACGGAACGAATCAGCAAGGGTGATGGATCTTCCGTCTACGGGCGATTTCTAGCCTAAAGAGCGGAATCGGTTAGTCGGGATACATCCTACCTCGATTCCAACTCAAATCAGACCTAGGGTTAGGGTTTCTTACCTTCAAATGAGGTGGAAAACACCGGGAAATCACTTAGAACGGAGCGGTGAAGGCCGTGTGGTGAGCCAATGCAGGTGGAGGAAGATTGGCAACAATCTCCAAGTTCTTCTCTCTCTTTTCTCTCTCTTCCTCTAGGGTTTCTTGCAAAATTCGTATGGCTGTGAGAGGGGCTGTTCTAAGCCCCTTTTATAGCCTCAAACATTACGAAAATAGACTCGGGTTCATGGGGTACTGCCTATATAGGATTTTCGACGCTTTTCCGGCTCAAAAGGAAGTTCTGGTAGCCCTCTTTGAACCAAACGTCAGACTTAAGCTCACCACCAATGGATCTACGTGGGATTACGTTTTTGACTCATTCGGATACGCAGATCGCACGTGGCGGACCACTTTCAGTTCGACGGTCAGTGGGCCACGATCAGAAATTCCAAGTACATGTAAATGTTCCTGAAATTTTTCTTAATCCGAGGGTGTAATTTGGTCTGATTCTGACGGTCAGGTTGCTTAATACTGACGCGTCAACGAACGATGCGGATCACTATTCCAGATATTTATTTTGGCTTGTGAATAGTGTTTTTCACACTACCTCGCTCCGATTCGAAACGAATGGCCGTGGAATATCGGATAAGGCTGATTTTTGAGATGATTGTTAAGCCCAGTGGGGCGGTCCTAGTTCCTTAGCTTCGGGTTAATCGGAATCCCGATGTGCGATCCAGACCTAATACTGAAGTTTCGTTTCATTCCAGAGCAGACGGGAAATGAGTTTGGTTCTAAACTTTAGGGTAACCTAGCGTCAATGATTCGCAACTTTTGGGTCTTGCGTAGATCGTATTTAAAGTGATCCTAACGGATTTCATAGCTAATTGAGTTTAGTACTTAGTTAACTTTGTTAAATTTCTAAAGGATTTAATCCTACGGGATTTCTGGTCGAGGTGGTACTCGACCCAATGTACGGAAATTTTCAGGTCGTTACAAGTATCCTATCTCAACACCCTCAGTACATGCATTTCCACAGGTATTTCCTCATTGAGGCATTTTATCAAACACATAGGCTACACATTTCAACATACACATATTTGACTAAATATAACATATATTCTGGCAAGCTCCTTTATAAAAGAGTTGCCACATACTCAACAAGTATGTATTCATCGTTAATAATCATGGCAAGCACAAATCCAAATTCCCTATTCATTCAGTCATTTCAACAAACACTTAGACTACACCCTATAACATACGTAACGCATGTTGGCAATGATAGGTGTTAGGGCAATTCCTTTCACCAAGGAGTCGTCGCACACGTAATAGCCATATATACACGACGAATAATCATGGCAACCGCGAATCCAAAAATCATACGTATTCAATTATTTCAACAAATACATGGAATACACTATACTTGACATAGTTCATACGTATTTGTAAAACGAAATACACATCACGTTTGGCATGTAAAATGATACCCAAGTTAGTAATAAATCATTAACCGATAATGAAAGTCTTGAAAATCATAACCTAAACGTATATAGTCCGCACCTTTCGCCGGTAAACAAGCAACGAACTCAGTTTGTATACCGAGTCTGTGTCTACGGCACAACGACAACCTACAGTATGAAATAGGTTAGCTATTTCATCACATACACTATTTGAAACCCTAAAACAGATTAGGGTTTGAATTTCTTACCTAAGAACGTGATTGGAATCGCCGGAATAGCGATACAGAAAAGCTGATTCAGCCCGTGGAGTGATGGGATTGAATCCTAGGGATGAACTCCAACTCTCTCTCTCTCTCTCACTTTCTCTCTTTTTCTTCTCTCTTTTCTCACCTAGGGTTAGAAATTCGTATGTGAAGGGAGTGAGAGGGTTTAAGGCCCTTATATAGGCTCAGAACTGATGGGAATGGCCCCAGGGCCATGGTATACTTAGGTTATAGCCAAAACCCATCTATTTCGGCTCAACAGAGCACTTCTGGAGGCTCCCTTTATGCGTACGGTTAGACTTAAGCTCCCTGACATTGGATTTAGGTCGAGTTAAGTTTTCAGTCCGATCGAATTTACAGATTGACCGTGGCAGACCAGTTCCAGTTCAACGATCACCGCCACTCGATCAGGGCCGCAAGTACACTGACATGTGTATGATATTTTTCTTGATCCGAGGGTCCAATTAGGTCAGATTCTGACGGTTTGAATCCTTATATTTGGCCAGCAAGTGAACGACTCAATTCACTTAAATCTGAATACGTTTTCAAAAGATATTCGCGTTTCTCACACACTTTACTCCGGGCTTAAGTTGTGTGTTTCTGGATACTATGTGGATTTGATTTTCGAATAGTTGTCAAGCCCAGCAAAGCGGTCATAATTATTTAGTTTTGCAGTAATCGGACTTTCGACGCACGGTTTCGGTCCGATATGAAGTTTCATGATGCTCCCGAGAGCAACTAGGTTTTGAGGTTGATCTTAAGTTAGAGGGTAATGTAGCGTTAAGGATTCTACAGGTTTTGAGTCTTGCAGTTCGTATTTAAAGTGGTTTAAGCAAATTTCACAGCTAATATAGTTTATCACTTAGCTAACTTCGTTTAATTTATAAAGGATTTGGTCCTTAGTGATTTCTGCCTGAGGTGGTACTCGGGTCTTTGTACGGATTTTTCCTAGACGTTACAAATTTTTATTTGCCATCCTACCAAGGGGTGCATATTGAACCGGTAGAACGGTGGAACCGGACCGGAATTGACCAAACAGTCCGGTTTGGTCCGATTCTAGAGTGCACGGTTCCGGTTCTAAAAATCAAAGAACCGGTTACATCAGTTCGGTTCTCGGTTTGGGGGTATGTAGAACCAAACCGAACCGTGAATCGATCCGTAGAACTAAATGGTGAATCCGATCTGTAGAACCGAACCATGGAATCGAACCTGGAACCGAACTTGGAACCGAACCAAGAACCCTTTGATTGTTTCCATATTTGACTCATGATTTATGGTTTATAATGCACCATTTAATTATTATTATAAATGTATTTTTGCACACCTTATACAATATCTAAATCATTCATCAAATGGACCACAACATGAATGGACATGGGCTAGATAATAAAATTAAACATGCAATTGAGCTGGATTATAAAAAGCCCAGAACCGTGGAACTGAACCGGTTTTAACGGTTTGGTTTTGGTTCGGTTCTAGGGTGCCAATGGTCCGGTTCCGGTTCCGTATATCCTAGAATTGTTAAGAACGGTTCGGTTCTGGTTTCACCCCGGAATCGGACCAAACCGACCTGTGTGCACCCCTAATCCTACCTATTGGTTAGGTCATAGAGGCCTGGATTAAGGGACAACAAAAATATCAACTTCTTCCAAAACTTTGGTGGCATCAAAGAAAGTTTTAATGGTGGGGCGTCCCTATATTGTTTCGCGTGGCATGGTCCACCTGAGATTTGAATTTAGCTATACAATGAGCTTGTAAAATGGAATGGACAGCTTAGATTAAATAAATACATCGTTGTTGGGCCAGGAGCACTGACCAACAACCAAGAGGCTACCCAAAGTCTCAACCTACAACGACAATATCCCAACGGGCCACATGAGCAGAAATAGTGCTGGGATGCCCACCATCCAAACTTTTTCACTTGGTGTGGCCGACTTACATTACATATGGGCATCAAGATTGTTCTCCGTGAATTAATTTCTACAAGGCAGCCAATGGTTGAAGTTGATTTTATATAAACATCATGGTGGCCCTGTACAAATTCAAAGGTAGGTGCCCTCCTCTCCCATTGTTTCTCTTTTTGTGACCCACCCAACTCACAAATCTGCAAAAATTTTGTGACTTATGGCTTAATTTCTATCTAAAATTTAATGGACGATGTAGATTTAATGGACGTGTTACAGTAATGCCCACCTCAAACACACTAGACAAGTTGCATGGCGGGTGGGGAAAAGGTGAGTAAAAGGTCTCCTATGGTACAGTGAGCAGAAGACCATTACTCTCTCTCTCTCTCTCTCTATATATATATATATATATATATATAGAGAGAGAGAGAGAGAGAGAGTATCAAAACTAACTGGAATCAGTTTGGACCTAACTTGACCAGATTCAAAATAGGGTCGGGTACCCATGACGTTCCTAAGCATATCAGATAATTTGACCTGGTATACCGTTGCCTTTGGAGACATCAGTTCATCTATGGTGTTATGGGTTCATTTCTGAAGGTATACTGTATTTCGAGTTTTAAAAGTCTTTTAGTAATTTATAATAATAATTTTTTGGATATTTTCTTTTGAGAGAGACTTTCTCGATGATAAAACAAGGAAACCCTCAAAATCCAAAAATCTGTGAAGAAACTGCCGTCCCTAGAAATTGCCGAGAAACAGGTTTGTAATGGAACTATTTCAAGGTTTAAGTTGATAATGGAAGCTATTTTACAAAGCAGTGACTAACGTTCAGTGAGTAAACAGGAGTATGATAATCAAGGTTGTTCATCTTCATGGTGCGGATCGAGTATATACAGTACAAGATCATAGAGACCATTGACTTTGTGGTACCCATGTGAGTGGACTATAACCCAAAAACCAATCATCAGACTATATCCAGGCTGTCCAATCAGTGGCATGCATCAACGGCTAAATGATGTTGAGTGCAAACTGATAAACAGCTGTAATTCAACAAGAGAGGAAACACAATTTCCACTGAGATTGACTGGAGTGGTGTGCAAAAGCCCTGTGACCAACTTCACTATTTTACTCAATTAGAGATCTCCAACCTCCGCCTATCTAAACATGTTGGGCTTAAAATCCATAAGAGACATCAAACCACTGCCAAAAACACTGTTTTAGAAAAAAATATCAGTCAATCTGCTCTTCTCAGGCGAACTTGAATTAAATATCAGTTTCCCAATCCAACACTGGAAAATGGTCATGTTGAGGAAACAACATGCTTCCAGGCTGCCTTTTCCCCGCAGTTGCTGCAATTTTCAAGCCATTGGAGAATGGCCAGCGGAGTTTGATATTAGGCTTCTTAGGGAGAATGACGTATACTTGCCATGATCATGCCATGTGCTTGTTTGGATGCCCTATCAAATTGAATTGCAATTTATAACCGATAAGGTGAAAACAATCAAAGTGTAACGGGCTCAAGATTTTGATTCTTCCTAACAATGATGCATGCACTACAAGATTGACCTCCAACTTAATAATCAAATAAAGTACAATAACCAAATTGTAAGTTCCCTGACGTGTATTCTGAGGCTCTGAATTGCCATCAAGTTACTTTGGAGTAGGGCCTGAAAGGAATGTAAAAGCAACGTGAGGGGCCTACCTTCTCATTGTGAAAAGCAAGAAATATGACTAATTCTCATTATTTCCTCTTATTAAACTGAATGTCCACAGTTCATTTCAATTGGGTCTCTCTCTCTCTCTCTCTCTCTCTCTCTCTCTCTCCCCCGAGCCCCACAAGCATTTATTATTTGTCATTCTTTTCTTTTCTTTTTTGGACTAAATGAGAAGAACAGAACAACATCAACTTACTGAAATTTGAAAGATCAAACACTCAGCTCTCCACTTGCATCTGCAGACACTTCTAACCACTCATTAAATGTAAGTAGGAGCTAAACATTACAGATGTTATCAAAGCCAGAACTTCTGTCTCCGGCCTAGAGAAAATTGCAACTGTTCTGTACATGCTACCTTCATGTTGAAAATTGAAGAAAGCAACATGCTCCCAGTTCTGACCATATTCAATAGTAGGACAGGGATCCTAGCCAGAGATGTTCTTTCTTGCTGCATATACTCTGTAGGCTGCCAACCCAACAATCGCAACTGCAGCACCAGCTGTTTCATGGAACAACAAACAGTTGAAATTCAATAACAAAATAGGAACTGCAAAAGAAAATAAAAGAAGACATGGTACATAACGGAGAAGATTAGAATATCTGCAGATTTCTAAAGGTTCAAAGTTTTGATAGATAATACTACTGAACAACAGCTAGGATGAAAAAGGAGCTATTGATAAGGCAATTATGTAGATATGACTAGTAGTGCAAGGACATGAAGGGAAATTCAAAGGTAGTTTGGACGACAAGCGCAACCCAGGATAGATTTATACACAGTTTGGATTTATCTGATTCCAAAACAGGTCCTAAAGGGCTTGTTTGGATTTGTGGAAAATGGGGGAAAGGAAACATTGTTTCTTGGGAAACCTTGTTTCCAGAAAATGGTGGAGAAGGAAAATTTGTTTTCCATGTTTGTTTTTAAATAAGATTTTCCTCGAAAATTTGGGGCATATTTCCTATTGTATTGTTTGGGAATATAAAATTCCTGGTAGTTACTGGCATGTGCCAGATTAACACGTGACACATGGGGGGTGCTCAGGTCCTAAAGGGCTTGTTTGGATTTGTGGAAAATGTGGGAAAGGAAACATTGTTTCTTGGGAAACCTTGTTTCCAGAAAATGGTGAAGGAAAATTTGTTTTCCATGTTTGTTTTTAAATAAGATTTTCCTAGAAAATTTGGGGCATATTTCCAATTGTATTGTTTGGGAATATAAAATTCCTGGTAGTTACTGGCATGTGCCAGATTAACACGTGACAAATGGGGGGTGCTTAAGCTTAATGGTCTCACACATGACACATGAGGGATGCTTGAAGTTGTATGATGGCAAACGTGTCACAAGCAACACATTAGAACATTTGACATGTGGGTACTTAAAGGTAGATGGTGGCATATGTGCACAGGCATAATGACACGTGGCATGTTGTCACATGTAGCACATGTAGAGTGATTGGAGATGGACAATGGCATATGTGGGGCACAAGTGAAAGTTGATGGTACCACATCTACGACACAATAGAAGATGGACCATGGAAAGTTGGCTTGTAGTACATGTTATGCGCTTTGTATATGTGAGGCCCAAGTGAAGATGGATGGTGGCACACATGAGATAAAATAGAAGATGAACAATGGAAAGTTGGCCCATGTGGCATATTTGAGGTGCTTTGTACATGTGGGGCCCAAGTGAAGATGGATGGTGGCACATGTGTGACAACATAGAAGATGGACAGTAGAACATTTGGATATGTGATACATGTGAGGCAATTGGAGATAGGCGGTGGTACATGTATTTAACTCTTGCGAAATTCATTTTCCTCCAATTGCAGGAAAATGCGTTTCAGGGGGGTGGTGTGTAAATAAAGTTATTGATTTTCCAACAAAAAGAGGAAGTGAGAAATAGTGTTTCCCACCAATTCTCACAAAAAAGTCTTAAAAAACTATAGAAAATTAGTGGTGCTCTTAACTTATCAAAGATCGACTCTCTTTTTAAATTGAGAAAAGCTTTTATACTCTGGCAAAGCATGATGGGTGATATGCAGGGACTTAGAAATTGCACAAGTGGCATACAAATAGTCTAACTAAACCGTCCAAATTATGGTACCTAGTGTAGAAGTATCACAAACCCAAAATTAAGCGTGTTCCATTATAGGTATCAGATTGGTGGACATTTATTGGATGGTTAAAAATGAAAAAATCCAATGGTTGTATTTCCACAAACAAGCATCGACGAATCAGAGGCTACTATTGTTTGACCAATCTATTCTTGGGATTGTGATTGGGCTAAAGAGGGTTGGTCAATCCAGTCGGCTTTATTTGAGTTAATATATGCGAGGTGTACAATTTCTGAGTGCCTGCGTATCAAGCGTCATACACAGCCAGAGTATCATATCACTCTTTTAAAATTTAATTTGACTTTGCTAAGCCCACACATTTGCACAATAAAGCTCATTTACATGCAACACTTGCCCGCATGGCATGAAAGCTCCTCCATCTAATCAAGCCATCAGAAGGGCATTGCTATATCGATACCATAGCCCAAAAATCAGGTTGATCAACTCGTCAGGTAGGCTACAATTTGTAAACAAATGTGTGCCTCCAAAGAACTTGGATGAAGTTTTCCCTAACCCACCCACCTGTTTCTAATATTGGGGCACATGTGCTTATTAAACCAGATTTTCTTTTTGGGAAAACTAACACAAGGTCAAGCTAACCTAATGGATGGATTAGATCCCATGCCGGCACATGTGTGTCGTACACAGGATCTTTATTACACATGTGCACACTTAGCAAAGCGCTTAATGTCTTTTTATGATCTTTAGGGTTTCCCTCTCCATTATGGTCTTTACAATTTCCCTTTCCATTCTAAAAAATAAGGGCAAATGTCGTTTTACCCTCATTAGTAGGTTCAAAGGCATGCTTTCATAAATATGAAAGCTAACAGTGTTTTTTGTTTTTTCCTTTGGAAAATTAGCAATTGTGAGGAATTTCCAGGTAAAAAAAATAATCCAAAAAGGGGTCATTACAGCCTGTATCATAATAGTAACGGCCGTCACCATTATTGAATACCTTGGCTGACACACCCTTAGAGATTGATATGTATTCCAACACTGTCCTTCAAATCCTTAGTCACAAGATGCTGATAAAACAATTGTATCTCATGAGTTATTTAAATGATAAAAACTATGGTTTGGTTTCACAAAGGGCTTAGTCCATTTCTTTGAAACCTTGAAACCAGTGGAAGGAAGATCCTGCAAAGGGAGGTGCATGCTAGTAGAAGAGATAATTCTATAGTTGAAGTTGAAGGCCACTCAAGTTCAAGTCTAAGGACTAAAAAGGGAAGTGGGAGTGCAAAGAAGCTATGAATGGTGTCATAAGAGAAAGAAAAGAAAGAAAGAGAGAAGAAGAGAAATGAGAGGAGATTTAAGAGAGGTGAAGGATGTTGTTGAGCTTGCCTTTTTCCCCCATTAGTGGTGGTTTACCCCACCGTCATAAGACTTTGAGGATCTTAATTTTTAGAATTTTGGTGAGTGCATATTAACATTTGTCACAAATGTAGATCTTTGTTTCTTCTTTTTGCATATGTTGTTGTGATAGGGAAGGAGGTGGAACCCACCTCTCTTTGATAGGGTAGGGGGCTACCATCCAACCCTAGTGGCTATCCAAGTGGGTCCCACAGTCCATGCATTTTGGGTTGTGCAGATAGCCCCGAGACGCACCATCCCAAATAAGCCTTAGTAAAACATTAGCAAGGCCCACATTAATGCCCTTTTTGGGGCCTCCTGTGATTACTCATGAAAACTACTAAGTGGCCCAATTGCTTAGCCACTAGGCACATGTTTAGGCTGTTCATATGCGTGCATAGTTGAGGTCCCAAGGGACAACTCATTGTGTCCACATAAGCTTGAGTGGTGTGGGCCCATCAGCTTGGAAGCCCACCCACATGGAGGTTTGTGAGGGGCCCATTAGAGTTGGTCCTAATTGGGCCTCACCTCGTGCTTAGACTTGTGCTTTCACATGATATAACCAATGAATGTTGTGTATGATACAACCCATGTATGAGGTAGTGTATTAGTTCCTTTGATTAACATGCTAGGCCAATTAATGTGGCACTACACGTACAATGCATTCTTAGGTGGTTAGATATTACACACCATTCATATCTCATCCGCATTATGTGTTTGCTTGACTAGTGGATGGTGACTTGATCATGATAGTGTACACCTGGCTGTGGGGCCTTGGTTAGTACACATGGCATTGTTATAGCCTGCATAATGCATGGGACTTGCATTGATAGCTCTATAGTTTTAGGATATTCAAGGGACCCGTATGAGATAGGGTTGCCACGTATGTATGCACTTGATGCATGACTTGGATGAGGTGATTCATGCATTTCTGCATGATACGCTTGCGTGTACACCCTAGTGACATCAGGGTTGTGGCCACCACAGATTCATCGTGGTTGGTAGATATGGACATCGGAAATTAACTGTGGTTATAAGGCGCGTAGGATCCATGGGTGAAAGTCTCTAAACCCGTTGGTACCATTGGATGCTCTAATGTCTGGATCGAGTGGCTACATGAACGCATGAGTGTCGAATACCAGTAGACTGTGTCTCCCACTGTGTCGGGGTTGGTTGGAAAGAGGTCCGACCTCACTTGCTCAAAGAGTGTGGCGGCAATTGAGGTCATGTCCGACTAGCTTGGAAATAGATGTGCTATTGGCGCGTCGGGTGGGATTTGGGATAGTTATAGGCCTTCCACTGCCATGGCAAGTAGTTTCCACCATTTAAGAATGGGGATGACTCTTCAACAATACACTTCATAGTTGTACTACAACCCAGATTGTCCAAATAACTTACCCAACTGTCTATGGAGCATAACAGAAAATTTACACTGAGAAGATAAATATTAACCATCTGATTTTTCCCTTTGAATTTGGACCATTGACTATTTTACTGTAAACTATCTGTTCAATATACATTAACTAGATTGCTAGGATTATTTGATCCAAGTGATTTTAGAGATATGAACCATCCAAAATGGGACTCACAATTTGGATGGTCTGTACAGTGGTACATGAGAGTCACATGTGAGAAGGATGAATCATCACTTTTCAAAACAGTGCTAAACAAACATAGGAGCCTAACCCGTTCCACAAATCACTCATATCTAAGATCCCATCCTCTGTAAATCAACAACAAGCCTTTGTAGCCTTTCTCAGCACCTTGATCCAAGTCCCTTGTAGGTTAATAAGCTTTCATATCCCTTCTCAACACCTTGATCCATGTCCTCTTTGATGAGTTCCGTCGTTGTCCTCCAGGACCTTCAACCTTGATAAAAGTTTCCTCGCCAAGGCTGTATCTAGTTTCGTTAACAAGTAGCCAAACCATCTCAACTTGTTCCCCATCATTTTATCTGTTTTTTATTTTTTTATTTTTGAACAGTGTCTCCATCACTTTACCTCCTTTCAGGGAAAACAGGAATTCCCAAGATTGTTTGGCAAAAAGCTCCACAACTGGTTGCCCAACTAAAATCAAACCTCCTTTACCCTAGCTGGGGATTAGTTAGCTCATTGGTATAAGAAGTTATTTCTCTCAATTGTTATGCTGCCACCAGTGTCAAAACATGCAAATAAAGGATTCCTTGCTTTGGCAAATTTTCAGTGTTCCCAAAATTTTTAAGTACTACGAACTAGCAAGATTTTAAGGGGAAAAACTTGTATATAATAAAAAGGAGAAGCTGAATCATACCTGAAACAAACATTAGTGAGCGATTTACAAGCAGCCGATACTGCTTGCGGTTTTTCCCAGCTTCAGTTTCAGGAATGTTCAAATGGGGGCATTGTGCTGCAACAATAATCTGACGGAACACATTATTGGAATCTCCTAACTTCATGCTGACAGGTATAGGCGCTTGAATTCCCATAACATGGCAGACCTATGAAATATTAAGGAAACACATAGAAGTAGTAGGTCAACACCAATATACACTCCAAATGTAATGAGACATTGCCATAATCTACAAAACTGCAGTTGATGGAGAAATGGCATACATTAGGAGAGAGGCAGTTTTATATCATCATCGTCATCTAAGCCCTATCCCAGTTAAATGCTTATAGGGCCTGTTTGATTTTCCGGCTCAAGTGTAGTTACCATCTAAATGGGTAATAATTATTTACCTAGGTAATTACCACATCTTTCCCAATACGGATTGACAACTTACTTTTTTAACACTTAAATCGAGAAATTTACAACATCAATGTGGGGCCCATTGAGATGTATGTTACTTATCCACACCGTTCATTTGTTATGCCAGTCGAATTTATGGAATGAGCAAAAAAATGAGGCAGATCCAAAGCTCAAGTGGACCACACCACAGGAAACAACGGGAATCGAACGCTTACCATTAAAAACTTCTTGGGGCCCTTAAAAGTTTTGGATCAAGCTGATATTTGTGTTTTCCCCCTATCCATGTTTGTGTGACCCTATGAACGGGTTAGATGATGGAAAAAACCTCAATGTGGGCCCAGTGAAGAAAATAACTTTCAATGGTAGACGAATTAAGGCCATTGTTTCCTTTCATGTGGGCCATTTAAGTGTTGGAACTGCCTCATTTTTTGGGTCATGCTTCAAAATGTTCTAATAAAATAGATGGACGGTGCAGATATATCATATACATCACGGTGGGGTCCGCATATTTAAGTCAACACTTTT
The DNA here is from genome assembly GCA_030180095.1 of Magnolia changhungtana. NCBI lineage: Eukaryota > Viridiplantae > Streptophyta > Magnoliopsida > Magnoliales > Magnoliaceae > Magnolia > Magnolia changhungtana. The sequence goes on from JASAUF010000647.1 coordinate 7,896,492, forward strand.
GTTTTGATTTTCGAGGTGGAATTACTCTCATATTTTCAAACAAGGTGAAAAAGTAATAATTACTTAACCAAACAGGCCCATAGAGTAAAAACATAAGTGGCATTCCAATAGAATAGTTACTGAAAGAAGGTAAAAGGAGTAACAATCAAGATAATGAAAAACCACATCACCCAAATAACAGTATCACCATGCATACAACTTCCATGGATGGGCATCAAGGGTAAGATGGGTGTTATTCAACTCTTGTCAGAAAAACGCCAGAGCTGGTGTTGGAAAGGTACAGCAGTTCTCAAACAGTTCAAGTGGAAGAAACAACTATACCAAAAAAAAATAATAATTAAAAATTGTGTTTCTTTACAAGAATGTAGAAGGATTCAAATATTGTATTTATAAAGAGAATAAGGTTTAGGCTATCTCGATGAACTTTGTGGAATACATCCTGTTACTCATATACAACACCCAATCATCAAATCTTTGCCAAGCAAAATTCGTAAAGCCAACTCCAAATAGCGTGAGCAAGGAATTTATTTTCCTTCCTAGAATGTAAAACTAATATTTTAAATATTGTATTAAAAAAAAAAAAAAAAAACATAAGTTTCAGGATGTGTTTTGCAGAATGCATCCAACATGGCATCTAGTCATCAAAACCTTTGCCAAGAATTTGAAGAGATGATTGCAAATAGCTAGAACAAAGCAATGATGAGGATGGTGATGGCCATGGCCATAATGATGATTTATAAGAATAGGACATTCAGATTAGAACCAACAAAAGATAAAAACAGTACAAGAGTGACCAAGTAATAGGTGACCATATGGCTACACAATCACTGAAGCTGGTTATGGGAGAAGGAACATATTATAAAGCAGGATCCAGAAAGGACCAGGTTTCTAAACAGGAGAATGTGCATTTGGTAGAAGAACCCTAGAAACAAAAAAGCTTCAACCTTATTTCCATAACAATAGATTCTTGGCATGTCGGACAAGATATTGGACATATAATACTCAAATGGTTCAGAATAATTGCAGAGAAAACTAAGGGTCTGTCTGGATTCATGGAAAGCATTGGAAAGGAACTGGTGTTTCTTGGGAAACCTGATTTGCAGAAAACTGTAGGAAAGGAAACATTGTTTTCCTTGTTTGTTATTATTTCCTAGTTCGTTTCCAACAGGATTTTCCTAAAAATTTAGTATCTATTTTCAAATTTCTTGTTTGGCAAAAACAAAACAACAAAACAAATATATATATATATATATATATATATATATATATATATATATATATATATATACAGTGTTCGAGTTGTCGTTATCGCTACAAGTTTCGCTGGCCAGAGATAAAGATATAATATCGTTATCGCCGATAATATCGCCGATAACCGGAAATGTAGGGAAAAGGGGGGAAACTTGGGGAAAATGATGGAATTTTTCAGTGAAACTTCAAGACATGGCTAAATACACATATTTACATATTTAGGAATGAAAAATTGCGAAAAGAATACATTACATAATAAGTTTTCATTTAATGGGACCCAAAAAGCATGCGATGCCATAAAAAATCACTTTAATAGCAACCAAAATAAGTTTATATATTACAAATGCAACTGACATACATTAATTAAGACACGTAAAAGTAAATGAACTCAAAGAAAACAACAAATATATGATTGATCTAGAACTTTTGTGGCCCATTAATCGTCGCTCACCACTTTTTCCTTTGGTATGGTCCACTTGATAATTGGATGTGCTTATTTTTTGGATAATAAGCTAAAATGATTTGGTATCTACACCGTTAACTCATTTTGACAAATCATTTTATGGTATGGGCCAAAAAATGAAATGAATCCAAATCTTAGGTGGACCACACCACATGAAAAAGTGATCATTGAATGACAACCATTAAAAAAATTACGGGGGCTACATAAGTTTTGGAGCAAGCTAATGTTTATGTTTTCCCTTCATCCAGGTCTATTAGACCTTATGAACAAATTGGATGAAAAATAAACATCATGATGGGCCCCAGGAAAGCTTTAACGGTGGATATCATTCCCACCACAACTTCCTGTGGTGTGGACCACTTGAGCCTCATATCTGGCTACATTTTGGGCTCATTCCCTAGAATAACATAACAAAATGGATGAATGGTGTAGATAAAACAAATATATCATGGTGGGCCTTACAGAGTCCTGACAGACCATCCATCTCTAGGCTCCTGATCCGCACCAATGCAGATTTTCCCAGCAGCAGAGTTACCTGAAAATTTTCTGAGAACTCATCATATGTGATGTGAGTCCAAAATCTGAACGGTCTAAGTGATGCAGCACTCCATGAAACTTCGATGGTTCAACTTTTGCTTTCATATAAGACTTCGGTAGGCCATTATAAAAGAGAACAATTTTTTCCCTTGATTTGCATCTTTCTTTGCTATGGCCCACCAGAGTTTTAGATCAGGGTAAAATTTGGTTCCTGGGAGTTTCATGGGATGCCACATCACATGAACGGTTCAGATTGGAGGCCCACTACACATGTGAAAAAATGCATACGTGGCTCTGTGCCCGATGAAAAAGGACGCGGATTAGCTATATGACAAGTTGAGCAGCGAGATTCGCTACTGAAGTGGCGTCACCAAGTTATGTGGATCCTATCATGATGTGCTGTATCCACACCGTCCATCCATTTGGAGAGAACATTTTAAGGCATGATCCAAAGAATTAGGCAGATCCAAAACTAGAATGGACCCCACCACAAAAAACAGTGGAGTGAGTTACACCCACCGTTGAAACCTTCCTAAGGTCCACCGTAATGTTTATTTGAGATCTAATCCGCTCATAAGTTAACACAAACATTAAATAAGGTAAAACACAAATATCAGCTTCATTGAAAACTTTTGTGGCCATTAGAAATTTTTAATGGTGAGCGTCACTCTCTCCACTTTTTCTATGGTGGGGTCCACTCGAGATTCGGATCTGAATCATTCTTTGGCTCATGACCTAAAATGGTCTCTCAAAATGGATGGACGGTGTGGATACAAAACATACATCATGGTGGACCCACATAACTTGGTGACGTCACTTCAGTAGCGAGTTCGCTACTCAACCCGTCAGTGACACATCCGCGCCCGATAAAAGAGGGTTCCGAACCCATTTTTCATCCGAGAGACCCTGGAACCCTAGATTCTTCCCCAAATCTCCGGATTTTCTCGATTTTTTTTTTTTACTCATTTTCTTCCTAAATCAATTCCGTTAACAATCTAATAGAAGAAAGAAGAAAAGGGAATCGAGATTTTCTTTACAGGTGCGGATATCCACCCTATTGAAAGTTTCTCTTCTCTCTCTCTCTCTCTCTCTCTCTCTCTCTCTCTCTCTCTCTCTCTCTCTCTCTCTCGTTTCCAATTTTTTCGGAATGTTTCTTCCGACGTGTTTCGTATCGTTGGACTGCGATACCGACACTATCGGCAAATATATCGGCCGATATTGCGAACACTGAGTGAAAACTGGCCTTTTCGCAAAAAATCGATAAAATCGCCGAAAAATCGGCGATATTAGGAAGAGAAACGAAAAAAGGGAGTTTCGGTGTCGCAACTCTAGCGATACCGAAATTATCGGCGATAATTCGATAATTTCGCAGATAATTTAAACATATATATATATATATATATATATATAGATAGAGAGAGAGAGAGAGAGAGAGAGAGAGAGAGAGAGAGAGAGAGAGAGAGAGAGAGAGAGGAATGCTCACCTACTCACCGGTTCATAGCTAGTTTCATGTGAACCTTAACATCATTTGTTGGATCTGGCAGACGGATGAGATTAAAAGAGGTTTGGCGGGCGTGCCTCAAAACACTCGGTAAGACTCGCGATCTCCCAATTTCATTGCCAAATTTACCAGTATCCCTTTAGCTTTCCCTCTTTGCCTTCACTCGAAAATGAAAATTGTTTGCGGTGATTTGAATGTTAATGAGTGTTGATCAGTGTTCGAATTATCTTTATCTCTAGCTCAGCGATACCGATAACACTGGTAATGATAACGATAACGCTGGTGGTATCAGAAATTCCAGGTATTAGCCATGTATCACTAAGTATCGCCATTGTATCAATATCACTAATGTAATCTTCATGATTTTCAACTATGTAAATTCTAGGTGTCACTTGTATTGCGAATGCATCAATATTGCCAATGTATTGCCAATATTTTCGACTATGTAAATTCTAGGTAATGCTTATATCATAAGTGTATCGACGATATTTCAATAATATCGCCAACGTATTGATATCATCAGAATTTTGTTTATTAGAAATTTTTTTTTATTTCAAATTTTCTCATGGGCACATGGTTGTATATAGTGTTCAATTTGTCATTGATAATATTAATAATATCTTGATATTATTGATATCGCAACACGCGCGATATTGAGACCACAATCTTTCGTTTCCTTTCCAATTGTCGATGATTTCTTGGTGAAATATCATGTGTTGTTGATATTTTGCAATATCAATGGATGTTTGGACTGATTTCTTACAACAACACATGCTTTTAAGGCCTCATTAAATGGAAACTTGTTATGTATGTATTCTTTTTGCAATTTATTTTATTTTATTTTATTTTTAAATATGCAAATATCTACATTTTAACATTTCCTGAAGTTTCGCTGAAAATTCCATTGTTTTCCCCACATTTCCGGTTATCAGCAATATCGATATTGTTTCCGTGTCCTTGGCAAGCAAACTTGTAGCGATACGAAGACTTCCAACACTGGTGGTGATGTATTATATCCACTTCGTCCATCCGATTTGCAATATCATTTTAGTATATTAGACCAAAAATGGAGTGGATCCAAAACTCAAGTGTGCTACATAAGGGGAAACAATGGGGTTTTAGTGACTACCATTGAAACATTTATTCAGCCACAAAAGCTTCTTATCGGGGCTAACTTTTTCATGATTTTACTTCTTCTCATTATGAATGACCTTTTAAATGGTTTAGATGGCATATAAACATCAACGTGGAGCTTAGGAAGGTTTCGACGGTAGGAAAATCATTCCCTAGTTTTCCATCTTATATGGCCCACTAGAGTTTTGAATCCGCCCCATTTTTGGTAGTATATCTTAAAATGATCTCGCAAAACATATCGACAGAGTGGATTTCTCACAAACATCATGGTGGATCCTACATAGCATACCTTGCTACATGCACGGTCAATACGCAATCCGCTCCGGGGGACGTGGATTTCCTGCTAAGCCTTTCGCGGTAAGTTCCTACGCCGGAAACCTAGGTAGGTCCCACCACCATGTTTTTTTTATTATTTTTATTATTTTATATTTTAAAATCCACTCTGTCCATCCTTTTTTAAAAAGCTCATTTTAGGATATGAGGTAAAAAATGAGCCGGATTCAATACTCAAGTTGACCGAAAACGTGAGGATTGAACACCCACAATTGAAATATTCGTGGGGTAAAAGAAGTTTTGAATCAATATAATATTTGTTTTCTCAGTTCATCCCAGTAGGAATAACATAAGGAATAGTATGGATGGCATGTAAACATCACTGTCGACCCAAGAAGGTTTCAACAGTAGGAATTTCCCTACCCACCTTTTCCTTTAGTGAGGCCCACTTGAGTATTATATCCTGCTTAGTTTTGGTCTCAAGTCTTAAAAATAGCTCAAAAAACAGATGAATGGGATAGATTTTTCACAAACATCATGATGGCCCCATCTAGTTTCTAGCATGCAACTTCTTGCGAAATCCGGGAGTGGACTCTGTACAGAGAGGATGTGGATTGCATCCTACTGCCGCGGACTGTGTACAGAGACAGGCAGTGGTAGGACACAATCCGCGTCCTCTCTGTACACAGTTCGCTCCCGGATTTCGCAGGAAGTTACATGCTGGAAACTAGATGGGGCCATCATGATGTTTGTGACAAATCTATCCCATTCATCTATTTTTTGAGCTATTTTTAAGACTTGAGACCAAAACTAAGCAGGATATAATACTCAAGTGGGCCTCACTAAAGGAAAAGGTGGGTAGGGAAATTCCTATCGTTGAAAACTTCTTGGGTCAACAGTGATGTTTACATGCCATCCATATTGTTCCTAACGTTATTCCTACTGGGATGAACTGAGAAAACAAATATTATACTGATTCAAAACTTCTGTTGCCCCACAAATATTTCAATTGTGGGTGTTCAATCCTCACGTTTTTGGTCAACTTGAGTATTGGATCCAACTCATTTTTTTTTTTTTTAAATTTTTTACCTCATATCCTACAATGAGCTTTAAAAAAAAGGATGGACAGAGTGGATTTTTTTAAAAAAACATGGTGGTGGGACCTACCTAGGTTTCCGGCGTAGGAACTTACCGCGAAGGGCTTGACAGGAAATCCGCATCCCCTGGAGCGGATTGCGTATTGACTGTGCATGCAGTGAGGTATGCTATGCAGGACACACCATGATGTTTGTGAGAAATCCACTCCTTCCATATGTTTTGCGAGATCATTTTAAGATATATTACTAAAAATGGGGCGGATTCAAAACTCTAGTGGGCCATATAAGATGGAAACTAGGGAAATGACTTTCCAACCATAGAAACCTTCCTAAGCTCCACGTTGATGTTTATATGCCATCCAAACTGTTTAAAAAGTCATTCATAATGGGATGAAGTAAAATCATGAAAAAGTAAGCATGATAAGAAGCTTTTGTGGCCAAATGAATGTTTCAACGGTAGTCACTAAATCCCCATTGCTTCCTCTCGTGTAGCATACTCGAGTTTTGGATCTACTTCATTTTTGATCTAATATACTAAAATGATATCACAAATTGGATGGACAGGATGGATATAATACATCACCACTCGATCAACATTCAAATCACCGCAAACAGTTTTCATTTTTGAGTGAAGGCAAAGAGGGAAAGCTAATGAGATATGGGTAAATTCGGCAATGAAATTGGGAAATTGCGAATCTTACTGAGTGTTTTGAGGCATGCCTGCCAAATCCCTTTTACTCTCAACCGTCTGCCAAATCCAACGAATGATGTTGAGGTTCGCATGAAACTAGCCACGAACAGGTGCGTAGGTGAGCATTCCTATATATATATATATATATATATATATTCTAGCTTGTCTCTAGCATGTGCCAACTTAGCACATGGCACATGTGGATGCTTAAAGATAGATAGTGGCATGTGGCACAAGTTTAACATGGGTTTACACCATAAATTATCATCTAGATTATTCTATTGAGCGATTCAAAGCTCTTTTGGTAACTAAGGGCTATACGTAGACCCTTGGACTTAATTATGAAGAGACTTTTTCTCTTGTGGCCAAACTAAACTTTATTCAAGTGTTGCTATCAATTGCAGCTAAAAGGGATTGGCTTCTTTATCGATTGGACATCAAGAACACCTTTCTTCATGGGGATTTAGCTGAGGATGTCTTCATGGTGCAACCTCCTAGATTCATTGCTCCAAGGGGAGACTGGCAGAGTATGTAGACTTCAGAAAGCGATTTATGGCTTAAAGCAATCCCCGAGGGCGTGGTTTAACAAATTTAGTAAGGTGTTGCTTACTTATGGCTTCTATCAAAGTAAGGTTTATCACTTGGTTTTCATGAAACACAGTGATAAGGGCATGATAGCATTGGTTGTATATGTTGATGATATCGTCATTACAGGGAGCAGCAAATCTGGCATTCTTCAGCTCAAGAAGTATCTCCAAAAGCATGTTCAGAAAGGATCTGTGGTTGCTTCTACTTCTTGTGGATTGAAGTTGTTAGATCGAAGTCTAGGATTAACCTTTCTCGAAGGAAGTATGTTCTTGATTTGCTGAAGGAGACCGACATGCTTGGGTGTAGATTAACTGATACACCTATAAAGACTCGTGGAAAGTTATTGGATGATTAGGGAGAGTTGTTTGATGATTTAAGAAAATATAGGGGGATGGTTGGAAAGTTGATATATCTCACAGTCACTTAGCCAAATATTGCCTTCGGAAGTAGTGTTGTGAGTAGATACATGCACCAGCCAGGTATTCCACATTGGGAGGTAATCATCAAGATTCTCATATATTTGAAGAAAGCACCTAGCTAGGGGATCTTATATCGGGCTAATGGTCATCTTCATATAAAGGCATTTGATGATGCTAATTGGGCAAGTTCCATCATGGATAGGCAGTCTACTTCAGGAAACTGTACTTTTGTTGGAGAAAATCTAGTCACTTGGAAGAGTAAGAAGTAGAATGTCGGGGCTCGTTCCAGTGCAGAGTCCGAGTACAGAGCCATGGGTCATGCTGTTTGTGAGCCGTTTTGGCTCAATTCCTTATTATAAGAGCTTCATTTATTTACAAGTGGTACTATGATGCTCTATTATGATAATCAAGCAGAGGCCCACAATGCAACTAATCCAGTCTTCCATGAGAGGATTAAGCATATAGAGGTTGACAACCATTTTATTCGAAAGAAATTTACTTCCAATGAGATTACCACAGGCTATATTTGGTCCAAGTTACATGTTGCAAATATCTTTACTAAGGCCTCACCATATGCCTAGTTTTCTTTTCTTAGTTCCAAGCTGGGCAAGACCGATATCTATGCTCCAACTTGAGGGGGAGCATTAGAAAGAGGGAATATTGTATTTTTGGGTGGTCCTGCAAACTACCATATCTATTATTTTATTAATATAAATAGTGGAGAAGAGAAAAGGAAAAGCCCTAATCTTGATTTTCCATCTAATTAAGATTGTTAACAAAAGTTGAATTGTGGCACATGTGGTACATGTGAGGTGCTTGAAGGTATATGGTTCACATGTGGCACAAGACATGCATTTGGCACATTTGACACGTAGGCACTAAAAGTAGATGGCAACATTTGAAGCATTGGCACCAATGACACATGGCATATTAGGAGCAATTGAAAATGGATGATGGCACATGTGGCACATTCACATGTGGAGTGCATTACATATGTGAGGTGCACGATAAGATAAATGGTGGTATTTGTGGTACAAAGCTTAGCGGCTGGTAGCAAACTCTGGATGTTTGGTCTTTTCCCAATAGATTGGATGTTGATCTCTCATCAGCTGGACAACCTGGCCCGATTAAGTTGCTTTTTTCAGCTTTCTGTTTTGTTGCCTTCTAGGCCATGTTTCAAGTTGTATAGGTTTCTAGGTATTGGGTTCAGCTCTTTCTGTTAAACACTTAATTTATTTATTTTTAATTGTTTGTGGTTTGCTTTTGTGCTTTAATAATATTTTTAATCTTAAAAAAAGACCTTTAGGCCAATACAAGTATCGGTTTTGAAGGGCACCGATACGCCCATTGAAACCGATATGACACATCATGGTGGGGTTAGCCCACCCAGATTGAGTATGATAAAACTCATGGTTTACTCCTAGATGGGTACAAGTGTTCATTAGAGTCATTGATGCATATGTGAAGTGAAGACTCTCTCTCTCTCTCTCTATATATATATATATATATATATATATATATATATATATATATATAGAGAGAGAGAGAGAGAGAGAGAGAGAGAGAGAGAGAGAGAGAGAGAGAGAGAGAGAGAGAGAGAGAGAGAGAGAGTCCTACTAGAGATATATGTTTCCCTTTCCACCATGATAATTTCCATTCAAACCTCTCAATAACCTTGTTCCACAAATGCTTCGGTTGTTTCCCCACACATAATGGAAGGCCCAAATAGGATGAGAGGAAAGATCCGGTTCCACCCCTGAATATTCTGGCAAGGGATGATAAATCTTCCTAGGATATGCTAATCCCTAGCATCTCACTCTTATCTAAGTTTATTTTCAAACCCAACAACTCTTTAAAGCATCCTAAGATTTTCCACAGGTTATCGATCTAGTCCACCTTTGCATCATAAATAGTAATGTGCTCTCCGCAAACTGCAAATGAGATGTGATGGGGCCGGACTAGCAACACGGAAGCCCGATATAAGTCCCACCTCTTAACCCTTGGTGAGCATCCTGCTAAGCGCTTATGCTATAACTATAAATAAAATGGGGGATAATCAGTCCCCTTGCCTTAGACCCCTTGATGCCTTGAAAAATCCTTTTGGTGATCCGTTGATTAGAATTGAAAAAGATGCAGATGACACGCATACCCTCATCCAATTTACCCATTTGGCTCCGTACCCAATTTGTCTCAACATCAGTGTTGTCATGTGCGATCGCATATGCGAATATGCGATCACATATGCGCATATTTTTGGGGCGATTGCATATGTGGCAGTGGCATATGCGATCCCTGCACATATGCAATCGCATATGCCACATGTGCCAGCATATGCGATCGCATAATGGCCAACGGTCAGAAATGGTCAGATTTCTGACCGTTTTTTGATCGTTTTTTTTTTTTTTTTTAATTTTTATTTTTAAAATCCAGATTTTTTCTCTATAAATATGCATTTTAAGCATTCCTACATGGAAAAAAAGCTCAAACTCTCTCTATTCTCTATTTCTCTTACTACATCCTCTCTTACATATTTCTAATTCTTACTTCTAAGCACTCTACAATCTACATTCTACATCCACTCCTCTCCATTCATATTCCATTTTCATATTTCTTTTCTTTTCTTTCAACTTACAAGAATCAAGAATCAAGAATCAAGGAAGGGTACAAGAATCAAGAATCCAAGATACATGATACATCATACCATCCATATTCAAGAATCAAGATTCAACTTTCTGTCTCTCTTTCTACTTTCTAGTTCAATCAAGGGAACATACATAACATCACTCTCTCTTTCTATCTCTCTTTCTATCTCATTTTCATTTAGAGTTTTATATTTCATAATATCCAAGTTCTAACTAAGTTTTCTAAGTTCTAACTTCAAAGTTTCTAATTCTAACAACTTCTTTCTATCATTTTATTTTTTTAGTTTTATTTTTTTTTGTTAATTGATTTGTTACTTTGTTAGTTGTTACAACTTACAAGTTTGAAGTTACAACTTACAAGTGACAAGTTACAAGTACAAGTTACAACAAGAATTCAAGATCAATACTCAAGTGAAGGGGCAAAGGTGAAGAGAAGACAAGTAGACAACTTAGACAAGAATTTGGAAGTTGAAAGTTGGAAGTTGGGAACCTCTTTTAGATTTGTAATTTTAATTTTATTTGTGTGTAAATCTCTCTCTCTCTCTCTCTCTATACAAGTGTAACTCTACTCTCTCTCTTTTTCTCATTTTCTTTTCCCTTTTCTTCTCCCTTTCTACAAGTGTAAGTGTGTAACTCAACTCTCTCTCTCATTCTTCTTCTCCCTTTCTAGTTTCTACAAGTGTAAGTGTGTAACTCAACTCTCTCTCTCCTTCTTCTTTCCCCTTTCTAGTTTTTACAAGTGTAAGTGTGTGTAAGTGTAACTCTCTCTCTCTCTCTCTCTCTCTCTCTCTCTCTCTCTCTCTCTCTCTCCCCCAAGTCCCATCTCTTTAGGCTCTTTAGTCTTTACTCTTACTTACTCTCTTAGATCTACTTGACTACTTCTTTCTTACTTCTTAGTTCTTCTTCTTAGTCTCTTACTTTAGTTTTCTTTTTATTTGTAGTTTACTTTCTAGTTTCTAGTTAGTAGCTAGCTAGTTACTTTTTAGTGCTAGGATACTAGCAAGTGGCAATCAATAATACACACACCACCATCCACCATCATAATGTCTTCTTCCCAATCTTCCTCTTTGAAGCCCAAGTCGAATGACCGGGGTTAGAAGTATGGGCACTACCGTAGTGCTATCGAAAAGATTCACTTAGTATGTGAGTTATGTGGGTATGTGAGTTTCGGTGGCATTGCAAGGCACAAGCAACACCTTACACATTTACCAGGGTCAAATGCAAAAGCAAGCGACAAAATTGCTCCAGAAATCCGAAGGGAGATCGTGGAGCATATGGAAAAACAATCAAGAAAGAAATGCGATAGTGCCCTACGTCAGGAGGAATATATGGAACAAGATGCATATGAAGATATAAATATAGTTAATGTAGATGAAGCTAGTCCCACTCCCCCTACTTCGACAGGCCGGTCTAGACCACAAGTACAACCATCGAAAAGAGCCCGAGGGCATGGGCCCATAGATAGATGATGTGGACCACACTCCGAGGATGTGGTCGATCAAAGGGGTAGAGGGAAAGGGCCGGCTCAAACAACTTTAGAGAACCGGTATAAATAAAAAGATAGGAAAACTACAATTCAATATATTGCTAAGTGGTTTTACCAAACTGGCGTTGCTTTCAACGCCATTAAATCGAAAAGCTTTAAAGTAATGATTGAGACTATAGGTCAATTTGGACCTGGGCTTAAACCTCCTTCATATCATGAAATGAGGGAGACATGCCTAAAAACTAAAGTTGAATATACACAATCCTTCATAGCTGAATATAGGAAATTATGGAAAATATATGGTTGTTCACTAATGGCCGATGGATGGACCGATAGATCCGGTTGGTCTCTCATTAACTTTTTGGTAAATTGTCCAGCTGGGACAATGTTCTTGAAGTCATGGATGCGTCGGGCCATTCACACACAGGAGAATATTTGTTTAACTTACTAGATAGTGTAGTCGAAGAAATATGTGAGGACTATGTTGTACAAGTAATTACAGATGACGCAGCCTTGTATGTAATGGCTGGTCGTCTTCTTATGGAGAAGAGGCGAAGTTTATTTTGGACCCCTTGTACGGCCTAATGTATTGATCTTATGTTAGAATATATAAGTAGATTATTTATAAATGTGATTGCAAGGGCTAGAAGAATCACGGTCTTTATGTACAAACACACCCTTCTTCTCAGTCGAATGAGAAAATACATTGGGGTAACTTGCTACGTCCAGCAGTCACCTGTTTCGCTACAACCTTTTTAACACTACAAAGTCTATATGCAAAGAAATCAAAACTTAAAAGCTTTGTAGTGTCGGCCGATTTTACAAGTGGGCCTTGGTCAAAGAAGGCTGAAGGGAAACGGGTTTAACAAACAATTCTTTCTCAAAGTTTTTGGACTCAAGTAGTAAAGGCGCTAAAATCATCCGAGCCCTTAATCACTATGTTGCGATTGGTGGACAGGGATGAGAAGCCCGCAATGGGCTACATATATGATGCGATGGAGAGGGCGAAAAATAAGATCATGGACCATTTTAACTATAGAGACTATGATTACAAGACAATTTTAGATATTATAGATAGAAGATGGGGCAGCCAAATGTCATCCTCATTGTATTCGACTGCTAACATCCTTAACCCAGCCTGTTTATTTGCTTCTGCTAATCCAGCAGAAGCACTAACTATGCATATGGTTGGATTTATTGATGTCTTGGAAAGAATGATTCTAGATAGAGGAGAACAGGACAAGATCTCAACTTTGTTGGACTTCTATATAAAAAGTGAAGGAAAATTCTCAAGGGATATCGTAATAAGACATCGAACAATGAAATTACCCAGTAAGTACTTCTATGAATGAATGTTAGTGTACTGTCAACTGTGTAGTGAACTCTTATAAAAAGTTTTTCTACAAAGTGTCTCTAAGAGACTAAGACTTTAACCTATACTTAAACTATTTTTCTCAGCTGACTGGTGGGCTGCCTATGGAGTGGACCCGAACAGGAAGGATCCAACTCTAAAGAAGCTGGCTATGAAGATTCTTGGACTCACATGTTCTGCCAGTGGTTGCGAGCGCAATTGGAGCACGTTCAAGGCGGTAAGTTTAGACTCTTTAGTAATTGTTTTGTTTTTTTTTGTAAACTTTAACTTGTTAGTGGCCTAGGCTAAATTAATTACCTAAATAGCTAATGTCAAATGTACTTTCTTTCTTACAGATTCATACCAAGAAAAGGAATCGCCTTGAGCGAAAAAAGCTCAATGACTTGGTTTTCGTTCAATACAATAAAAAATTGCGAGAACGATTCCAAAGTAAGAAAGAAAAGCCTGGTTTCTTTGACCCTATCTGCTTAGATGAGTTGGATGCAGATAACGAGTGACTCGTAGAGACGGAGGACCCAGTATTTGCTGGAGAGGAGCTGACATGGGCACAAGTTGAAGATGCCGCATATGGATCGACACCTGGTGAAGATAGTAGAACCATTCGAAGACGAAGGACCGGGGGGGAGCCAGGGGGCGAGTAGTAGCCATCAACCCATTGATGAAGGAGAAGGTGATAATGATGATCAAGCTGAAGATCATCCACCATTGGATGTTGATGAAGTATTAGTACGTACAGATGATGAAGAAACAGAAGAAGAAGAAGAAGTGTATGTAGAAGAAGGAGATGACTCGAATGATGATGATGATGATGGTGGTGGTGGTGGTGGTGGTGGTGGAGGACCTGGTGGTGATATGCCACAATGGCTACTAGATCAATGTATTGATTAATGATTATTGATTAGATAAATAATAAATACATAACTTCTTAATTTTGTTTAATGCTTGTCTCATAAGTCTAAGTGTGTTGATGTTAATGTTGTTGATTGTTGATAACTTGATATATTATGTATCATGTAGATGTAGTGTTGAATGTTGAATATGGATATTTGATATTTGATATTTGTTATTGTTAAATGTAAAATGTTAATTGTTAAGATTTAAGAAGTTAACTATATTGTAATTTGTAAATGTATCATTATCATATGTATGTAATTGGTTGGTTTTATTTTTTATTTTTACTTAAATTAAATGTATTTCATGACCCAATGACGTATAATAATTTATTTTGATTTTTCTGATTTTTTTCATGATTTTTCTGATTTTTTATTTTATTTTAATTTTTAAAAAAAAATGCTATTTGACAACATTGCTCAACATATATTCCAAGAAGCCCCGGTCAACATGGTCGTGTGCTTTTTCTATGTCGAGCTTGCATACCACGTCACCTCTTCTCTCCTTATGTCGAGAGTCGATACATTCATGGGCTAAGAGTACATTGTCTAATATTTGTCTGTTTGCAATGAAGGCACTTTGGTTTTCCACAATGACTGAAGATAGTACTCTTCTGAATCTGCTTGCTAACACTTTAGCCAGGATTTTGTATGGCCTTCCAATGAGGCTAATAGGCCTATAGTCTGCAAACGATACTGCTCCTTCCTTTTTAGGAATAAGGACAATGAAAGTAGCCCCCATACCATTAGGACTTAAGAATGTAGCCCCTGTCATAGAATTCCTGGATGAAATCAACCACGTCTTTCTGCACTGTCCTAGAACATTTGGAAGAAGAAAATAGGAAAACCATCTGGCCCAGATGCCTTGTCATTTCCCAACGCATCAATAGCCTCCTTAGTCTCCTCTTGTGAAAACGGTCTTTCCAAGGAGATCTTATCTTCTTCCAATATTTGCTAGAAGTCTAGATTGTCCAGGCTTGGACACATCCAAACTTCCCTTGATAGTAGATTAGCATGGAAATCAACCGCGGCTTCGCATATTTGATCCTTGTCCTATACGGTGGTACCATTAACTAAGATTCTGTGAACGTGGTTATTTCTAGCCTGTGCACTTGCTATACGATGAAAGAAAGGTATTTCTATCACTTATTTATTTATTTTTTATTTTTATTTTTAAATTTAAATTCCATAGTATATATTTCTAAAACGGAAGGCGATTTATAGAGGCTTCGGGTGGGCATCAGCCACATCACAAAATGATTGATGCCTCATCTATCGTGTAGAGAGCTGGAGCTAAATCTCCCTCAAGTAACCTAAGCCTACCTTATCCAAAAACAGAAAGCCTACCTTATCGTGTATTTCTGTCACCTTCTTTGAACCATATGACTCTTGATCTTTGCCTCCACAATATTTCTTCTTGTTGAAGGAATCTAGTAACTTCAGTAGAAAGAGCAAGTCGTCTAGATTGGTCTTCTGCAGATAGAGACCAAATTGTCTGGACTGGTCTTCTGCAGATAGAGATTCTGCTTCTTCTTTGATGTTTGTCATGAAGCTCACTTATTATGGTGTTAACCTTTTCTGCTCCATTGCTGAAAACTTCCTTCTTCCATGCTGTCAATTTGGCCTTGTAATTTTATTTTCTAGAATAATTTGTCGACTTCCATCCATGCGAGCTTGAATCGGAATGGTTTAGGACCCCAGCTATCTTCCTTGACTTTGAGAAGGATCAAACAGTGATCTAAAGTTGTCTGAGGAAGAGCTTGAAGAGAAGCCATATGGTACTCGTCGGCCCAGTCTAAGGAAGGATATCACGAATCTGTCCGAGAATGATCCAATGTGGCAGTCCTCCGAGATCCATCGATCTTTATTCCATGTGACCAGAACACCTCCAGCAGAGCCTTCTGCATTCAAAGCTAACCATACTAGGTTTTTGATTTCCCAAACAGAGGGATATTATCATCAAAAACATCTTTGTTTCTTGCAGTGCCAGAATCTGAATTTTGTATTTTTTACATACCTCTTTTACCTGACAGCGTTTATCGAGATTCCCCATACCTCTGATGTTCTAGCAAAGTATCTTCATTGATGAACTTGTCTGAGTTTGCTCCCCTTTCAACTGTCGCAACTGTTACTGACAATATCAAAGATAGCTGGCCTTCCGAGACTCCTCAGTTCCCTCCAGCCCTAGGGAACTTAGGCTTAAATTTGTCTACTAATCTCCCTCGCCTTTTGCTTACTTCTTTCCTCAACAAATTTCATGAAAGCCTGCACGTCATCATCTTCTGCTCTGAATGACAAGCTAATAGATTTCCCCACACGGCCAAGCATGTCCTTATACCATTCCTTTTCAACTTCTGCCAGAGCGACCGAAACCTGGGAATCCAACATTTCATCGAGGAAAAAAGGAGAAGACGGGTTGCTAGCTTGGATTGGAATCTCCCTGGCTGCTTGAAGGGGAGTGACATCCAACGCATTGTTGAAAACCTCAAAATTGGTGTTTTCATCATGGATAAGGCTCAAGTCCCCCTCTAGGTGAGATCTGTCACTGATCTGAATAACCATTTGTGTGCCTGGAGAGGATGCCCAGATTTCTAAACAAGAAGAGTGGTTGAAAGGACCAGAACTCAAAGGGAGGAGAGGAGAGTAGCAACCTGGGGTGAGAGAAGTGGTTTCTATGCTAGACGGCCGATCTGGAGCTAGAAGAAATACTCCATCATTTAAAAACAGTGTCGAGATCTATACTTTAGGTGGAACGTGTGCTAGAGATGGCATGAGTGCCATATCATGGTGGAACTCACACGTGCTTGGTCTTTGTAGTCGAGTGAGAGGTTTGGGAGACATGTCTCGTTGATTTCAGTAAGGTAAACAGGTGTAGCGCTAGAATGGTGAGATGGGGACAAGGGAGGCTGTAGACCGACGTCGCAGACGAAGCTTGCTTGCGAATTAGCTTCGGCATTAGCGAAAGGACCTCATTCATTCTCTGATATCGAAGCCAGTAAACAAGGCAAAGCCTCCTCCCGAGCCATCAGCTCGAGTATGAGCCGAACCTCTACAAGGATAGAATTGGCTTTGGATACATTGTTGTCGACAGATACCTGAGGTATGTGTCCTCCCAAGCCTACCAGATGAAGCATTTGTTGCCACGAATCTCCTCTGCAGATGTCGACTTGTGCAGGTGTACTGCGAATTCACTGAAGCCAAGCACCTTCTTCACCTCCATCACCCTTACGACAACAACTGAGATGACTCAGCCCTTCCTCCTCTTCCATTCTTCGCCCCATCTACAAGGAACTCCCCAGCTGAGTTCTCTTATAAGCTCCACCACGAGGCAGCCACTGCAATCGCTGATATACATCTGCATCAGTCCTTATCAATACCCAGAGCCTGACCTCCCCAAGAGGATTGAAAATACAATCCTCATCCTTAAGCTTGCAGCAGGCTTCAAACCAATTTTTGATTTCTGAGATGGAAGCACCTCTTCTAAAGATGACTAAAAGTGCATTTGCAAACTAACTCTGGGTTCTCTTCAATATGTCGGAATCACTGTTTTAAATATCGACGATATCGGCCGATATATCCCACGATGTATCTTGTATCCCACCTATGTGATACGAAACGCACAAGTAGTAAGATATATTCCACATGTTCGATCTAGTGAGCATTTTCGAATTTCGATGCTCTTATTTTCTGTAATTCATGTTTAATTAGTGTCAAATTGTTACAAATTCATGATTTTTCATTTTCTGCATGAAAAATCATGGATTGGGAGCTTCTATTTCGAGATTTGGAGGAGATGGGCCGAGTTGTGAAAAGTTGAAAAAAAAATCAAAATTTTCCAATTTCTTGCAAATCGTTTGCAGTCTGTGTTCGAACATCACATTAACAATGTTTGTAACCTAATTTAGTGATTCTTCTTTTGCTTTTGAATGTATTGCTTGTGTTTCCACACGACTTCTTACATTTATAAATTATATGAATAGACATTGAATATACTTGCATCAATTCAGTTAGACAATGCATAGATTAGGACGCCGTACAAAGAAAACCTATTATGTGTACTTATTTTTTGTAATGTTTTGATTTATAAGTGTGTATTGATGTCTTTTTAAACAATCACCGAAGTTTCATCAAAATATTCAACCAATTTCCCAATGTTTCCCCATGTTTCGAACAACAGCGATACATTGCATGATACAACCAATATATCCCATGCGATAACCGATACGCATCCGTATCCCAGGAATGCGATACATAACACGATATCGATATTTCGAACACTGGTCGGAATTTACTTTCGCTACCCAGCTCCCTGTCATGTTCTCATTCCATGCCCGAACAGTGAAATCGCTACGGGACACTGAAGGTCTAGAAACTTCCACCTCTTGAGCATGCATCAGTTGTCCTTCCACTGCTTCCAAAAAGGATTTAGGAATCCATATAGGTTTGAGCCTGCCCCTGTCAATTGGATTTCTTTCCCTAGAGATAACCCCTCTCTTCGATTTGAAACCCCTTTGCAAATCTGGATTTGGAGTTCCAACCAACTCCTTGTTTCTGGCACGGGCATATCTGCTGTCTTTATCAGCCTAAGGCAAGCTCTCTGCGTCAAATATTTGGTTGTTAATCTCTCGAACCGCCCTACCTAATTCTTCCTTGGTTTGCATTCTTATGAATGAGAAGCCCCTCGAAGTTTTTCTTTGTCTATCCCTTGGGATAACTAACTCCATAACTTTGCCGAATCTCCAGAAGGCTCAGAGAATATGATTGGCACTCCAATGATGGGGGAAATTCTCCATGAATATGGTTAGAAAGTTTTAATGGAACAGATCTTCTGGTCCAACTATGAATCTCTTTTTTCTGGATATCGTGGTCCACCCATCTCTTTGGTTCTCTTCTCCGAGGAGGTTTCCTGCAATTGCTTCGAATTTTTGCTTTCCTTTATCCTTGAGAATGAACCACCAACCCAATTCATGATGTTGGGATGAAGAGTCGACTGTATGATTTGGAAATGATGTATAAATCTTCTCCTTGATTTCCAGATTTCTCCAACGATGCGCCATCTTCTGTGCAACTTAGAGATACATCGTTGATACCTAGAATTTCTGATACTAGCAGTGTTATCAATATTGCTACCGATGTTATCAGTATTGCTGAGCCAGAGATACGGATAATATCAGGGATATTTCGATAATATCGGGGATACTTTGAACAATAGTCATGTATAAAGTCATAATCATAGTGTAAGTTCCTAACGAGGCCTTCAAAAAGATGTTTTATAAGTTTTCATCATTATAAAAAGAATCAAATAAAGCTTTGAGTTTAAAATCACATAATGAAACTCTGGGAAAACAATTTGAATTTAAGTTATGTGGATAAAATAAAATAAGTATACATTTGTAAGTTGAAGTCAAATTCTAAACACCATTAATACAATAAAAATGGTAAATATGATTACAAACATCCATAATAGATTCCTGATAAGTCACGGATCAATTTGGTGTTTTGACAAGGCATAAGAAAGCTCCACAATTTTCTCTTATGGAATTTTTTTTTTTTTTTTTTTGACACCTTGCAAATTTAAAAACATCAAATGGAAGCCAAATAAAATTTAAAAAAGAAGAGAACAAGTAAAACTTGAATCATAAATCGGGAGTTGAATACTAAATTGTAGATTCAAATTATAGAATCATAGGATTCATCCAGAAAGGGATTCAAATTGTTTTGCTTAAGATTCGACTAACACCGTATAGTGTAATTCGTAATCCATATATTGTTGGATTTTGACAACAATGCTTAGTGCACATGTGGGGCTCTGCAGACCTATTTGCAAAAAGTGAATTATCACACACAGTTAGCCCGATGATACTTGTCGTAAAGATCTTTCCCTCCACGTGCCATTTGTCTGGGACATTCAACCCCTGCAAACAATAGGCCCCACAACAAAAACCATTTTTCTTGAGAATGGGGTACATCCAATTATTAGGTGAACCATACCTTTGAGTAAGACTGTTGGTTCTACATTAAGTCAAAATGCGTGGTTCACCTTTGCATGGTGTGGATGTCTTACTCAAGGGGCATATTGGTGGGAAAAATATTTTTGTATGGAAATTAATCGTACAAAATATCTGCCCTTAGTCTTGTTCTAAAAACAGGACCAACACGTGTCACCATTTTAAAGTGATTTTTCCTCTAGAGGCACTTAGAACTACTCCAAGACAAATGTAAGTATTTAAATATCAGCACTAGTGTGATAAGAAAGAACATGATAATAGATATAAGTGACCGAGGATGCAGCGAAGTGTAAATTATACATACCCTTGTTGAATCTTGTACAGCCATTGGAGATGGGTCAAGATCGTCCTTGGTTGGAACCACGAGGCAAGGCATCCCAAAACCTGTAACTTCTCCATGACTAGCAACATCCACAAGCAATTCCATTGATTTTCTCCATGAATTTTCATCAGAACTGCAAATGATAGATCTAATATCAATCAATACTTTTCCTCTATAAAATCAGCAATTGAAAGATGGCCAAATGAGACTGCAATTAAAATTCTTCATTGCCAAAACACACTAAAGAATAATGTGATTAGTAGAGAAGTCGCATAAGATCTGCAATTCTTTACACTTAATCATCTATAAGAAGAATAGCACTGCAAGACTCCTGATATCTCATACTCTAAAGATTGTAAATAAAAACAAAAACGGAGGAACTGCCAATTAAATCTAAAAGAGGTGGACAGTTGGTAATGCACTATTTATGGGCATGCAAGCGTGCGTGCGTGTATAATCTCACACACGACTAGTATATCCAACCAATTGCATGTGTGGGCTCCACCATGTTGTTTGTATGACATCTCACCCATCCAGAAAGGCTGTCCCACAATGAAAATGGTATGCTATAAAAATCAGGTTGATCCAACCATTAGATGCACCCATTGTTCGTATCCCTGAGATTATCAAAATATCCTCGATATTATTTGTATCTCCAGCTCGGCAATACCGATAACATTGGCAGTATCAGAAATTCCATGCATTGACGATGTATCACTAAGTATCGATATCGCCAATATTTTCAACTGTGAAGTCGCTTGTATCGCCAATATTTTCAACCGTGTATACTCCATGCGTCGCTTGTATCACCAATGTGTATCAGTGATATTATTTATCGATATTTAGATGGTTGGATGGATAAATGGGATTGATGGGTTGGTTGGACTGATTTCTTACAACAACACATGCTTTTAGGCCCCCATTAAATGGAAATTAATTATGTATACATTCTTTTTGCAATTTTTTTATTCTTAAATATGCAAATATGTGTATTTTTGCATCTCCTGAAGTTTCACTGAAAAATTCCACTGTTTTCTCTCATTTCCCCAATGTTTCCCCGCATTTCCAGTTATCAACGATATTGAAATTGTTCTTGTATCCCTGGCCAACGAAATTTGTAGCGATATCGATACTTCAAACGATGGATGAACCCCACATGAATGTGGAGTTTTTTGGGTGGTGCTTCACTGTTTACTATGGCATGCCCAACTCATGCTAGGGCATTCCCTGTAAGTAATTCGCCACATTGGAACTCGACTGTAGTGAGAAATGGGCAAGGGTTAGCCAAGACGTCCCCTGGAAACGACGCGCCGCAACACCCGTTTGCTGCAAGTAGGCAAGGATTCCTACCTCATTCTAGACATGCATGAATAAAGAAGCTAGTCCAGAAGAATACGATTCATCTTGTCACATTTCAAATATAGGAACATTGACAAATAGGAGTATGGAGTTAGCAGATATGATGAAATGGAGGAGATTTAACATAGTTTGCATTCCAAAGACTTGTGTTTTGAACATCATTGTGGTGTAGCATATAGCAATGTGTTAAATATTGACGGATATTGGCCGATATATCCCACGATATATCTTGTATTCCACCTGTGCAATACGAAACATACAAGTAGTGCCAATATATCCCATGTTCGATTCAATGAGCATTTTCAATTTTCGATTTTTTTTTTTATTTTGTTGAAATTATGTTAACTTAGTGTCAAATGGTTACAAATCCATTGGTTCTTCATGCTTTGCATGAAAAATCATAGAGTTGGAGCTTTGATTTCGGTATCCATTAGTTCTTCATGTTCTCCACTTTTTTTTTTTTTCTCTTCAAAATTTTCTTTCAACCAGTTGTCAATTGAGACTAATTTCGAAGTATTTAGGAGTATTTGATGAAATGATCATTACATACACTCTAATTTTGAAATTTGAGTGTATGTGATTTGATTTGGGAAAAATTTGAAATTTCCTCAATTTCTCCCAAATTGCTTGCAATGTTGCACTCCAAACATGAAATTAAGCATGTATGAGAGAACTGGTGTACTAATTTGTTAAGTCCTTGTAAATTTTCGGAAAATAAAAAGCATTTTTAATTAAAAATTGATAAAAAAAAATTATTAAAATATATATTTTTTCGAAATTTCCCTTCAACTAGCTGTCAATTGAGACTAATTTCGAAGTATTTAGGAGTGTTTGGTGAAATGATCATCACATACACTCTAAATGTTATGAATTCAATTTGAATATAGTTGCATTAGTTTAGTCCAAGGAAGTATAGCTTAGGACCCTATGCGAATAAAACCTATTATGTGCACTTCTTTTTTGAGATGTCATGATTTAAAAGTGCGTATTAAGGTCTTTTTTAACAATCTCTGAAGTTCCATTGAAAAATTCAACCATTTTTCCAATGTTTCCCCATGTTTTCCCAAAAGTACGAGAAATACCCGATACAAACGATATATCCTATGTGATAACCGATACGTATCTGTATCCCAAGGATGCAATACATAATAAGATACCAATATTTCGAACACTGGCGTATAGTGCACGTTACGTAACGTTGTGTAGCAAAAACGCTACGTAGTGCTGAAAATAATGTATTTCCCCTATAGTGTATGCTATGGGGGGTATAACGTAAACGTATGCTACAATGTATGTTATTTTAAAAAAAAAAACTTTTGTTGTGAGTTTAATCCATTTATTTTATAATGGTGGCGGTATCCAAACCTTCATTCGCACACGTGGCAATGTGTAGAGGTATCCAAACCTTCATTCGCACACGTGGCAATGTGTAGATGATTCACTTAACCATTTTAGATAATCTGAATCATTTAGAAATGGGCCTCCACATGTACGACTAAGAGCTTATGCCATGTAATAAATGCCATCAAACTCATATTAAAAAAAAAAAAAAAAAAAAAAAAACTCTCAACTTAAAAGAGGGTTTCGAAGAGCCTTCTTTCGAAAGCCCTAAGTTGTCGACATAGCTCCCATCCCAGACCCAAAGAGAAGTTTTGTGATTCTCTCAATCCAAAAAGCCGTTGAAGAAGAAACTTTTGCCACTAAATTGACCCTGCAAGAAGATCAATATGTTGTATTTTCAAGAACATTGAAGCCCAAATGAGGAAAATCAAGTTCTCCCCTTTTCCACATATGTATGGACACGAAGCTCAAAAAAATAGTTTTCTAATTGATTAAATCTCTAACGAATGTATGTTCTTGCCCCTTAATCTCTCTTAACAAGTTCTTTTTCATTTTGTTTCATTTTAGGAGGTCAGTTCCTATGGATAGAATTCTTTTTCGACATTCTTATGTGTGGGGCCTATTGTGGCGTGTGTATGGCACGCATGCGACCCATCCAACCATCACATGGGCCGCCATGCTGTGTTTCGTTATTTGTGCATTGTGTTTTATGCCATGGCATTAAATCCAACTGTTCAATCTGTCATGTGGATGTGGGCCACCACTCTACAATGTGTACTGTCAACTGTGTAGTGTAGTGTGTACTATGTAGTGTCCAACTATCGATTGTGTAGTGTAGTGTAGTGTAGTGTGTATTGGTTTTTTGCCGATTGTCCTGTATAGTGTAGTGTGTACTGGTTTTTTACTAGTTGTCCTGTGTAGTGTAGTGTGTACCGTCAACTGTGCATTGTCCATCTATGAGTTCCGTTTTTTCAGTAAAATATGGTAAAATGATCGTCCATTGTGATTATTTTTTTTGGTAAACTAAAAGAGGGAGATGTCTGATGGGAAAGAGAGATTTTGCATGGAAATATGTCGCCAAGTATCCACAAGGATAAGGTCGTAGAAATTATGTGTTCTGTAAATTTTGTGGTCAAAGATGGAAATTATGTGTTTTGTAAATTATTATTTTTACCTCTAAAAAAAGATGTATGGGAGGCATGAGGCATGACCCGCTTAAAGAATCACTTGGCTAGAGCCCGCAATGGGATAAAGCCATGTAATTTGATAGGAGGAGATTGCATTGAATTGCAATAATGTAAAGCGTCCCTCAAGTGATTTACATTTTCATTTTTATCGATACTATATTTCTACAATTCGTGAAATCATTTCATCAATTTCTAATTAATTTGTGTAACTGATTGGTGGGCACGCTTTGAAGATAGAACACCACAACTTAAGAGGTTTTCAATCGAGGTTTTAAGCTTCACATGCAATGCTTCTGGCTGTGAGAGAAATTAGAGTACTTTTGAGCAGGTGACTCTTCTACTCTTCGATATTTTAAATTTGTTAATTAGTACATTAACAAGTCTTTGATAATTGGTATAAATCATCATATGGTATTGCAGATTCACATGAAGAGGAGAAATTGACTAGAGCAAGAAAAAAACTCTCTAGTATATGTGATATATAATATAATATGAAATTGAGGGAAAGAAGTACGAAGAGGAGGGCAGCAATGAATCCTATATTGGTTGACCACATTGCTTCAGATGATGAGTAGATTGCTGAGAAAGAAGACCACATTCTCCCAATCCCAACTGATGCATCGTAGCTTGAAGATCAAAACATGGCATTTGATATTAGTTCTATTGCAACTATTCTAGATTCAAATGATCTAGCTAGCAACAATTTGATACTAGTGCTATTTCTTTCCTTCTCGTTGTTGCAAGCTGGTTTGTTTTAATAAAATTATTACTCCTAAAAAAAAAAAAAGAAGCTAGCAACAATGCACTACCAGCAACATCTAGTGGTTCGAGTTCAACTCCTTGTTCCCCAAATCCTCCCCCTTCTATTAGTAAAACTTATAAAAGAAAGGCAATCAATTTAATTAAGTGCTTTTAGTTATACAATAGCTTCCAACTTCTAAGATTAAGTTTTTCATGCACATTTTTTCACAAAAAACCAATGAATACATCTCTTTCTGGAAGTTGGAAGCTATAGTATAATTAAAGTGGGCAAGACTGTTCATGAAGTGAACGATGTAGATGATGTAGACAATGTAGATGCCGATACCGATGCCAATGATGAAAGGCCTAGACCTGGTGACAAAATGGATGAGGATGACAATGATGACGATTTATTAGATGATGAAGATGACCTCTAGAATCTAGAGTCTAGAGAATATGACATTTCTTTTGTGCTAAAACCTCTAAACCTTTGGGATTTTATAATATAGTTTATACTTATGAATTGTGACTTGTAGTTTTAATTAGACATCATTAATTAAACTAGTTTACTTAGAAAGTTAGTGATGTGATAGTGATTTGAATCGATTTAAATGTGTGGATTATCTTGCTTTTACTTGAAAAACAAAGCATTTGTAGGCATTTTTCTTTTTTTCTTTTTCGCATTTTTTAATATTTATTCTTACTATTTATCATAATTTTCCTATTTTTAATATATAAAAAATAGAAATATCTTTTAGCTTATGCTACACTATAGAGGGTAGAACGCTACACAATATGCTATACACTATTTAAAACATTGCCGGAGACCAAGTGGAAAGGGGCAAAAACTAGAGAAATTCATAGATATAAATTTTGGGATATAAAAATAGGGAGTGGTAGATAAAGACTTCAAAGGATAAAGTTGTAGATGTTAGGAAACAATAAAGACTTAAAAGGATAAAGTTGTAGATGTTAGGAAACAATAAAGACTTAAAAGGATAAAGTTGTAGATGTGAAGAAACTGAAAGGATTTTATTGAGGGGAATCAATGCTTTTAGTGCATATGCGCCGCAGGTAGAGTTGGAGGACAGAATCAAGAGATAGTGTTGGTAGGATATGGATGGACTAAAGCAAGGAATTCCAAACGAAAAGTGGATATTTGTAGGAGGGGGCTTGGGGCTTGTTTGCTAAAACTTAGGGCTTGTTTGTTAACACTTAAAAAAAAAAATCAATGAACGCGGAACCCATAAGGGGTTCCGCATTAAGTATTATTTGTTAACGCGTAACCATGAAACCGCTCCGTGATTTTCTTCGATTTTTTTTCCATGATGGAGGTTTGGCTTAACGGTGAATTCAGAATGCGCTCTACGGATTCTTCTTAAGAATAAAATATTTACTTCCAAAATTTCCCTTGCGCACATTGCAACAAAGATTTTCTCCCTAATAATAGATTGTGTCATGCCCCGAACTCGGGAACATGGCTCACTAAATTCTCGGCCGCCGAATTTAGTGTCAGTAGCCTCTATAGTACCCCATTCTTGGCTCCCAGCTCCCATACGCCAGGTTCCGATCCTGAGATCCTAAAATGAGGATTTTCGGGGTGAATTTTATTTGTAAATGAGCATAACTATAAGTGTACCAAAGTCACAAAATATCATCATCACTACATATCCACTAATATAATTTTGGAGTACAATGCTGGAAAGGGAAATACAAAATATAACCAAGAACTCAAAAGCTCTGGGCTCAATGTTGCTGATACGAAGCCTCCTACGAACTTAGTAGAGTGTGTGTGTGCGTGTGCACAATGCACATGACAATACTACAGATATCAGAGTATGAGAAAGATGATGGATCACCTAAGATATCCAAGCGTTTTCATATCTAGGGGATTCCAAAACAATCAAATTTACACCCCCATAGTTCCCTATTGTATGGATCACCTAAGATCTGGATCGGCTTGAACTTTGGGCCCAATAGTAAAATTGAGTTGGCAAAATGGATGGATGGCATGGATGAAACATACGCATTATGGTGGGACCCACGAGTGGTCCCACATGGTAGCCCTTGGAAGGGTTCAAGCATGCGTGGCATAAACTTAAAGGAAAAGAAGGAGAAAAGAAAGGAAAGGGAAAGAAAAGCAAGGGAAGAGATCCATCGGGGTGCCCCCCCCCCCCCCCCCCACACACTATGGGGTCCACCATATACTCTATACATGATCAAGCACTAGGCCCACCAAAATGGGATAAAACAAAGGAAATGATGGTTTTTATCCTCACAACGTCGGATGAACGGTTGAATCGTTTCAGACAATGATCAGACAATCCACAAACTCCTCTCCACTCCTAATCTCTTCTAATCTCTTTTCATTTCTCTCTTTAACCTCTATATCTCTCCCTAATTCTTCTCAAGCTCTCTTTTTTCTCAAACCATCTCTCTAACTTTCTCTCTAATCTTTCTTTCTTTTCTCTCTTTCTTTCTTAATCTCTCCCTACTCTATCTCTTTCTTTCTCTGAATCTTCCTCTACTCTCTTGCTAGGAAATGTGTGGAAACGAGAGGGGTTCGGGATTTGTGGTAGAACTTTTAGAATATAGAGGGGATTAGGAAAAGATGGAGGGGTAGAATGGGGAGAGGGAGAAGGAGAGGACTAGCTTAGCATAGGCAAGGCATGGGTTGCATGGCAAGGGCATGGGTTGCTTTGACTAATGGGGAGAGTGGTGATGGGTTGATTGATTGGACAACCTTGGGATTTGTGCAAGTGGGGCCCACGTGTGTTGCGCGGCCCACCTCGGATTATGCCAAAACTGCAACTTTTAAGCTGCGGGTCACATGGGGCGTGCTGCGCGACATTTGAATCATAGCGCCCGCGCCGCTAGGGTACAAGTCTCGGGGTGTTGTGGTGTACTAAAATAGGGTCGCAATTAAAACTCGTCGATTTGGTTTGCCAGGAACATGCCGATGCCAAAGTTGTATGGTCGATTAATAAGGGTATGGGTCTTTTAGATTGTGTAATACATAACCCACTTTTAACGTGTGGAACTTCTCTGGGTCCCACCATGATTTGTGTTAGATCCACACTGTCCATCAAATTTTCTAGATCATTCTAAAGCATGAACCCGAAAAAATAAGCCACATCCAAAGCTCAAGTGGACCACACCACAAAGAGCAGCGAGAATTGAATGACTACCGTTGGAACCTTCCTAGGGTCCATTGTGAGGTATGTTTGCCATTTAACCTCTTCGTAAGGTCACACAAACCCAGATGAAGGGAAAACACAAATATTAGCTTGATCAGAGCCTTATGTGGCCCTAAGGAAGTTTTCAATGGTAGGCGCCCAATTCCTGTTGTTTCTTGTAGTGTGGCCCACTTGAGCCTTAAATCTATCTCGTTTTTTGTCTTATACCCTAAAATGGATGGAAGGTGTAGATTGAAATTGCGTGGTGGGATGCCATGACTATGTGCAGAAGCTTGGCGGAGCTATAAAATGGTGGTTGTCCTAGAGAGGTGTTTATTAGGACCAATAACTAATATGCCAATTAAGTTAAGCAATGCAATTTAACACTAAGGCTTCCAAGCCAATTATACCAATTACGCAATTAGTCTATAATTGACAGTGAGCTTTTATGGGCATTACAAGTTGAGTGCCTAACATACAATTCAATTCAAGCATTCATAAGATTTAACTAATCAATCACATAAGTATGAATAAGAATGTATGCAATTCATAATCGCAAACACAAGCATGTATAGTGGTTCGGTTTTCCTACTCCACTCTCGGCAGATGCACTCTCCCTGAGTGTACCAAATTTCATTATTAGATGTTTTAAATTAGGTTCACCTCTAACCTTTACAGCCATACACAAGGACCTACCATGTGCTTACTTGTGTCGGTGGCTTACGCAAGGACTTACTATGTACACACCCGTGTTGGTGGCTTACATAAGGACTTACCACGCACATACCCGTGTCGGTGGCCTATATAAGGACTTATCTAGCATACACTCCAGCTAGAGGCTCCCGCAAGAGACTTTAGTTGGTTTTTTATCAGCTAACCAACAACTTCAGTCCTAGTCCAAGTACTTATGTTTACTCCCACGAAGACTAACACGTACATAGATGTGTCTAGTGAATTTGGCCCTACACAAGAGCCTAGGTCCTACACAAGAACCTATCGAGTTTGCGTACAAACTCTTACCCTTAATCTTACACAAGGAAAGAGAGTATGGACTCACTAAATGACACTTATCGAATTGAGCCCCTTTGACGCGTTATCTCGGGTTACTTGATCGATGCTCTCCCGTGCTTCAATCAGCTCCCCCTTTTCTCCCTTGATCGTTCATGCTGATGCTTTACAAATGCTTCAGCTCCAAGATCAAACACTTTTTATGCCATGCTCCATTAAAGTGACCAAGGTGATGAGAGTTTGGATGAATCTCCTACAGCACATAGGAGGGTTGTAATTCCTAGGGGATTCACCTAGATGGGTATTCGAGAGGATTTAAACAAGTATTTAACTATGGGTTCAAGTCTAATATCTAGAACAAGGTGGAGATCAAGTTCATCTTCTTCATTGACATTGGAATCTTCTTTCAAGTGATGAATCACAAGGAAGATGACTTGGATCTCATGGATTTAGAAGCTAGTAATGTGGGATATGAGTGGGAAATCTCTTAAGTTTCTATTGCAGCAAAAACCCATCAAAATGCCCTATATATAGGAACTAAGTTCCAATAGTAAAAAAAAAAATGGGGAAATTCAGCTACTGTCAATCGACTTAATTCGAATTTGGCCAAATATGTTGCTAGATAGTTTTGGCCCTTTTCGATCGCTCGAGCTTGATCAATTGAGATCGATTGAGGATAGATCAATCGATCGACCGATCAATCAAAGATCGCTCGATGGTTTCGAATTTTGGCCCTGTTCAATCGCTCGAGCTTGATTGATCGAGATCGATCAAGGGTCGCTTGATCGATTGATGGATGTTGTTTGGGCAGTTTGTTTTACAGCAACCTATAGCTCTTTTAGCCTTACATATTCCAATTTTGGCTCCTAAGGCTATGGATGATCAAATAAGGTTTACCTATATAGGTTAGAATCATCTAGAGGCCAATGGTTGTTTTGGGTCAAGGGTTAGGGTCACCGAGGCACCTCATATAACTGTTTTTCAGTCCTTGATGTTCCACGTCCTCTTGTGTCTTCAGTCTTTAGCTTTCAAGGGCTTAGCCGACTACATGACACAAGGACTCGCATGATTGACAAATAAGTTGTACAAATCAGTGCACTAACATGGATAAAAACAATGTTCGTAATATTGATAATATTGGCCAATAATATCAGTATCGTCAGTCAGCGATATGAAACCCCCTGAAGATACAAAAAAAATGCCAAACTTCCATTTATTGTGCGATATATCACAAAATATCGTGAGATATGACCGATATATCACACGATAATGCTTGATATTGCAGATTTTTGTGTAGGACTGTAGCCACACGATATCCGGCGGCAGCCTATCTGCATCCCATGCAGAAATTACAAAAAAAATAAATAAATATACATAGAAAAAAAATCTCTTACCTGTTCAATCAGCCTAAGAGAGTAGCTTTCGATTGGATTTGGTGGGTCGCGGTCGACATTTCCGGGTCATGTAAGAGAAATCTGGAGAAATCCTCTTCGAAATCTGGAGAAATCATCACCGAGATCCAGAGAAATCATGGATTTGGGAGAGATTTTAGGGTTTCGGAAGGTTGGAACACTCTGCGTCGAAAAAAATGGCGACGGAGCCCTTTTTATAGAATTTGTGTTGGCTAGTGTACAACACACCACCGAGCTAACTGGTGTGTTGACGTCACCAAGTTCAGTGGGTCCCATTATAAGGTATGTGTTATATCCAAACCATTTGTACATTTGGAAAGCTTGTCAAATGGACCACACTGCAA
Organism: Magnolia changhungtana; assembly: GCA_030180095.1. NCBI lineage: Eukaryota > Viridiplantae > Streptophyta > Magnoliopsida > Magnoliales > Magnoliaceae > Magnolia > Magnolia changhungtana. The sequence continues at coordinate 7,927,734 of JASAUF010000647.1, forward strand.
ACAGTAGTGGGAGACGTCTACCATTTATACCCTTTTGAGGTCACAGAAGTTTTGGATCAATATGATATTTGTTTTTCCTCTTCATCCAAGTCCGTGTGACCTCATGAACAGATTGGATGGAAAATAAAAGTTATGGTGGGCCTTACGAATGTTTAAACAGTGAGAATCACTGTCACACTACTATTTGTGGTGTGTAGGGGTGTACATCGAGTCGAACCGAGTCGAGCTGGCCTCAGCTCGGCTCGCTTGGTCACCAGGCACACCCAGCTTGAACTCGGCTCGGTGACCGAGCCAGCATCTCCAGCTCGAGCTCGGCTCGGTTAGCAATCAAACCAGTTCGAGCTGAGTTCGAGCCAATTTCGAGCTTCGAGCTTCGAGCCGAGTTTGAGCTTGAGCTTTTGAGCCGTGTTTGAGTTCGTTTATCGAGTCGAGTTTCGAACTTTCGAGCCGTTTATTTTTCGAATTTTTGAGTTTAGTTTCCGCGATTATACAATGTCAGAACTCAGAACTAGAAGTCGAAAGTATTGAGTTAAAATTATAATTTTATTACATCTACATACATTTAATAACACAACACAACATAAAATAAAATATTAGATACAAACTGAAGACACTACTGTAGAGGAGATTTGTCTGCTGAGCTCGAGTTGCTATCCAAATCTTCATATACGTACTCGTTCACCTCTCTCGAATTAGAAGGTGGAGATAGTTTTTTTTTTTTTTTTTTTTTTTTTTTTTTTTTTATCGTCCTCTTGTATAGTTTGAATTGGATTTTTCAAACTTTCTTTGTGAGAAGATTTATACGTAGTTCCCAACATCCTGTAAAACGCACCAAGACTGGAGAGAAACTTAGCCGAATTGCTATCTTCTTCTTCTTAGCTGTGCAGCTTGAACCTGCTTTGATATCATGTTGTCTTAGAGGACATCGCTGATATGTAGAAGCCTCTTTTGTACTGCGCTTTAAGAGGAGTTGGAATTGTTCTTCTTCCAATGCTAATAATTTAGCTTCCTCCTTTGCCTTAGAAAGTTTAGATAGGGGAGTGGAAGCTTTTTGTTTGGATCAATAAGTGCTTGGAAAAGAACTTGGACTTCCTTTGGGGCTTTAAGACACGGTTTTGCATCTTCACCCCGACAGGATAAGTGTAATCTGAGCCGATTAGTTTTGTTAACAAACTTGGCTCCACATAAATGACACAAAATCTTTAACTTTCCAGACTTTGGAGAATGAACTAAGGAACCATAGTCCCAAACGTCGATCGATGGTTCACTTGAAGACATTTACATTATTGTGTTGGAAAAATAAGTATCTTAGCAACAATGAAATACCGACATAAATAAAAAGCAATTTATGGAAAAAAAAAAAAAAAAAAAGAAGCATTAATGCAATGCACGTATAAGCTATAACATCCATCAACATAACATAAAAATAAAAATAAAAGAGTACCCATTACATCATTTTCAAGTTCCAAAAAATTAACAAGAAATGTTAACTTAACTTCATTCATGTTTCTGTTGTTTCATGTGTTGCAGCTTGATGCACATTCTCCTCCTCTTCCTCATCAATATCAAAACCTCTCCAACTCGGACACAACCAATCTTGTATACAAATTAATGTTTCCACTGTATCTGGTGCAAGGGAGCTTCGAGTCTTGCTCACGACCCTACTCCCTGTGCTAAAAACAGATTCCGATGCCACTGTTGAAATAGGAAATTGACAAAATATCTTGTGCCACCGTCGATAGTGTAAGGTATTTTCCTTCACTAACTCTCATTTTCCACCACTCCAAAACATCGAAGTCTGAATGCTACCGCAATACGACTAACTCTTTGAGATACAAGTCTAACTCTGATTCTTTTGTTTCAGAGTTTGTATTTTCTTTTGCTAAGAAGGACATGTATTCATCATCAAGCATAGTGTCAAAGCTTGTAGCAGCATGCGATTTAACTTCATTAACACTTGGTGTGGACCCTGTGGTTGTGTACGTATTGTACAATGCTTCGATTGCGTCACGAACCTTCGAAGTTTCAGTTACTGCATTTTCATTAGAATAAATCTTCATGAAGATGTACTTAACATAACTCATCTTGCACCGAGGATCAAGAACAACAACTAAGGACATTAACAAATGATATTCATCCCAGTACTTATTGAACTTTGTTTGTATACTACCTGTCATGAGTTGCAGAAAAAATGGACCTTCACTGGCACCTTTCTTTAGGGTTTCCTTGATCTTTCACATAGCTGGAAGAAACATATTTGCTATAGGAAACTTATTGCCAAAAAATATCTTCGTACAATCATAAAAAAGTTTTAAAAATTTGTGAACTTCTTTCGCTTTGCTCCAGTCTTCATCAGTAGACAACCAAGCATACGTTCTATCACGCGCTGCATATTTTGGAAATGCAAGTTCCAATTCTAGGGCCGAATCCAACATCTCAAAAGTCGAATTCCATTGTGTGCATACATTTAGCTCAACATTTTTGGAGATTTCAAATTCAAACGTTGAACTATGTCATTCCATATACTCAATCTTGAAGACGAGCCCCTTATGTACTTTACACTCTCCCTCACATTCTTTATAGTTTGGTCAATTGATTTCAACCCTTCTTGTAGAATTAGGTTCAGAATGCGTGCGCAACACCGAACATGAAATACTTTTCCCTCAAAAAATAAATTGTCGGATGCCTTGAACTAGTTACATTAGAATGATATTACACTGTCATTTGTTAAAGCAGTATCTAAAGTTAATGAATTGACTTTTTTTTCAATGCCCCGATCTCGTAAACGCAATCTGAAATAACCAGACCGAAATGGGGAGGAAGGTGGCAAAAGTTCAATATTTTCTTGCAATGTTTCCAATTTTCATCAACAATGTGCAGTCAATGAAATGTATTCCTTTCTTTGATTTTACGCCGTCCACATATCAGAAGTCAAACTTATCCTTGAAACCGAATCTAAAATTGCTTTCAACTTCATTTTCTTACTTGCGTACATTTTCATGCACTCCCTCTTCACAGTAACATGGGAGACCTTCTCAAACTGAGGATTAAGGAATTTACTGTATCCTATGAGTACTTCACTCTCTATCATTTTAAATGGTTGCTCATCAACGATAATAAGCCTTGCAAACCACTCCTTCAGCTTCCCCTTTTCAAACTTATGAGTGAGAAGTGTACCTTCAGAAGCACTTCCTTCGGACTTTGAGATAACAATTGTTGGCCTGAAGGTGGAATTTTAGGTCTCCTTGCACAACTTTGCCTATGTCTGTTTAAATGAGTAGTCGACCCCCCGGTATTTTGTTGTATAGACTTTTGCAGTGCAGACATCTGATCTTAGTGACATTGTTAACTACTTCTTCAAAATCATCCCAGACATCTGATCTTAGTGACATTGTTAACTACTACTTTTTCAAAATCATTCCAGACAGCTGACCGTTTCTTTCCTTTATTTGCAGCTGAAGACCCCTCTCCCTCAACAACAAGAGGTGATGTAGTTGACGCACTGGCACCAGGGGTAATTGAGACTTCATCCTCATTAGCCATCTCTAAAGATATGAAACAATTTCATCTAACCTTAGTAAAGAATTTCCTAAGTGGTGTATCATGTGTGTATAAATGTCCTCTAAACTTTTAACAATTTTCTAAGCATTTAAATCAGTTACCTATTCAATGTTGAATAGATAGTAATGCTTTCATTATTCAATTTAAATGCTACGCCAAAATTTCGGCAACATCTCCCCTTTTCTCTCCAGAATATATTAATTTTGTATTTGATTCACACGTCAACTATCCATACAAAGTATGGATATTTGACGAGGAAGTAAATGCAAGAAATATATCCAGAGAAAATTAGGAAAGACGAACCGAAACAAACATGTACATTTAAATTAGAATAAATGAAAACATTATTATCTATCCAATATTGAACTATCTAAAAAGGGACAATTTGAGAATTTCTATGCATCCAAGAACACGCTGAATCTATGTCTGACAACATAGAAACCCTCAAATGGGCAACTGATTATCCTATACTACAACTAGAACAAAATAAAAATAAAAATATATCCAATAGGCAATAGGTATAAGTATAGATTAAGACTAGCTAACAAAAATAAAAAACATTGCGTCTCTTTTAGACTCAATGGGCAGATCTGATAGTTCCACGCTAAGACCCTTGGGCCGACGTGAAAGCGGGCTCCAAAGGAGCCACTGCTCAGAGAGCATGGTTAGAGGTGTTACCCCTTCTACCAAACGGGTTGTTGGTCCACATATATGATATATTGTTTTGATCTCTTTCAAATGGAAACAAAGGGAAATATTACAAGTCAAGAAACTAGGAAGCTATAAATAAAAGATAAAAACATACTAGATCTCTCCACATATCATGCATATGGGATTTGTCATACAACTACACAAGTAATCTAGAATATCATATTGTACACTAACTTGATCTTTAACAAGATCAGATTACCTAATCAATCTAAATAAATCCATGGATCAGGTATGACTTTGTAACTTATGTTTATAACATATATTCAAAATTATGAGAGCACATCACTTGTTACTTTGTTAATTTAACAAATGACTTTACAAACATTCAAACCATCTCCACAAAAAGAAAAAAGCCTAACATGATTGAGTGTACTAAATTCACAACTTAATTCAACATACATTATGTGGACCCCACACAGCTTGAGCAGGTGAGTAAAACTCAGAAAAATCAAACATCATTCAATGATGCACTCTTAAAAGTTCAACCCAAAGAATGTCGTGCTTGTAACTATCTACATGACTCCTTTTCACCCAGACATGAGACACCTAAAAAAACCTTTTTAAAAGCAGAGAAAAACATTGATACGCTGGTGGCTTGTAATGAATGATTAGCAAGCATAGCATTCAAGTCAAATTAAAACATCCAATGCATGTTTAAATTAAAACATCCACAATGTCCATCCATTTTTTCAGTTCATTTTAAGGCTTGAGCCTAAAATCAAAGGATATCTAAAGCTCAAGTGAACCATACTACAGGATATCATTTTAAGGCTTGAACCCCACAGTGATGTTGTCATCCAACATGTTCATAAGATAAAAATTACATAGATGATGGATTTGATTCAAATGGGTCCCACTACATCAATCCAAACATTTAAAAATTCAAATGGGTCCATATTAATTCTACATTTATACATTCAAATGGATCAGATTTGGTCACAATCATAGATTTCATTAAATTTTCCTAAAAGAAAATATGGGGTCCATGTGCTTACCAACGGGCAGAGGGCGAGCATGCGAGTCGGCGGTGGGTAGGGCTGAAAGTTGGGCAGGTTCAACCCAACCGACCCGACATTGGGTTGGGCTTGGGCAGGACGTATCGGGTCTGATCTCGAGCTTGGGCCATACAAACATCAACCCGATAAAACTTGGGTTGGGCTCGGGTTGAGGTCTCGGGTTGCCTGACCCAACCCGAACCTGATTGATATATAAGTTCCTTATAAGTTAATTATAATTGAGTACGGATTGTTTGTGTTGAAGGCATAGGAAATTCCAATGGCATCAGGTTTCATTGGTCCACATCATTTCCGATGACTTGAGCTAACAAGACACGTTGGATTTCTCTCTCCCAAATAGATTGCTTGATACACAATACGACTTTTAAAGGAGTAGTTCTATATTTTTAGCTTGTTTGTTTAGAAAAAAAAAATGAACTTTTTTATGCTAAATAACTACATATATAATAAATAAAATTATAGGTAAAAATATAAGATGTGTATTGAAAATAGGTTGGGTTAGGGTTGAGGTATAGGAACCTTGGGTTGGGCTAGGGTTGAGCACTAACCCTACCCATCCCGCTCGACTTTCAGCCCTAGCGGTGGGCCTCTACTGGTCGGGCGGCGAAACGAGCAGAGAGAGACGAGAGATCTTTGCTGCTCAGACGGTGAGATGAGCAGAGAGACGGAGGGCCTTTGCTGGTCGGACGGTGAGACGAGCAGAGAGAGGCGGAGGGCCTCTACTGGTCGGGTACTCAGGTTGCTGACCTTGCTGGTTGGGCAGGACGAGAGAGAGAGAGAGAGAGAGAGAGAGAGAGAGAGAGAGAGAGAGAGAGAGAGAGAGAGAGAGAGGGTGCCGGACGAGCGAGAGAGATGAGAGAGCTGAGAGGGGCGGCCGAAGATGAGAGAGAATACCTTGCTGAGAGGGGCGGTCGGGCGGGATTCTGGGACGAGCAGGGGCCAGGGAGAGAGGGGCGGCCGGGACTCTGGGACGAGCAGGGAGAGAAGGTCGGGCATAGGTCTGGGACGAGCAGGGGCCAGGAAGAGAGGGAGCAGGGAGAGGGTCAGATGGTTGGGCGTATTTCGAAAAGGGGCGAAAGGGATTAGGATTTAGGGTTATATATATATATATATATATATATATATATATATATATATATATATATATATATACTGAGTCGATGCGAGTCGAGCCGAGTATTGATCCGAGTCGAGTCAAGCTGGAGTCAGCTCGAACTCATTTTCGAGCTGTAAAAAATGGCTCGACTCGGATCGAACTCAATTTCGAGTCGAGTCGAGTTGAGCTTTTTCGGGCAAGTTAAGAGAGTTGACCGAGCTGGCTCGATTCGTGTACACCCCTAATGGTGTGGTGTACTTGATCCTTGGATATGACTCATTTTTGGGCTTATTATCTAAAATGATCTCTCCAAATGGTTGAACGGTGTGGATATAATAAATACATTATTGTGGGGCCCATATAACTTTGAACCGTCCATACAACTACGCTCATCTTACCAGTGTAGTGGGAAGCGGATTGCATGGTATAGTGTATAGCGTAAACTCTGTGGGGCCCATTGTAATTCATGTATTTTATCCACTCTGTCCATCTATTTTACCAGATAATTTTATGGTTTTAGACCAAAAAATGAAGCATATCCAAAGCTCAAGTGGACCACACCACAGAAAATAGTGTGAATTAAACGTCTACCGTTAAAAAATCCTTGGGGGCCAAAGAAGTTTTGGATCAAGCTGATATTTGTTCTTTTCCTTCATCAATGTCTTTGTGATCTTATGAACAAGTTGGATGATATTTGTTCTTTTCCTTCACTGTAGGCCCTAGGAAGGTTTCAACGGTGGAAATCAGTATTCCTCTTATTTCTTGCGGTATGGTCCATTTGAGCGTTGGATATGTTTCAAATTTGTTCTCAACCCCTAAAATGAGTTGAAAAAATGGATGGATGGCGTGGATAAACCACGTACATTTATGGTGGGCCCAACTGTAGCGTCCCGATTTCATGTAACCAATTATACGCACACTTGGACACACACACACACACACACACACACACACACACACACACACACACACACACACACACACATATATATATATATATATATATATATATATCTTCCGAGTAATACATTGAAAACTCAAGCAAATTGAATCAACGAGGATGATAGAAGTAATTTCGGGTAATGTATCAGATAATCAGAGTATGTAGTGAAAGCGTACTGGGCCACGTAGATTTATCCTTTATGAGAATATAAGATTACGTGATATTCCCCATGAGTCTAAAACAATAAGGATTATGGATTGATGGAACCATGCTTAAGCGAAATTTACACGGTTTGACTCAAATTCTAAGTCCTAGAAAACCTCAAATGATCCCAGTGCCCTGATCAAGCAAATGATCGAGATTTTACAGGATTATGAATTGATGCTAGTAAATCCTTTGTACTGTGCAGGCGAAGGATCTGTGTATCGGGCGCAAACCCACTACAACCATCTATTCATATTACCTTGAACACAGGAAGTAGGGAATCCTTAAGAGGCATGTAAAATGGCTTGGATAATAGAAGTACTAAATTTCAGGGGCGAAATTATGTTTAAGGGGTGTAGATTGTAACACTCCGAACTTTTCAATACCTAATATTGAAAGTTCTCAAGCCTTACCATGAAGTTTAACTTAATATGTACATGTGTACGATGCCAATCTAGCTATCCTTACCTTACATCCATTCTCCAACATGAATCTGACCATTGAGAATAATCTTCGTTCATAGATCAAGCAGTCTGACCATTGATTCTGAGACTAGACCATCCATCGTGTGATTTGACATGCGTGCTTTCCCTTAAATGAATTGGCAAATGACTCCTTATCCATAATGATTTAGATGTAAGTCTTTTTATAAGAATTGTTGGGAAAGGTGCATATAACCATGTGGAACCATTAGATTTCATAAAACTCTTAGATCGAGCCATCTGACCCTCTTGAGCATAGGATCAATAGCTAGATCTCTACCTATACTGACTTCAGAACACCTAAGACTAGTGAGGAGTAAGTCTGAAACACTTGCACTCCTGGATCACAAGATCTGACCGTTGGAATTATGGACCAACTATGGAATTCGAGATAGATCATTCGATTTGGGCCTCACATCGTACAATGATGGATATGATCATCAAAACTAGTCATTAAATCCGTATAAGAGACTCCTAGACCGTCGATGAATCGTCATGAGATAATCCATCTGTTCAAACCCATGATCGTTCATTCAAGTGAAAGGTAGAGGCAATTAACGACGGAAATGGTTGATGATTATATCCTAAATAAGAGTATGAATTGTCAAATATGTCGATGATCAGGTTCGGAAAGAATCTAACTGCCAGCTTAGCGAAATTAGCAACTAAAGTCAAAGAATCCCAGGGCGCGGTCCACCTGGAATTTTGATCGGCTTGATCTTTGGCCAAGGACTCCATTTGAACCATGGGACCAGATGGTTGGAATAGATTTCTCATGGGCATCACCGTGGACCCCATGCACATGGTGCATGTGCACAGGATATACGCACTTGAAGTGCACTGGATTACATGACTCGGTCAAACAAACTTTGACCGAGAAAATCTCCAAAAAGAGAGATTCCTCTCTTCTTCTTCTTGTTTTCCCGTCCGCAAGGAATTCGAACAGACAACCGTCTACTAGCATCGTTTGTGGGCCACCACCTTGGATCATATAGTCAAATCCGAGCTGTCCATCTAGTAGAGAGGCCACCACCGACCAACCCCTACCTATTCTCAACCATTGGATCGCACACGGATGCACACAGACTCAGGTGAGAACCGAATTACGTGCAGTTGCTTCTCCTTCGAAGATGGAAAGAACTCCGAATCCTTCTCTTCTTGCACTCGCATACGCAGCTACTACCATACATCCTAACCATCCGATCTTTGCTAGAGAGGAATCTGACCACAACCAAGAGGCTGGAAACACCTGGAAAATCTCCACGAATCAGGGAATCCCACCACAAAAGGCTTCCAGCGAGAAATTAGCTATTTCCAAGACCCCAACACTACCAAACTTGAAGCCCTGATTCTAATCTGGACCATACAGAATAAAGGAGTTCCGATCGCCCCAGAGACGTCAAAAAGGAGATTCTGCCTTGTGGGAAGTTCCAGATCGTTTGGACATTCGTGAGCCACGGAAAAATCTCCGCGTAGCGATTCAATATCTGAGACGTTCACCTTGTAGGGACCACGAGTCTCTTGGGGCCATCCAAACTGACCCATCCGACCAACCTATAGACATCCAAATCCAGTATGATCTACGGAGGAAAGAAGTCTAGAAGAGGAACCATTGGCACAGACAACAATCATGCTGTTTAGCTTCCTTGGCTACGCAAACAGGGAATGCGTAAGAAATTCCTCCGTTTTCTTTGGCTGCGTAAACAGGAACTACGAAAGAAGGTTCCAGTCCTCTTGAAAGGGGTGTATAAATGAGTCCTCTACCGGTAATGTCTTGCCACAGAGAAGGAAAGAGAAGGAGAAGGAAACGAGGAACACCTCTTGTTCGGTTTCTTAGCACAGCAAACGAATAAAAGAGAAAGAGAAAGAAAAGAAAAGAAAAGAAAAGGCAGGGAAGAGAGAAGGAGAGAGGGAGAGAGCGTGCACACGGGACCAGGTTAACTCGGTTGTGTCCAGCTAGGAACAAATTCTGGTCCTTCCCAATCCATTGCATGGTCTTCCAAAGAAAAAGGAAAAAATAAGGAAAGAAAAAAGTGAGAAGAAGAAGGAAAGGAGAGTTGAGCCAAGGTGACTCAATGAGTCGACTCAACAGGAATATTTTGTTAACGTTGGGTTGCACTGGTAGAGACTAGCAACTAAATAAGAATTGGGTACTACAACACATCCATTCAAGTCTAGCAACGTAGAGTGTGATTGGATTCAAGAGGTGAGGGTTTTATCCTTTAAGCTTACTTTGATTTAATTGATGTGAATTATCCTACCTTTTCATGTTTACATATTATTGAGAGTTATCCTTTCAATTGATTGATTTATTGCCATCATTTATTTACCCTTTGAGAACTATGATATTATACGTGATCTTCATGAATTTACGTGAGGCAATGGATACAAGCCTTGCCCTTGCATTTATCAATTTATTGAGTTAGCCCTTGCTATTCTTCTCTTTATTGAGTTGGCCATTGCCGCTCTTCTTATTATTGAGTTGGCCATTGCCACTCTCCTATTTGTTGAGTTAGCCATTGCTACTCTCCTTTTTGTTGAGTTGGCCATTGCCACTCTTCCTTATATTGAGTTAGCCATTGCTAATCTTTTTTTTTTTTTTTTTTTAAAGCCTTGTGCTATTTATCTTTAAGGCTTGGGCATGTGTCTTGGTATTCTAGAAACCCCGTGATTCAGTTTATATTCCCTATAAGTGCAAGCGATGTGTTAAGAGGTATCACAACTAGTGATTCACTATTTTACCATGGACGTAATGCGCTCTGGGTAGAGACCCTCTTGGTCGTCACATAATTCCATAGGTTTTGGGTAGTGTTTCGACCAGAAACGAAAAACATTTGATCTGGGGGAATTTCTTATCTAACATCAATAAAGATGGAACAAAGAGAATAATCATCAATTTTATTTATTCTGAGTTCATTTACATCCTTTCGGTCCTTTGATTCCAGGATAGAATCTCTTAACAAGGAGAAAAATACACAAGTTAAATAAATTCAAAATGTAAATTTCGGCAGCATTCCAATGCATTTTTATCAAATCTCCAGGGGAGACGAGTTGTGCGGGCTTCCTATGCTAGGATCCCTTGGAAATATCTGAAATGGCCTAAGCATCTGACAAAAATTTCGGCATAATGATTACCCTCAAAGATTATCCGTGCAACTCATGGGAGTTGCGCGGGCCCGCGCAACTTGCCATGAGTAGCACAACCCTTCTTCTCCCTCTCTCCGTCTCCAATACCTGTCAAAGGTATTGGTCTTCTGAACATCTAATTCCTCAAATCAGGGGGGTAGAGGGGTATTTATAGGCATTCACACGTGTGATCCCTCGAATCCCATGCCATGGACCCCACTTCGCATCTTCAATCCATCTTTCTCTGGCGAGACTAGCGCGACCCAGCGCAACTTGGGCGAGTTGCGCGGACCTACGCAATTTGGGTCCCGCGCAACTCATGCGATTTAGTGCCATCCAACACAACTCAGTCTATTTTCCTTCTTTTTCATGTCTTTCTCCAACTTTTCTTCCCCCAACAGATGCCTCCTTGATCCAAAATTTGATTTCTCTAAATCAAATTGAAAGATCAAACTCTCCATAAAAAACCTGAGTTGCGCGGGTTCGCACTACTCTCTGTACCGCGCAACTTCTCTAGCGACACTCCTGGCCTATAAATACTGGTCCACTCAACTGATCCTCACTTCAAAATTTTATCTTCCAACAAACCCATCTTGCGCGCAGGTTATCCGCGCTACTTGATTGCGCAACTCGCTCGCCCTTGGTGCGATAAATTTCTGTTCCGGAACTCTGCCGAAATTTCTAACTTTTTCTTTTAGGCCTTAAGTTTTCTCTTCTTTTCCACCATGGGTCATTCAAAAGCTTCATCCTCGAGAAAAAGGAATCCTTCGATTTGCTCAGCACATGAACAATTCCCTCGCCATACTTGGACTTGTGTGGAAATTAATGAAAAAGTATTAGAGTTCCACCACCCGTATTCGAATAAAATCATCTCTTCTCCTATGAATTTTCAGTGGTATTGGTCAATCCCCCGTAGCGAACCTTCCACCCACCGAAGCCACCTTCAGTGGCATTGGTCAATCCTTCGATTTCCTCAGCACATGAGCAGTTCCCTCGCCATACTCGGACTTGCATGGAAATTAATGAAAAAGTATTAGAGTTCCACCACCCGTATTCGAATAAAATCATCTCCTCCTATGAATTTTCAGTGGCATTGGTCAATCCCCCGTAGCGAACCTTCCACCCACCGAAGCCGCCTTGTCTTTATAGACAATTGGATCATGAGAGAACTCCGAATCTTAGAAGGTCATATAGAAGGAAAGGATTTGCATCAGAAAGCTTGCATGATATACAAAATGCGATTTCTACGACCTTGTCATGATCCTCATCAACCTTTTCCGACTCATTTCTTTGAAACTGCTCGTCAACATTTCTTTACCAATCGTGTCCCCTGGAGAATAGATGATTTCCTGGTCAAGGGTCTTCTATCTCCTCGAGATTTCTAGTGCCTAGGCCTGCGCTGTTGCTAGGAAGCATACGGCCACTTTGGAACGAATCGATCTCTTTGATGTTATCATAGCTACATCAGAGCATTTTTACGAAGACACAGCTATCTTCAGGGGCTTTCTTAACTTTTGGTCCCCCATCACCAACTCATTCCATCTTCCTTTGGGTGAGATGAGTATTACCTTATGTTAGTAGGATAGACAACAAACCTACCATATATTGTTGTACCATATATTGCTGTAATTAAGTGCTGTAATTAAGGGATATAGTTGTTGCTGTTATGCTGTAATTAAGGGCTGTAATTAGTAGATATAGATGTTGTTGTTATGCTGTAATTAAGGGCTGTAATTAGGGGATATAGATGTTGTAATTAGGGGATATAGATGCTTGTAATTAGGAGATATTATGTTGTAATTAGGGGCTATAGATGTTTCTTTGTTATCTTTGTAATTAAGGGTTGTAATTAGGGGATATAGATGCTGTAATTAGGGGATATAGATCTTTGTTAATTGTAATTAGGGTTGTAATTAGGGATATAGATGTCACTTTGTTATCTTTGTAATTAAGGGATATATTGTAAGCAGGGGAAATGATTTCTATATAAGAAAAGGACCACTCAATTGAGGGTCATTGAGCAAATCTGACATGGTATCAGAGCCACTCTCTCCAACCTTGTCTTTGGTCCAATCTTCCTGGTTCTAGGCTCTGATTTTCTGGTTTCTTGGGTGCGGGTTTTGGTTTGCAATTTTTATTTTTTTTTTGGTGCATTTCGAGAGATTCTAGTTATGGCTAACAACACCAACTTAGAAGTCTTTCAAACTCGGTTTACAGGGAAGAATTATGCTTCCTGGGAGTTTCAGTTTCAACTTTTTGTCATGGGAAAGGAGTTGTGGGGTCATGTTGATGGGAGTGATCCAGTGCCTACCGATCCTAAGACGTTGGTTCAATGGAAGGTGAAAGATGCTCGCGTGATGACTTGGATTCTTGGGTCTATTGATCCACTGCTTATACTCAATTTAAGACCACACAAGACGGCTAAATCGATGTGGGAGTACTTGAAAAAGGTCTATCATCACGATCATTCCGCCCGGCGATTTCAATTGGAAACTGATCTTGCTGCCTATTTCCAAGGTACACTCTGTTCAGGAATATTTTTGTAGTTTTCAGAATCTTTGGGCTGAGTTTTCCGACATTGTGTATGCCGACGTGTCGGCCAAGTCCCTCTCTGCTGTTCAAGCAGTCCATGAAGTTAGCAAAAGAGACCAGTTTTTAATGAAACTAAGGCCAGAATTCGAGTCTATTCGCTCCAACCTGATGCACAGGGATCCTTCACCATCTCTTGACGTGTGTTTTGGAGCACTTCTTCGAGAGGAACAACGCCTTCTTACTCAATTTTCGCTTCCGCAAGAGAATGTTGTCGCATATGCTGCTCAAGGCAAAGGGAGGGTTCGAGACATGCGTACAGTTCAGTGCTACAGTTGCAAAGATTATGGGCATATTGCTGCCCATTGTGCTAAAAAGTTCTGCAATTACTGTAAACAGAAGGGGCACATCATCAAAGAATGCCCAACACGTCCTCAAAACCGACTCGTGAATGCTTATCATGTTACTGCTACTGGCCACACTTCGGATGGGATAACCAGCACTCAAAATCTCGCTCCAGTGTCATCTTCCATTGCTGCTACACCGGCCCTTACACCAGAAATGGTACAACAAATGATTGTATCGGCATTTTCCGCTTTAGGGCTGCAAGGTAAGGGTACTATACGTACTATACCCCTCAATCTTGGCTTGTTGACTCCGCTGCATCCAATCACATGACCAGTTCTCCTGATATGCTTAGCAATGTTCATAAGTACACTGGTTCTTCTAATATTCAAGTTGCTAATGGCCATCGTTTACAGATTAATGGGGTTGGTGATATCGCACCATCACTTACTAATATTTTTGTATCACTTGGGCTTTCTACGAGTCTTATCTCGGTTGGACAATTAGTGGATGATAATTACAATGTTCGGTTTTCTCGTGATGGTTGTCATGTGCAGGATCCGGTGTCGGGGAGGACAATAGCGAAGGGGCCTAAAGTTGGAAGACTGTTTCCATTATACTTTTCCATTCCTAGTATCATTTCTTTGGCTTGTACTACTATCTCCAATAATTGTGAAGTATGACACAAACGTTTAGGCCATCCAAACAATGTTGTTTTATCTCATTTGCAGAATTCTGGTTCGTTGGGAAAAAAAAAAAAATTTCTTCTTTGCCTCATGCTTTGTCTTTTGATTGTTCTACGTGTAAAATTGGAAAAAGTAAGATTCTTCCCTTCCCTTCTTCCGGGAGTAGGGCAAAGAATTGCTTTGACCTTGTTCATAGTGATGTATGGGGCATTACTCCTGTCATTTCTCATGCTCATTATAAATATTTTGTGACATTCATAGATGACCATAGTCGGCATACTTGGGTATATTTTCTGCGATATAAGTTTGAAGTCTTTGCTGTTTTCAAATCGTTTCTAGCATATGTTGAGAATCAATTTACCACTAGCATTAAGACTTTACGATCTGATTCTGGTGGAGAATATGTCTCATGAATTTCTTGAGTTTCTTCGTCACAAAGGAATTGTTTCTAACCGCTCATGTCCTTATATGCCTCAACAGAATGGCGTGGCTGAGCGCAAAAATCGACATTTGTTAGATGTTGCTAGGATCTTGTTACTTGCATCTTTTGTTCCTCCTATATTTTGGGTTGAAGCTTTAGCTACAGCAGTATACTTGATTAATAGGTTGCCTTCTAAAGTGCTAAATTTCGACTCTCCATTCTATCGTCTGCATAAATAGCACCCTAGCTTTCTTGACTTACACGCTTTTGGCTGTGTCTGTTTTGTGCATCTACCTCCGCATCAACGTCACAAACTCTCTGCGCAATCTGTGAAATGTGTCTTTATGGGATATAACTTATCTCAAAAAGGATTTGTATGTTATGATGCTTCTTCCAATAAATTTCATATATCTCGTAATGTCGTTTCTTTGAGCATCAATATTTCTTTCCTAGTTCTATTACATCATCTCCTGTAGTTTCTGTTCTTCCTCACTTTAATGATTGATGTGCCCTCCTGAACGCTTCAAGCCTGGTTTTGTGTATGAACGCCGTCGACCAACTCTACCCCTTCCTGAGTCTGATCTGCCACCTGATCCCGTTTTGGACCCTCCTCGATGATCTGGCCGTACTTCTCATCAACCGGATAGGTATGGTCTCCCTCATACCTCCTTCACGGCTACCTTATCAATTGTATCGATTCCTAATTTCTACTCACAAGCTGATAAACATGAGTGTTGGAGAAAGGCTATGCAGGAAGAACTTCAAGCTCTTCAAGAAAATCAGACTTGGGACATGGTCCCTTGTCCTTCTCATGTCAAGCTAATTGGGTGTAAGTGGGTTTTTTCTGTAAAACTTCGGCTTGATGGGTCTGTGGACCGTTATAAGGCTCGTTTGGTTGCCTTGGTAACCGCCAGGAGTATGGGGTTGACTATGAGGAGACCTTTGCTCCTGTTGCTAAAATGACAACTGTGCATACTATTATTGCCATCGTAGCCTCTCAGGGATGGTCTCTTTGCCAGATGGATGTGAAGAACGCATTTCTTCACGGTGATTTACAGGAAGATGTTTACATGACACCTCCTCCTGGCCTCTGCTCGTCATCAACGTCGAATGTGTGTAAGCTGAAGCGCTCTTTGTATGGTTTGAAACAGGCTCCCCGGGTTTGGTTTGATAACTTCCGGGCTACCTTACTTCGATTTTCTTTCATCCAAAGCCAGTATGATTCTTCGTTGTTTTTTCGAACGACTTCTGTTGGTATCGTTCTTCTAGTTTATGTCGACGACATTGTCATCATTGGGACTGATTCTGCCCTCATTAATCAACTCAAGCAACATTTCATGATTCATTCCATATGATGGATCTTGGTCCTCTCCAGTATTTCCTCGGTTTGGAGGTTCAGTCCGATTCCTCTGGGGTTTTCCTGCATCAGCATAAATACATAGAGGACTTGATTTCCTTGTCTGGTTGGCAGGACTCCTCTTCAGTGGATACCCCTTTGGAAGTGAATGTCAAGTATCGACGTGAGGAGGGGGATCTCCTTCCTGATCTCATGGTGTTTCGACAGTTAGCTGGTAGTCTCAATTATCTTACTATTACACGGCCTGACATCTCCTTTGTTGTCCAAAGGCCAAGTCACGGTCAATTCTTTGATCTCCTCGCCACCTTCATCTTGCCGCAGTCCGCCGAATTATTCGATATCTCCGGGGTTCCTCTCACCGTGGCTTGTTCTTCTCTACTGGTACTCCTCTTCACCTTGTGGCTTTTAGTGATGCTGATTGGGTAGGATGTCCTGATACTCGCCGGTCTATCACCGGGTGGTGTATGTTCCTTGGTGATTCACTTATCTCTTGGAAGAGTAAGAAACAGGATCGTGTTTCCAAATCTTTGACCAAGTCCGAGTACCGTGCCATGTCGGCAGCCTGCTCGGAGATTATGTGGCTCCGTGCCTTGCTGAAATAGGTTTTCCTCAGTCAACTCCCACTCCTCTTCATGCTGATAATACGTGTGCTATTCAGATCACTACCAATCCCGTCTATCATGAGCGTACTAAACATATCGAGGTGGACTGCCATTATATTCGAGAAGCTGTTGATACTCGGGTTATCTCTCTTCCACATGTCTCAAGCGACCTTCAGATAGCGGACGTCTTCACCAAACCTATGACACGACTACGTCATCAATTTCTTGTTGGCAAATTGATGCTTCTTGATCGACCAGCATCAATTTGAGGGGGGATGTTAGTAAGATAGACAACAAACTTACCATATATTGTTGTACCATATATTGCTGCAATTAAGGGCTGTAATTAAGGGATATAGATGTTGCTGTTATGCTGTAATTAAGGGCTGTAATTAGTAGATATAGATGTTGCTATTATGCTGTAATTAAGGGCTGTAATTAGGGGATATAGATGTTGTAATTAGGGGATATAGATGCTGCTGTAATTAGGAGATATTATGTTGTAAATAGGGGCTATAGATGTTGCTGTTATGCTGTAATTAAGGGCTGTAATTAGGGGATATAGATGCTGCTATTATGCTATAATTAGGGGCTGTAATTAGGGGATATAGATGCTGCTGTTATGCTGTAATTAAGGGATATATTGTAAGTAGGGAAAATGATTTCTATATAAGAAAAGGACCACTTGATTGAGGGTCATTGAGTAAATTTGACACCTTATGGGATCTTTACTGGATAGCAGGTCTTCCTATCATGGGCAACATCCTTAATATTTATATTCCTTAGAATGAGGAATTGTCTCTTGCCTCTACAGAAGACAATAAATCTAGGATTTCGAAGACTACTCTGGAACTTTTCATTGAATTGATTAACTTTCCCCATCCTGAACACATCACTTCTCTTGAATGGTTGGCTCATTTCTCTCGCAAACTACGGTATGCTTCTCTTCTCTTAATCCTTTCTCTTCGAACCTTCATCTTTCCTCCGAAATAACCCTATTATTTTACCTTCGCAGTTTTGTAGGCTACAATCATCAGGATCTCAAAACCATCCGTGAGAATATTACAAGCACCACCAAATACAGTTACTCTTGTGAATTAGCTGCCTTCCTAGCTTATTGGTTAAGCTTAGTAATATTCCTTAATTCAGAACAAGTCATCAGACCATCCCTTTTTGTAGTTGCTAGTGCGATGGTTGAGGGTCAAAGGCATTCATTAGCTCATCCAGTTTTATGTTCCTTATATCGTGCTTTTGGTGATATAGTTTCTGGCCCCGTATATCCATCACTCCAACCTTTCTCGGTTTGTGCTCCTTGGCACTTCTTTGTAGGTTGGTTGGGAGTATATTTCCCTTGGACCTTTGATGACCCACGAGAAGCATATTCAGATCCTCATCGGCTCCCTCTGCAACACTATCAGCTAAGGAAGATGGTTGAAAAGTCGAACGGTTGGGTTACTCGTAAGATAGAAGATGGTGACCCTATTGACT
The DNA here is from genome assembly GCA_030180095.1 of Magnolia changhungtana. NCBI lineage: Eukaryota > Viridiplantae > Streptophyta > Magnoliopsida > Magnoliales > Magnoliaceae > Magnolia > Magnolia changhungtana. The sequence continues at coordinate 7,946,301 of JASAUF010000647.1, forward strand.
TTCATCATTTTCCCCTCACTATTCATCCGGAAGGCATAGAAGTTGTTGATAATGATTCTATTTCTTATGGCGAACATTCATTCTTTGTTTCCATCAAATCTAGTACTCTTCCCTTAAGAGAAGGCATCATGTTCTGGCGCCAACCATATTATCCGAGCAGATTTGCCTATCAGTTCGGATTTGACCAAACTGTGCCGAAGACTTGTGACGTCGTTACAAGATCTATGAGGAACTGTGGCATCGTTCCATATAATTGGCTTTTGATATGGAGACAACTCTTAAATGTTAATACCGGATCTTGTTTTATACTCTCTGGCCAAGGATACCCGGTCCATACCTCCTATCCCTGGATGCGTTGGTGGGCCCATTAATACTATTTGGTGCGTAGATATCATTCGACTGACCATGCCATATTCATTCTTCCACCTTAGCTGAGGAGTTATTAAGAAGACCAAGGCATAGGCTATTCCAGGGAGACTAACCATGCCCCCTGTCCTGGTCAGTTCTGTGCAACGATTTCCTCAAAATATACTGTTTATGAAGCACAACTGGCTGACACTCTTGAAGGTTGGATAGCTTTTGGGGTGTCTTTGAAAAGTGTCTATGAATCTCTAGATTCTTCAGGAGAAGATGATTCTGTACAATTTCACCCTCCTCCTCCCTTGCAAATTATGGAAGGCAGCATCCTTGAAGCATCAAGAAGACAAGAGACAGAAGGACATCGTCGTTCTCTTCAAAAGGACAAGTATATCATCATTGAAAACTCGTCTTCTTCGGAATAGAACAATAGTAAATACATATTGATCAAGTTTAATAGGATTATATTTTGAACAGGAAATATGGCTCTTTTTTTAAAAAAAAAAAAAAAAAAAACTTTTCTCATACTTCACATGAAACTTACTTATCTTAACGTTACATCTTCATGTGGAATGTATTTATCTTATCATTGCATCATTTTTGAGCTTGTGCAATTCTCATAAGCATATTTGATAGACATGTGGAGCTTGAGCAATTCTCATAAGCATATTTGATAGACGTATGTTAACCAAAGCAATAAGTTACAATAATGGTTAGAATAACGTTGCCTAAATGATATTTAGAATGGACGGGACTAAGTTTCAATTCTAGTTAGTTGCACACACAGTTTAGGCTCTTAAGTAGTTGGAGCAATCACAGTTTAGACTCATAAGTAGTTGGAGTTGGTCTTACGCGAATGGCCGCTGTAACTCTCTAGAGTTCACAAGGCTTATCGCGGCTGGGGAGTTCACAAGCCGCGATCCATCAGAGGGGCCCAGTGAAGCTACCGGGGTCGTGAACTCGATAGGATTTACGCATAGGGTTGGCCACAGTAACTCTCTAGAATTCACGGGGCACGCAAGGCTACCGTGGGGTACCAAATCCAAGGTCGCCAGTCCATCAATAAGGGGTCTCCTGCTTCAGAGACTTGCCCTCATGAGTTACTACTGAAATCAAACCAGGGATCTGGGGAGTCATCCTGCTTCAGAAACTCACTTTTCCTTCGCCAGCAAGGTCAGACCCATTCACGAGGGGCACTCTCTGGCCGTCCTCGTGACATTGCTTGAAGCTGTACAGACGGCATGGGTCTTATGTGAATACTTCGTCAATTGCCCGCATGGGTGCATATGAAGCTCTCTACGGGCTTTTTAGGGCCACGGACTCCACTGCTAGCAGAATAATATATATATATATATATATATATGTTGTCGATGATGGTAGGTCTTATGCGTAGTTGGCCGTATAGGGCTTGGCTAGGCTACCTTAAATAATAAGCTGTCATCGTTGTCGTCAACTTTATATGTGGTTGGCCATATAGTTTTATTCCACTACCAAAAATAGTGAATCAATAATTGAAATTTCGCCATTGCTGATAATGTTCTGTCAATATTCATGTTATATTTAAGATGGTGTATCAGCTTGGTGATGATAACAATTTCGATAAGATAAGCTTGTACGAGCGATTGATGACGACAACTATAGTTGCTAATTTTGGTGATAACCATCGACTCTTGGCGATTTTGGCGATATCATCGACACTTTACAACAATCATCAATGCTTAACAACAATCATCAATACTTAGCAGCCGTCATCAATGCTTGATCTTGACTCGTTCGCATAGTTCTGCCATATCGTCCATAATGATAAGCCTTATGCATGTTCGGCTTCATAGAAGTGTCTTTCTCGTTGTCATACATAGATCATCATTGCTGCTATAATCCGTCATGATCCTTGCATTTAGCTTTATCGTCCGACGACCTGTTCTACTGTGGTGGATGATAGACTGACTTTGCAAGGTTAATGAACCGAAATTAATATACCACACTTGCTGATGATATACAATGAAATCTTTTGATTAAAATAGTGTATCAACCCGGCGGTATTATTGATTTTGATTTATTCAAAATGACTTTGCTTAGCGCTTAGCAAGTCAATGATAGCAACAATAAAGAATCATTGGCGGTTCGGCGATTCTGGTGATCCGGCGATTGGCGCTAATCATTGGAAATTTGGCGGTTGGCAATATATATATTTGGCGCTTTACATTTGACAATATGGCTAATGCTCTTGATATGCTTCGAAAACTTGCATTTCATTAGTATTCAAAGAAAGCGAATACAACATTGAAAAGAAATACAGAGGTCTATCTTTATTGCACTCTTGCTTGCCCCCTTTTGATTGAGAAGAACTATAGAGTTATGTTGTGAGTCTTCTGAATCAAAATTATATGCATATTCATGGATGATATATTTTTAAGAAACGGGTATGAGTCTTCTGAATCAAAATTATATGCATATTCATGGATGATATATTTTTAAGAAACGGGTATTCACAGGTATACTTACACCTCGTCCATGCTGATCTACTACCTGATATGCCCCATTAGAATACACTTCAGATATTATGTATGGGCCATCCCATTTAGGATCAAACTTGCCCCCTGTCTTGCGAGTGACCACTATTGGTCTTTTCAGCATTAATACCATATCGCCCTTTTTGAAGGAGCAATGCTTAACCCTTTTATCAAAAGCGGCGGAGATTTTTGCTTGGTACAACTGTAATCACTGCTGAGCTGCTAATCGCTTTTCATCTAACAGATCTAATTCTGCCAATCTGATCTTAGCATTTTCATCATCAGTTATCGACTGATGTACTGCTATTCTGAGCGAAGCAACTTCCATTTCTATAGGGATAATAGCTTCAACCCCATAGACTAAAGAGTATGGCGTTGCTTTCGTGGTAGTACGGTGAGTAGTTCGATAAGCCCACAAAGCTTCTTGCAATTTCTCATCCCAATCGCGTTTGTTTCCTGCAACCCTCTTCTTCAATATTCTCACAATCGTCTTGTTAAAAGCTTCGGCTAATCCATTAGCCGGTGGATAGTAAGGTGTCGAAAATGAATGCTGGATATCATATTTCTGGCACAATTTCTCCGTTCCCCTGTTCCCATTATCAGTGATAATCTTTTTTGGAATACCGTAACAGTATATTATTGCATGTTGTATGAAATTCACGACGTCCTTCTCTTTGACACTTCTCAACGCGATGGCTTCAGTCCACTTGGAGAAGTAATCCGTGGCTGCCAAAATGTACTGTTTCCCTCTGGATGATGATGGGTTTATAGGACCAATAACATCAGGTCCCCAAGCTGCAAAGGACCAAGAAGTTACTAATTGATGCAAATCTTTAGGGGGTACATGTATTACATCACCATGTATCTGACACTTATGACATCGTCGTGCGTAATCAATTGCGTCTTTGAACATTGTAGGCCAGTAATACCCTATTCGACGTATTCGATGAAACAAATTTCTACCAGCCTGATGAGCCCCACATTCTCCTGAATGTGCTTCACCCAATATTTCATTCACCTCTTTCATATCCAAGCATCTCAACAACACTTCATTATAGGACTTCCTATAAAGCTCTTCGTTACACATGATGAATTTCTTCACTCTTTGCTTTATCTATAACTTTTGCGCTGGATCCTCCGGTAAGATATCATATTTGAGATAATCCATAAAAGGCCGGTGCCAATCATCAATTGTGATCTCCAAACATGACACGGGAAATACTTCAGCAATCTCAACATTATCAGCAAGCGGTAAAAACCTCCCTTCTTCGATTGTTACTTGGAGAGGGCTCCGATTAGAACAAGCCAAGGCTGCAGCCAAACTGGCCAAGGCGTTCACCCTTGCGTTCTCGGACCTCGGTATATGTTTGATTTCGACATCGTGAAATTGCTCCAGAAGTTGTTGCGGGCGGCGATAATATGGGAGGAGCTCTTGTTTCCTTATTGCGAATTCTGTCGTAAGCTGGTTTATTACTAGCTTAGAATCGCCGAAAATCTGTAACGCCCTTATCTTCATTTCCTGAGCTATTTCCATCCCTATAATGAGAGCTTGGTATTCGACCTCATTATTAGTGCATGTTGTACTTAATGTGAAGGAATACGGCAATAAGTCACCTTGTGGACTAATAAATATCACCTCGGCACCCGTCCTTGAAGTTCTAAAAGCGCCATCAAAGTACATTTGCCATAAGTCGCGCGATTCTGTCATCATTACCTGTTCATCTGGAAAGTCATCATTGATCATTTCGTTATCTGACACAGGATGGGGCGCCAGGAAATCTGCCACTGCATGCCCCTTTACTGCTTTTGCCGGTTCATACGTGATCGAATACTCTGACAATAGAAGCATCCATTTGGCCAATCTCCCTGATAACATCGGCCCTATCATTAAGAATTTCAGCAGATCCACCTGCGAAATCAAAATTATATCATGGGAGAGACAGTAATGCCTTAGTTTCTATACCACGAAGATCAGAGCTAGACACACTTTCTCGATGGGCGCATAGTTGCATTCAGCTCTTACCAAAGTTCTGCTCAGATAATACAACGCGATTTCCTTCCCTTGCTCGTTCATTTGTGCTAACAAAGCCCCCAATGAATTTTCTGCTGCAAAAATATAGAGAATGAGGGGTCTACCTTTCATAAGCGTTGCTAGTACTAGGGGGTGTTTCAATAACTCTTTGATTGAATCGAATGCGTTTTAGCATGATTGGTCCCACACAAATTCTACTCCTTTCTTCATTGGATGAGAAAACGGTTGACATCTTCCCGCGAGATTTGAGATGAAACAACGAATATATGCCAACTTTCCTTGTAAACTTTTTAATTCCGTCAGTGTTTTCGGGGGTGGCATTTCCTGGATAGCCCTGATCTTTCCTAGATCAATTTCAATTCCCCTTATGTCTGACGACAAAACCGAGGAACTTCCCTAACGAAACACCTAACACGCACTTAGACGGATTCATCCTCAGTTGCTTCTTTCTGAGCCGACGGAATACTGAAACAAGATGTTCACAATGTTCTTCATGGTCATTCGATCTGACCACCAAGTCATCCACATAACATTCAACATGTTTGTGCATCATATCTTGGAATATATTCTGCATCGCTCTCTGATATGTTGCGCCAGCATTTTTGAGACCAAATGGCATCACCTTGTAACAATAGATTCTCAATGATGTTCTAAATGTCGTGGCTTTCTCGTCTTCCGGGGCCATTCTTATCTGATTATATCTAGCGTAATCATCCATAAAGGACATAACAGCATATTTAGTCGTACTGTCGATTAACAGCTTAGTAATTGGCGGCGGGAAATCATCCTTTGGACATGCTTCATTCAAGTCTCCGAAGTCGACGCATACTCTGATTTGTCCACTCTTCTTTTTCATCGGAACGATGTTTGATATCCATTTAGGATACTTGACTTCCCTGATAAACCCAACTTTGATTAATTTACTCACTTCTTCTTCAATCAAAGGGATTAGTTACGGATGGAATTGCCGTTGCGCTTGCTTAATCGGCCTCTTGTCTTTAGAAATGTTTAACCGATGCATTGCCACTGATGGTTCTAGACCTGGCATTTCAGTGTATGTCCAGGCAAATACATCTTTGTTTTCTTTCAAATGTCTCACATACCGGTTGGCGTCTTGTTCAGAAAGCCAGGCACTTATGAATATATTCCAGGGTTCTTCTTCAGCTCCTATATTTATTTCTTCTAAGCTATCAATTGTCAGTCACCCCCCATCTTCCATTTGCTTCGGAGCCACTTTAGGATGTTTGATCATTTTAACTTCCTCCTCTTCTGCTGCCTCTACAGTGATCATATTTACAGAGGATTCCCCTCCCAATCCACGAAATCTTTCCCGTTTCTTCTCATTGACCCCAATCGGGATCAAAATACCTTTTCCACTATTTAAACCAATTGGCTCTTCACAATCGAAGCTCATATTCTTCATTATCCTTTTGCTAGCCGAGCTGTACCTTTCCAAATCTTTGGGTGTCAATTTAGCAGAGTTCATCTTATTATCTCTCTTTACCTCTATCTTTGCTTCTAATGCAGCATAGAATTCAATAGGTTCGGGGTTCTTCTTACTGGCTTCAACATGGAACCCCTTAGGCATAACCGGGAATGGTTTCTTCCTTTCGGCTTGGGGTAGTGGCACTGTATAACTTGTCTGCAAAATTTCTAATTGCTTGGGCAATAATAATGTCAGTGAAGGTTGTTCGTCTCAGATGTTTTGGTACAAAATAGAATTTTTGCTTCACCTTCTCTTTCTTAGATATATTTATCTTTGTAACCCCGTTCAGTACTGCGATATCTTCATCTTTCGTTGTTTCATTATTATTGTTTCCCTTATTATTCCACTAAATTCCATCTTTATAATACTTGAAGCATTGGTAGAGAGTTGACGGTTGTTCGTCTCAGATGTTTTGGTACAAAATAGAATTTCTGCTTCACCTTCTCTTTCTTAGATATATTTATCTTTGACGTTCATATTGATATCTGCATCTTTCGTTGTTTCATTATTATTGTCTAAATTCATCTTTATAATAAAAGTAGAGATTACATGTTGTTATAGCATCAATGACACAAACGACGTCCGTCATCAGCTTCCCGATTTCCAATGTCAACGTGATTTTGCCAAGTGCCCTCTGCCCATCTTGATTGAACCCTTGTATCTTCATCCCACTAGGGCGCAGATGAGAGCGACCATATCCTAGTTCACTTAACATCATTAGTAGCAATAGCTTTACCACGGACCCATTATCTAGCATTATTCGTTTTATTTGGTTGCCGCCGACATGGCCCTCGACCATCAACGGCCTGTTATGATCTTCACCGCAAATCAAGTCTTCATCGGAGAAAGAAATGACCGGCATGCAATTGCTTCGTTCGTCATGTTCCATGTCTGTAAGCAACGCTCTTCTGACGTTATTATTGGATAGAGCATGTATTAGACTGTTTCGAGAAACTTCTGACAGTTGTAATGCATCATACACACTTAGTCGAGCTAGTATGCCTTTCAGATGACTCACTACATCGTATGCTACCCTTCCACCTTATCTTTCCCCTTTCTCTGGTACTGTCATGGCATTCTTCATGTGTCTCTTCCCTTGTTATCTCAGTATTCTGTCTGTAGGGACTCTTTATCCTTTTCCCGAAACGTAACGTTACCACCGCAACTTTGCCCGTTTGTCCAAAAGAATAATTGTTACCCATCCTCTTATCCGTTTGCTCCTCTTTCTATCAACGGTTCCGCACTTGTTATTGATGTGTTGTTCTTATATCTGTCAACGGTCAACAATAGAACTTAATCAGCATTTATTTACATATATGTTCTACCTTGGAGATGAAAGGAAGGATGTTCCTACTGAGAGTCATCATTTTGGTGTCATGTGGGACACCAAACAATGATGAAATCCTCCAAGTCATTCTTAAATCACTATCAAATAAGATAATCCCCAGCAGAGTCACCATTTTGTTTCGACCAGAAACGAAAAGCATTTGATTTAGGGGAATTTCTTATCTAACATTGATAAAGATGGAACAAAGAGAATAATCATCAATTTTATTTATTCTGAGTTCATTTACATCCTTTCGGTCCTTTGATTCCAAGATAGAATCTCTTAACAAGGAGAAAAATACACTAGTTAAATAAATTCAAAATATAAATTTCGGCAGCATTCCGACGCATTTTTATCAAATCTCCAGGGGAGACGAGTTGTGTGGGCTTCCTATGCTAGGATTCCTTGGAAATATCTGAAATGGCCTGAGCATCTGACAAAAATTTTGGCATAATGACTGCCCTCAGAGACCCGCGCAACTCGCCATGAGTAGCACAACCCTTCTTCTCCCTCTCTCTGTCTCCAATACCTATCAAAGGTACTGGTCTTCTGAACACTGGTCTTCTGAACATCTGATCCCTCAAATGAGGGGGGTAGAGGGGTATTTATAGGCATTCGTACGTGTGATCCCTCGAATCCCGTGCCATGGACCCCACTTCGCATCTTTAATACAACTTTCTCTGGCGAGACTTGCGCGACCCAGCGCAACTAGGGCGAGTTGCACGGACCCGCGCAATTAGGGATCCGCGCAACCCATGCGATTTAGTGCGATCCGGCGCAACTCAGTCTATTTTCCTTCTTTTTCATGTATTTCTCCAACTCTTCTTCCTAAGTTCTTAGTCAAATTTGGTACCCCAACAGGTAGCGGTACACAAATCGATGTGTGTAATTCGCAAATGCAATGTCGTGTCACTTCCGAGATTGGATGTCGCAAATAGTCGCTCCTTGAACAAATCGTGTCACGTAATTCATCTGACTCTTGTGCTGTGTGCCTTGAGTTGTTCATGTAAATCCACGGTAGCGTTGCCATGCCGGCGAATATCCGTAGTTATGGGATGCGGGTAGAGTCGGATTTTCTATGAATCGTATTCTACATTGTGATGATCATTACGTATGATGAGCCACACACACTTTGCTAGGCATGCATCTCATGTAGGTTGTTTGCGCATACTGATACTCCTTATAATAGTGGAATGCAAGACGTATCAGAACCTATATATTGCTTTTATGAATCTTTTGAATTAATGTTAATCTTAAAGGATAACCATCACTATGAGTAGGATGTTGACCCTCTCCAACCGTATAGATAATGCAGGTGACGTACAAAATAAAGACTTAAAGGACCATCTCCCTATGGAAGATTATGCTGAAAAAATAAGAAAGTTTTATGAATTAGTTTTATACTTCCGCTGCGAACCCGATAAATGTAATAAGCTCTCACTGAGAGGGCATTTGATTATTTATTTGAATTCTTTTACTTTGATGAAATAATCATTACAGTCAATTTTATTCTCGTGAATGTTGCCTTCGTGAATGTATCCGGATGTGATCAAAAAAAAAAAAAAAAAGGTGTGATTTTTAAAGCATCCAATTTATACGTTATTAACACCTAGTTTTCTCGGGTATGAGTACAAACTCTGGCCATGAAACTTCGGGACATTAAACCAACAAAGTTTACTCAATATGATAAGATCCAGTGTGGTACCAGGAGCGGATTAGGTGAAACCCTTACCGTGGGGCCCAACTTGACGTGTGTATTCTATATCCACTCCGTCTATCCATTTTTTCAGATAATCTTACAGCATGATCCTGAGAATTAAGAAGATACAATTATCAGGTGGACTATACTTAAGGAAACAGTGGTGTGGGTAAACACGGTACCATTAAAAACTTCTTAGGGTGCACCTTGATTTTCCCTATATTTTATTAGGCACCTAATCTGTTGATAACTTCACATAAGTTATCAACTTTTGTGGCCCACTAATGGTCAGTCACCATTGTTTCCTATGGTATGGTCCACCTGATTATTGGATCTGCTTCATTTTTTGGATAATGTCCTAAAATGATATGAAAAAACGGATGGAAGGGGTGGATATTGAATATAGTTGTCTTAGTTCAATTGAACAACGCATAGCTTAGGACCCTATAAAAAGGAAACATATTATGTCCGCTTTTTCTTTTTTTTCTTTTTTCTTTTTTTTTTGAGATTTTATGATTTAAAAGTTGTATTAGGGTCTTTTAAATAATCGCTGAAGTTTATTTAAAAATTCAACAAATTTCTCAATGTTTCCCCATGTTTCCCAAAAAACGAGATAAATTACGCAATAGAAACAATATATCTCGTGCGAAAACCAATACATATTTGTATCCCAAGAGTGTGATACATTATGCGATACCGATATTTTAAACACTGGATAAAACAAATAAATCACGGTAGGCCCCACAGAGCCCCTAACAGGACCGTCCATCTCCAGCTAGGTCCTAGCGGAGGTAGTATCCAATCCCTGCCCGGATTTGTGGTAGCATCGGTGGATCCTCAGATGTGTGCGACTTGGCTGCAACCTAGAACTAGGGATGTCAGAGTGACCCTGAACATGGGGCTCACTTCGATGCATGAAATCTATATCCACTTGTTTCGACACGTAACAAAGTATCGCGGATTGGAATATTTACATTCAATAATAATAAAGGAAAAAGGAAGAACAAGCATCATCATTCATTTTATTAATTCCAAATTCATATTACATCCCTTGTGTTACCCTTGATTGCAAGGTAAAGTACATTCAATCAATGTAACGAAAGAAAGGAAGCCGTTCAATAGTAATTTCGGCAGCAATTCGACTTGCAAAGTGTCCATCATAATGACAAAAGAGTTGTGCAGGTTCGAGACCCCTTGTTTCGCACTGATATGCTTGGAATACAAGTGTGAAAGACCAACTCGTGGGATATTCCGGATCTCGCGGGAGAATATCACTGAAATAACCACGCAACCAGTCGTTATTGCGCGCAACAGGTCTCTCCCCTGCACTGCTTCTTGCATCTCTTTATTCTTCTTTTATGTTTCTCCTGTATCACGCTGCAGGATAACTGAAGAAGCTCTCAAAGAATTTCTCTAACCTCTCTGGAACTCCTCACTTGTGAATGAATGAAATGAGAGAGGGGAAGGGGTATTTACAGGCTTCCACACATGTAATCTTCAAATTCGCACAATAGAGTCCTTTACGCGATCGCGCAATGCCCCCCATTGCATGGTTGCGCAATAGTGGTCCACACATTTTGATCAATTTGCCCCCAAACCAGTCATCTTAACAGCATTTCCTGTGTTGTACAGCGGCGCAACACGCGTCCATTGTGCGATCGCACAACGAGAAAATCCTATGCAATTTGATATATTTTGTGCTCCAACAGATGCCCCCTTGATCCTTCTTTGATTTGTACACGGAATCAAACAGAGGATCAATCTTTAGTTCTACACAAAAAGTCTTCTTTTGATTCATTGCGCGATCAGGTCCCATGCAACAAATACCGGGTCCGGTCCCCTATATAAGCTAGACTCCCCTTTGTTTCACTCACTTCACATTCATCATCCCTCCATATTCCTGCTTCTCCATTGTGCGGCGGTGCAACTCTGGTCTCGGCAGAAAATTTTCTAAATACCAGAACTCTGCCGAATTTTCCAAACCATTCCCAATGGCTAGAAGTAAGAGAACTTCTTGTGCTTCCCAAGACCATACATCTCCCTCCCAGCATACTGAACATACAAACCCTCATACCGAGAAACACCCTAACAAGAGGGTAAAGATCACAACCAAGCGCCCATCCCTCTTTAAAGAGTCAACCCCTCCAATTACAAATTTCTCTGATCGCATAGCCCTTTTGGCTAGTCCAATAATAGGGGACATAGAAGGACCCCCAAAGCTAGACCAGTAAGTTGATTGGGGAGACTTGGTTGAAGGAGACTGCAAACATTCGAACAAACAGTTCCCAATCACCTGCTAGAGAACCAACTCCACCCCCCAGTTCGACAAAGAAGAAATAGCCGAAAAGCAAGGGGCGACAACTCCAATAAAAGATTAAGGAGTTCAACAAGAAGCGTCTCCAAAATACCTAGGATTGCATGAAAGTGCACCAGGAGGTGATCAAGTTCAACAGTCCTTTTAGAGACGAAATGATCATCATTCTAATGAATCTCCACCGCCATTCGTCGATTCTTCATAGCGAACCAACAGATCAAATGATGCACAACAGAGTCTTATATACCACAAACTGGGAGACGAAGGAGCGGCAGACTTGAGCTGACACAATACATGTACTCATGCTCTCCTTGACTTGACTAGTATGGCTCAGTTCCTTCACTTGTGCCTACAAGATCTCACATTCTTTTTTATAATGTGGGCAATTAGGCAAACTTGCCCCTGAGACATGATTAATGTGGTTTTGTATATATCATATGGGAAGCAATTCCTTACGGAGTTCATCAAGCACAATCGCCTTGAACTCCTGCAACACTAGTTTCAAATCATATGGGATGTTCACAGGCTCCATATATTTTTCCTTTTCAACTAATGCATCTACATCTCTTGTCTCCTCAGATTGTTTAACGAAATCATGTATGGTCATGAGACGTCATCCTTGTCCCTTCACTTTAGAAGTCTTGGGTTGGTTCTCCGTTCCCATAGGGGCCACATGTTCGCCACTGATGAATCGTGTGGTTTGTCGCGACTTCGTTTTGACGAGGTCGTCTCTCGCCAACAAATAATGGGATTTCTCTACACAACCCCTTATTGATCAGTTATCCTACCAAGAATTTTGGTTTATTTGGAATAATACCTGATCATAATCTCGATGGAGGAATCACATGCACAACAATTGCTTCATCCGCGACCACCTGCAGATTGGTGCCTTCATATGTCTCGTCCACTCAAGTTGAAGTTATTTCCACCAAACCGAAGCTTCGCCCTTCAACTTGTAAGCCATAAGTTTAACTTTCTTCTCTTCCACGATGTCCATGTAGTCGAAGAAACGTTCGACTTCAAGCAACCAATCGAGGAAGTCTTTTTGAAGTGGAGTTGGTCGTTGAAACTATGAAGACTGACTTCATCTTGAATTCTTGATCTATTCGATCAATGTCTCATCCAGGATGTTGTGGAATCATGTCGTTGGATCCCACCTTCTCTAGGGTGATCCTGTGGTTCACTACCGGCACCGTCCTACGATCAGTGCAATTACGATTTCCAACGCCTACTAGGGGTGGATCATTGCCATGAACACGAAACTACCCTAGGGCCTCCGTCATGCGATCGATGGCAACCTACGACCCTTGCATAACTTGTCGATTGTCTCGTCGCACCGCTTTGAAAGCCACCGCCATTAAAGGTAAATTCCCTGGAGCACCGTCCATGGGAATGTTGCCCGACCCGTTGTTAAGAGCCATAGATTCGAGGAGAAAGCCTCGTTCTAATACCAATCTGATGCAGGGATGGACATGATGAGGTCGAGCACCGTCTTCCTCAGGGGATGATTACTTCGAATCCACGGAGCTTCTCTGGACTCATAGAGATTCCTCGAATCCACGAGGAGAGATAGAAATTAGAAATAAATTCTAATAAAATCCTAAATAAATGGATTGATAATTATTTAATGTGTGCCCCTGTTACACTATTAATAAAGAAAAAAAACTAAACTAAAATTCGTAATTACCAAAAATAGCAAAATTCTAACTCTAATAAAAATTCTAATTCTAGTAAAACTCTTCTAAAGCCTAATTTCTGAAAATAAAAATTCCAAATAAACTTTTGCTAGAAAAGACCTAGCATGATTACAAGTTATTTATAAAAAAGAAGAAAATCTAAAACTCTAAAAATAAGAAAATATTAAAAAATCAGAATTACTAAAAATAGTAATTTTCCTTAAAATTTCGTTTTTGATATGAAAGTGCGCATTTTTTTGACAAAACAGATAGATGTGACCCACTTTGTGGGTCGGTTCACCTCAGATAGCCCATTACAGTAAAGATTGATAGGTTGTGCGCCCCATAACGATACACGAATCAAAAGTTATGGCCAATTTACGGTTCACCTTCTTTTGGTGCAACCATGCTAGGAATGTATATGTGTCATGTCCTACATCATTTTCCCTATAAAAAGGCATTCATACTCCCCTATTTGCATTCTACATGCACTCAAACTCTCTCTCTCTCTCTCTCTCTCTCTCTCTCTCTCTCTCTCTCTCTCTCTACTCTACTCTACTCTACTCTCTCATACACTTTCAAAGTCTTAAATCTCTCACTCACATAATTACATTCTCTATCTTTCAACTATCAAATTCGAAGTCTCCAAGGCCTAAGCTCCATCTCCTTTCAAGTTTCAATCAAGATTCAAGAAAGTAGAAGCAATAATACATCGAAATCGAATTCCAAGTCAAGTCTCACATTTCATTTTCTACATCTATCTCTTTCTAGTTTCTAGATATCATTTCATTTTCTACATCTCATAATTCTCATTCATTTCTTTTTCTACATCTCATAATTCTCATTCATTTCATTTTCAACATTCTCTTATTTATTATATTTATTCTCTACTTACATAATATTCATTCATAATCATACACTCTTCCTCTTTCTCTACATTCTACATTTTCTCTACATTCATTCTCATTTCATTTCTACAACAATCTACATAATTAACAAATAGTAACTACGTCTACATTCATTCATCGTTCTCATTTCTACTATCTCTCTTTAGTGACTCACTATTTACTAATTTCTATTCTAATTTCATTTCTATATCTCTTTAATCTCTACATTCTCATCGTTTCTATTCTACTATCTACATTCATTCATCAATCATCATTCTCATTTTTATCTCTTTAGTCACTCATTACTTTAGTCATTATTCATAAATCTCTATTCTCGTTTCTATTTCTTTAATCATTGTCTACATTCTCATTTCTATTCTACAAATCTACATTCATTCATCATTCTCTAATCTCTACATTTCTTTATCTCTTTCTCTCTTTCTTTACATTAAAAAAATCAAGAGAAAACATTTTTTATTTTTAATTTGTTACAACTTACAAGAAGATTCATAAGATTCAACTTTCTAGAATCAAGTAAGAGTTCAAAAAAGGCAAGAATTTACATTCTACAAGAGCAACAACAGTACACAGTGTTTTAAATAGCGGTAGCATGTTGCGTAGCGTTCAACCCTCCGTAGCGTGTAGCGAAATAGCGTAGCGTGTAGCGTAAGCTACACAATACTTCTATTTTTTAATTATATATATATAATAAATATTAAATAGTAAGAAAAAAATAAAATATATAAATGTCACCTTCTTCAAAATAAAAATCCCAAAATTAAGAGCATTAAGTACAATACAAATGTCACATTCCTCAAAATCAACATCTCCAATTCTCAATAATTAGTCTCTAGACTCCAGTGTCTAAACTCTAAAGGTCATCTATATCTAATAGGTCATCGTCGTTGTCGTCATCCTCATTCACTTCGTCACCAGGTCTAGGCCTTTCATCATCAGCATCAACATCTACATCTGCATGCACATCATCCACACCATGAACACTCATTCCTATATCTCCTTCCTCTCTTATAGGAGTAAGAAATCTTCCCATAGGACCACCTACACATTAAAAAAAAAAAAGAGAGAGAAGAAGAGAGAGATTCACTGGTCTTTCACTTTCTTTGTTAAAAATGTTCATGTAACTTAGTCTATAACTATAAACACTTAAAGTAGTTGCCTTCCTTTTCTTTGAGGAAGGTGGGGGGCAAACTCCTTCAAAAATATTAGATGTTGATGGTGCATTGCTGTCAACTGGATCATCAGACTCCGGAATAGTTGTAATGGCACTAATATCAAATGCCATATTTTGATCTTCGAGCCACGATGGATCAGTTGGGAGAACATGGCCTTCTTTCTCAGCAATCCATTCATCATTTGATTCAATGTGGTCCACCAATATTAGTTCCATTGCCGCCCTTCTCTTCATGCTTCTTTCTCTTAGTTTCATATTATACATCACATATACTAAAGAGTTGAGTTTTTGTTGCTCTAGCCGATTTCTCTTCTTTGTGTGGATTCGATCATGTGATGATCTATGTCAGTCAATTATCAAAGACTTGCTAATCTACTAAATAAAAATTAGCCAATTTAGAATATTGAATGGTACAAAAGTCACCGCTCAAAAGTACTCCAATTTTCTCTCAAAACTAAAAGCACTGCATGTGAGGCTTAAAACTCGTACTGCAAACTTCATAAGCTGTGGAGTTCTATCTCCAAAGCGTTCCCACCAATCAGCTACATAAATTAGTTATAATTTATAAATTAATTAAATACTTTCACCAATTATAAAAATATAATTTACATAATAATGAAAATATCAAACTATAAAATTATAAATTACCAGGGGAACGCTTTGTCATGGTTTTGAGTGCAAGGTGAGAGCCAAAATCCCCTCTTCTCTTCTCATATTCATCCAACTGAATATCAGCATCAACATGCTCTTCATGGGGGATCATCCTATCCATGCACTCAAACAACCCTCTTTTTATCTCAGGGTGTGTAGAGAACTTATTTGAGTACCGTATTTGAGGATTCAAATAGTACCCGGCTGCATGTAGAGGACGATGAAGCTAAGGAGTCCATCTTTCATCTATTTTGTTCTAAATTGGAACATATCTCTTTTTTACATCGTTGCAATTAAATGCAATTTTCTCCTTCGTTGAGTCCATCAATTCATAAATGAACCCCATTGTTGGCCTCTCTTCCGAATCTAATTCTCTTAAAACGTTTACCAATGGCATGGTGCTCTTAACACATAAGGCAACATTAGGCCAAAACTTCGGATCAAACATTATAATAGCCCGTACCTATATTCCTTCAGGTTTTTTAGCCTAAGAACATGACCACCATTGTTCTAATGCAAACATGGCTATACTTCAAAGGGTGAGCTATGATGTTGCAAAGCGTGTCACTGCTGGCCGTAAAAGCTCATGGTTATTCGTGAAGCTTCTCATCATGCTTAATACAATTCCATGCCCATAAATAAACTTGGTCACTGTCCTTGCCTTTTCAAGTGTTTCAGAATATATTTTCATTTTTCCAATATCCTCCAACATCAAATCTATGCAGTGTGCAGCACACGGAGTCCAATATATCTTTTTCCTCTTATCCATCAACTTCTTCCCAACACTCACATAGCTTGAATGGTTATCCGTGATAACCTAGACCACATTTTCTTCCCCAATTTCTTCCACAATTTCATCAAGATATTTAAATAACAAATTTTCATCTTTTATTGAATCTGAAGCATCAATAGACTTGTAAAACATTGTTCCGATCGGAGAATTAATCAAAAAATTAATGATGTTTCTATTCTTTCCATCCGTCCAACCATCAGACATAATTGAACATCCATAAGTTTTTCAGGAAGCTTTGTATGCTTTCATTAAACTATCAGTATTAGCAACCTCCTCTTTTAGTATCCATGTTCTCATCTCATGCATGGATGGTGGCTGCAATCCCAGTCCAAACTTGCCAATAGCCTCACACAATGCTGAAAAGTATGGGCTATTACACAGGTTGAATGACAAAGCATTCCTATATATAAAAAAAAATCTTCCAATCACCCTACATACTTCTTTTCTTTCTTCCTTCTTCCACCTTGAATTCAATGTGGATTCATGTTGCTCACTGCTAACAAATTGATCCATAGGACCCCTTGCTCTTGCCATTGGTTACCAGAAGATCCACTACCAAGTTGGCTGCCAATGAAAGCATCATTACCCACACTAGCGCTATCACTTGCAGAAACAGAAAGATATGTCAATCCCCCTCTCCCAATATCTCGAAACACCTCATTTCTTTTATTTTTTCCGTTATGATATTCCTTTAAAGCATTTCTACACTCCTCCTTGGCTTCTTCCGTCACTTTTGGGCACGGTTTTTTCCCATTGTGAGTTCTGGCCAAATGATTCTTTAGGCGAGTCATGCCTCCCGTACATCTTTGACCATAAAAATTGCATAGCACATAATTTCTATGAGATTGTCCAAGTGGATTATCAGCCACATATTTCCATGCAAAATCTCTCTTTTTCTTCAAACATTCTTCTCTCTCTAGTTCACTACTTAACCAAAAAAAAAAAAAAACACGTCACAAACAAATCAGTGAATCACAAAAATCAACATACGCACACCACTTACACTCATACGCACACCACAGTGGGCCCACCATAGAAAACAATGCAAATCCACCCCTTCACGCACCTCAATGGGCCCCATGTGTGCCACACCATAGAAAATAATGTACATCCACCCCTTCACGCACCTCAGTGGCCCCACGTGGGCCACACCATAAAAAATAATGCACATCCCACCCCTTCACGCACCTCAGTGGGGCCCACGTGGGCCACACCATAGAAAATAATGCACATCCCACCCCTTCACGCACCTCGGTGGGGCCCACGTAGGCCATACCACAGAAAAAAAAAGTATAAAGAACAAAAAACCGACAGTAACCGGCATTTTAAAAGGGAAAAAATGAGGAAAAAACTGAAAATACCAAGTTATTTTCATTGTACATCGAAATTTAAAAAAAAAAAAAAAAAAAGGAACGAGCGTACTATTTTTGTCTCAAGATGAGATTGAATCAATGAAAACTGCAAATATTGAAGCTCCATAGCGATCAGTTTGCGTCTGGAAGCAGTTTTTCCAACTCAAGATTGAAGAGTGGGGAGAGGAGCAACGTCAGCAGCGTCGGTTTGCGCTTAGCAGCAGATTTTCGACCTCAACATTGAAGGGTGGGAAGAGGAGGAGCGTCGGCAGCATCGGTTTGGGCCTGTAAGAAGATTTTGATCTCCAAATGAAAGGGTGGGGAGAGGAGCTGCGTCGGTTTGAGTCTAGAAGCCCTTTCGAATAGGAATTTTTTATTTTTATTTTTTTAAACTTTAGTTGTGGCTCGTGGTGTGAGTTTACCACTGTTTCATGCAGTGAAAAAAAAAAAACACCAGACAGGTAGCGCACGCTACCTACGCAATACGCTACGTATTCGTAGCGTACGCTACGACGATAAACTCTATTTGCTACACTACACTACGTAGCGTACGCTACGGACGTTACTGAAAACACTAACAGTACAAGTATACAACATTGAAGAGTCAAGACAAGAATATATTTCTGAATTTTAGATTGTGTAATTTGTGTTTGTGTAATTCTCTCTCTCTCTCTCTCTCTCTCTCTCTCTCTCTCTCTCTCTCTTCTACTACAAGTTTAACTCTAATTCCCTCTCTCTCCTTTTCTTCTCTCTCCCTTTCTACTACTACTAGTGTAAGTGTGAAAATGTAACTCTCTCTCTCTCCCTCTGTAATCTCTATTTCTCATTCTCTCCCTCTCCCATCTCCTTAGTCTTGACTCTTTACTTTGGTTTTTACTAGTTTACAACTTACAAGTTATAACA
The DNA here is from genome assembly GCA_030180095.1 of Magnolia changhungtana. NCBI lineage: Eukaryota > Viridiplantae > Streptophyta > Magnoliopsida > Magnoliales > Magnoliaceae > Magnolia > Magnolia changhungtana. The sequence goes on from JASAUF010000647.1 coordinate 7,965,483, forward strand.
AGAAGAATCAATATGTGTGCACGCGCACACACACACACACACACACACACACACACACACACACGAACACACCATACCATGTCTTCTTCCCAATCTTCCTCTTTAAAACCCAAGTTGAATGACCCGGGTTGGAAGTATGGGTACTATCATAGCACTAGATATAAGACTTACATAGTATGTGAGTTATGTGGGTTTCGGTGGCATTGTGCAACACAAGCAATACCTTGCACATTTACTGGAATCAAATGCAAAAACATGTAACAAAATTAATTCAGAAATCCGAAGGAAGATCATTAGTATATGAATAAACAATCGAAAAAGAGATGCAATAGTGCATTATGTCAAGAGGAATATACGGAACAAGATGTGTACGAATATATAAATGTAGTTGATGTAGATGAAGCTAGCCCTCCTCCCCCTACTTTGACAGGTCGGTCTACACCACCAATGGCCTTGAAAAGAGCCCAAGGGCATGGGCCCATGGATAGATGGTGTAGACCACACCCCGAGGATGTGGTTGACCAAAAGGGTCGGGGCAAAGGGCCGGCTCAAACAACTTTAGAAAACCGGTATAACAAATAAATAGGAAAATGACTATTAAATATATTACCAAGTGGTTTTACCAAACTGGCAGTGCTTTCAACGCAGTTAAATCGAAAAGCTTCAAAGTTATGGATTAGGCTATAGATCAATTTGGACACGTGCTTAAACTCCCTTCATATCATGAAATGATGATTGAATGTCACCATTAAAAACTTCTCGAGGGCCACAAAAGTTTTTTATCAAACTAATATTTGTGTTTTCCCTTCATCCAGGTCTGTGTGGCCTTATTAATAGGATGGATGGGAAATACACATTAAGGTGAGCCATAGGAAATGTTTACTAGTGGACATTCAATGAACATTGTTTCCTAGGGTATGGTCCACTTAAGATTGGGATTGAAAATGAGATTATATGGAGTGCAATTTTAGTAACAATAGGATTGAAAATGAGGAATTAATTAAGATTGTTGACGAGGAAGTTTTCCTAGAATGACCACTTTTGATACATTGGGTCAATAATTCACTGGTAGAAATATTGAGAAGTTGTGCATAGAATTCAAGTTGGGTGGAAGAAATGGAGATGTGACTTTGGATTTTTATGTGATTGTCATGGGCCACTCAAACTGAAAGAAATTTTTTATAGGAAAACTATAAGACTAACAATGCTTTATGGGACAAAATGTTGGGCTCGAGCAACTAAGGGACAACATGTTCATAAGATGAGTCTAGCTGAAATGAGGATGTTGAGATGGATGAGTGGCAACATGAGGAAGGATGGAATTAGAAATGAATGCATTCAAGGGAACTTGGGAGGAGCACCAATGGATAATAAGATGAGGGGAAGTAGACTTAGATGGAGGTCATGTGCAATGAAGACCAAGAACAACACCGGTTAGGAGTGAGTTGGTACAAGTTGAAGGCTCTAAAAGGGCATAGGGAAGGTCCAAAAGGATGTGGATGGAGGTAGTAAGAAAAGACATAATGAGATATGGTCTAACTGAAGGTATGGCCCTTGTTAGAGTGGAATGGTGGAATAGGTTCCATCCCTATTCATTAGGATGAGACTTTGATGATGATGACAACATATTTTTTTATGTACGTATATGGTGAGAGAGAGAGAGAGAGAGAGAGAGAGAGACAGAGAGAGGGAGGGAGGAATGGTCTCCTACAAGTAGTTTTGATAGAGAGTTGGTGCATGCAAAGCATCATGGCCCACAGTGATGCCCCACTGTGATGTGTATGTGAAAACAACTTCAACCACCAAGTTTGTCACCAAATTTAGGCCCGAGGCCCAAAAATCAAGAAAAATGATGATTAAGGTGCACCACACCAAGGGAAACAATTGCGAGGTGAGACGCCCACCCTTAACATTTTACTTGGCTCACTATGTTGTGTACATGGAACATCCACTCTAACCATCAAGTGCCTCACCCGATTTTAGGCTCAAGCTTCAAAAAATAAACTGATCCACGATTCAAGTGGGCTACACCAGGGGGAAGAGTTGTCTGTGTGTTTGGTGGGGGGGGGAGGGAGTTGGTATAACCACTAGGTGATTCGTATAACCACTAGGTGAATCACCCTACTTTAGACTCAAGGCCCAAATATCAGCTCGATCCATGATTTCGGTGAGACACCAAGGGGAATAGTTTTTTTAGGGTGAGTAGGTCAATCTGGCAAAACATTCTTAGCAAAGAATGGTCCAATGCACCATTAAATACATGTTAGAAACACAAAATAATGATAGATTCTGATGTTTTACATTTTTCCCTATTTTCCAATAAATTTTCAAGATTTTTTTTTTATTTTTTATGTCCACTAATACCGTTATTCAAAACCATTCTCCCTCTAACTCACTACCACCTACCAAGTCACTGTTTCTAATATTACTTGACCATAAACCAATTAAAAACACCATATGACTCCTCTAAATTTCTTAATCTGATCCATTTATAAATTGAGAAGTAACTATATGCCATGTGTATGATTAAACTAAATAAAAAAAAATTGTACCATAATGATTGAGGTATATATGCCACAAGTATTGAGACCTGGTGCATGATCCATTCTGATTTATGGGTAGGTTCATCTTCTATTTGTAAGATGAGGCAACAACTTGCAAACCTCTATTTTTTTTGTCTTTTGAAATATGGGAGAAAACAATAAAAAATCTAGCCAAAACTTCAATTCCTCAAAAATTATCAAAAGAAATCTAGAGTACTCAAAGTGAACACATTTAATATCCAACGAAGCTTCAAAGTGTCGTTAACAAAGAAAAGACCATTTATGCTTTGAAGATTATTGGGATTGGGGGAGAGAGAGAGAGAGAGAGAGAGAGAGAGAGAGAGAGAGAGACTTAATAATTTTCAGAAACACAACACTTCCTTGCATAAAAGAATCCACAGAACATAAAATAGAAAGAATATAGTTGGAAAAGTCAAAGACAATTAGACAAGAACAAATGAGCTGCTCAACAAATACCTGTCATAGACAAATACTGCTATGTCACAAGCTGCCAAGGACTCTTTACTAGACAATAGCTTTTTAACTCCATCTTCGGGTACCTCATGCATTACAAGAGTCTTCTTCTTACTACCCTTCACGGACAAGACAAAAATCATATATTTAATGAAAGGCACATTAAATGGTAAAAGAATGAAACTAATATATGGGCTAAGAATAAAAAAAGATGATGCAGGACCATTTGAGGCATCAATCATGGTCCAACATTGGATATCACAAGCTGTCCAATTTTGATTTGACATGTCTATTAAAGGATAGAGCCAAAATAGACCCCACTTGATCACAAGCATTGTTGTCATGTGCAATTGCATATGCCCATATCCATATGTAGATCGCATATGCGATCATGGCATATGCGATCGCATATGTTGCATATGTGAAAATATGTGATCGCATACAGCATATGTGATCGCATATTAGCCATGGCACATTGAATTTTTATTTTTATTTTTTTGCAAAAAAAATAACATTTTGCCTATAAAAAGGCTTCCAAATCTCCTCCATTTGCAATATTCTCACGCCAAAACTCTCTTACTCTATTTTTCTCTTACATTTCTTAATTACAAGTGGTCTTAATCTCCCTGTCTCTTGTATTTCCTACTTCCAAGTGATCTTAATCTCTCTCTCTCTCTCTCTCTCTCTCTCTCTCATTCCCTCTCTCTTGGAAGTTGGAAGATCAAGATTCAAGCACTTTTAAGTTTCAAGGAAGATATCTTGTTGATTTTCTACCATAATAAATAGAAAGCTTGTTGATTTTGTTGTTACTTCTTGTTAACCACATTGTTAAATGTGGATGACTTGATGTTTAATTCATTTTATCTCTCTCAAATGTATTTTAAATGTGTAAAATTAGTTATCTATTAATTTAGAAAAGTTCTCCTCAGTTTCTTATATTTTTTTACTTTTTGTTGAATTTTTCCCATATATATATATATATATATATATATATATATATATATATATATATATATATTATATAAAAATATATATAATTTCAAAAAAAAAAAAAAAAAAATTAAATGCGAAAATTTAAATGATCGACATGATATGCGATAGGCATATGCGATCGCACATGATAGGCATATCACAAGTGTCATAGGTCCACTTTTATAAAGAATCCAACACATGATCGCATATGCGATTCGACAACATTGATCACAAGTGTCATAGGTCCACTTTTATAAAGAATCCAATTGGATTTTGTGCCCACTTGTCCAATCAGGTGATGTTTTAAGTCATACATTTCCTGAAGGTTTTGAGGGTTGTAAACCAACCGTTCAGCACATACAGCCCATTCAGTTGCATACAAAGCCTCATATGGCTGATGTATCGAGAGAATAATTAGCTTTTGATTCTTTAACGGCAGTTTCTAAGTTTCTTCATTCACAATACATCTTTTATGGCAACTTAAATAGAATTAGACAACTACACGGACCAATGAGGTATAAGGAAGACAGAAAAGTCAGATGATGCTCTTTCTAGAATAGTATAGATATTGTAGAGAACTTTATAAAGGCCCAAGGGCCATGCATAGGAGTCAGTGATGAAGATGATAATTGAATAAGAACTTTTTTAGTAGTGTATTCATGTGTCCTGCGATTTTATTCAAAACCTACTGGTGCAATGCCTCTAGAAGCCCTTTGTTGCAATTCAATTCAGCTTGTGTGGAACCCACATATCCACATTCATGTTTCCTGCTATTGTATTTGAAACCTACTGGTGCAATGCCTCTAGAACCCCTTTGTTGCATTTCAATTCAGCTTGTGTGGAACCCACATCAACCATTTGTTTGCTGTTTTCTTAACCATCATTGATGATAATTGAGCATATTACAACAAAAAAGCACTCTTGTCTTCTGCTAAGACAGAATGTAATATATGAACCCTTGAGAACTCATTCCTAGAATTCAAAATCTGAGCAATTCGTGTCAGCAGGACTTAAACCACTATAATCCATGAAGATAAGGATTGAGCATAGTATTAACATTTTTCTATGTTTAAAGAAGGGTGTAGCTCATGAATAATGTTAACTTCAAAGAAAAATACATGCCGTCAGTTTCTACTTTAGAAGGCATGAAACCAAAGATAATTTCGTCTAGAGTAACAACCTGAGAGGAGGGTTTCCAAATGACCAACAAGGCAAAAATGCATATAAAAACATATAAAAAGTGAACATTATTATAAATAAATGAGAGAAGTATCAGGACACCTCAAAATGTTTAAATGAAGGTTCCTGTTACCAACTAAACACCAGATTGTGATGACGATAATAAATGAACAAATTGGACTTTACAGCAAAGTTATTAGGGGAAAAAAGACTCAAATGCAGTGCGACGCCTTATTTGGTGCATTGCTCATGGCATAAGTACATGAACCAGATCATAAACTGGATATCCTACCATCGACCACCATTTGCAAATCACATGGATTGAACAACCCTACCATCTAATTGGTAGACCTTTCACACTGGACACCATTGCCAGTTATTCTCTTCTGCCATCAATTTTCAGGTCACTGAACAGATAATACTATCCAATCAGGTCGATTTTTCTCCCAGAGAAATCACAATGAGAAAAACTCAAACGAATGGTCCAAAACATGGACTGTTGCACCACCCTCACAAATGGGCTCAGCTGAAATGTGCTACACCTTGCATGCAGTGGCTTACTTTCTAAATTTGAAAATTTCAACATAACAATAAATTTCATGAGGATTCAGAAATAAAGATGGGCCTAGAAAATTGTATCAAAAGAATGGTCCTAGATTCATGGCACCTGGTCATTATACATGAGCAAATGGACAAGTTTAAGAAGTATTTTGGCTTCTTTTTTTTTTTTTTTGGAAGAGATGTTGCAAAATAAACAAGAAAGACTAAAGAAGCAAGTAATATGTGTCATTATTTTGTTTATTACTTAAATGTCTATTTGATTTTCAAGTGATTTACTTTAATCTTTATGGGTTTATGGTAGGTGAGTTACAGAGATCATTGTGCAGGATTGCAAAGGTTGGCAATTTGTATTTTGAGTCTAACATGTTGTGCTACTGGTTCTGAACACAACTAGAGCACATTTGAGCTGGCGAAAATTATTCAACTGATTCCATGATTCTCATTGTATAATATACTTCATTGTATACTTTACTAACAAGGAAATATTTTTTTCCTGCAGATGCATTCAAAAAAAAAGAGAAATAGACTCGAGCAAAAGAGTTTGAATGCCCTTGTTTTTTGTCAAATACAATCTTCAACTTGAAGTGTGTATTGTGAAGAGAGAATAATCAAAGGCTTAATCCAATTTGCTTATCAGAGATGGACTCTGATAGAAATTTTGAGCTCTCATAGCTGGTTCCAAGCCCAGATGGAGGGTTGCATCAGGTGGGCAGCCAGGGTTAAATTTTGGAGCAAAGTGGAATGGTGGAACAGAATTATGTAGCCAACCCCAATTAGTTGTGATAGAGCTTAGATGATGACGACGATTAAGCGTGCCAGATCTAAACAAAGAGATCAGAATCCATATCAAAACCTAACCCAACATGTGAGCTCAAGGCCTTTCATGGACCACAATCTTTGCCCACTATAGAAATAATCAGATCAAACTCTTACAACAGATTGAAATCCCAGGCAAGCCAGAAATCTCAGCAGGCGCAACCCTTGGGCCTTTAAGCTCGGCCCAAACCCAAACTAGGATGTAGTCAGGACAAGCTAGCCCAGCGTTACTTGCATCACACATCCGGGTTTTTTGCAGCCAACAATAAAGACCTCCGGTGCAATGTGCACCGAATGAAGAACGTCAAGTTTATAGTCATAACAGCACTAGTCAATTAGAACATATAAGTTTCATGAACATCAAAAGCAAGATGGACTGAACTTATTTCCACGAAGGAGCATAAATAGCTAAAAGATTTCTATAACCAACAACAACATCAGAATATTAAAACACAAAATTTTGGAGAGGGATAACACTTCAGTCTCTATAGTGTGAGAGAGAGATCAAAATTCCCACCAGGTAACAAGTACATACTTCTTAAAATAATACCTACCCCTGGTAGCTCAACAACATTTACTGCAAAACGCTCGCTGGTGGTTGCAGTGTATTTTTCTGAGAAAGGCCTGCAGTTGGATCCAGCAATTACAACCAGTCAAGGTTGATTAATGAGAAATGCAGAAACTATCATAACAGGTGCATTTTAAGGAAGACAGTTTGAAAGATATGACAATAATATGTATGAATGGCTATAAACAGAGATGTTTAAACAAGTTGATTCAAATGACCTCATCAATCAGATTCGAATTAAATTGAGATTACTGTGCTGACTCAGACAACAAGTTCTGAAGGTAGCAAGTTCAGAGGGTACAGTACCTTCCAATAAGTGCATTCAACAGTGCAGACTTTCCAGCATTTTTAGGTCCAAATACATAGCACTGTAAAACATTTCTCTGTGACTGTTGCCGCTTGCAATCTAAACGACGCCTCCTAGTTATATGGAATGCCGAAGCAGGATCCCCACTGTATCCAATGTAGATCAAATTTGCTAAACTGCTAGCTGGCTCTACTAGTGTCATAAGGGTCCACTGCAAACACAGGCATTTTCTCAGGTCCGAAATGCGCAGGTAGCTTGAATAGAACACAACTATGTCAAGTCAAAACTTTATTGAATTGGATGTTAGGTCATCAACAATCAAAGTCCAAACCATGTCAAACCAAGACTTTATTGAATTGGAAGTCAGGTCATCAAACAATCAAAGCCCGTGAAGAGATCCATGACCATGACTACACACCAGCAGGTTCCTTATTGATTTCAATGCTTTCCAAACAGTATCAGAACAGGTCTCTTCTTTCAAGGGGACATGGAATCGTAGGCTCCACATCATCAGGTCCTGTCAGAATCTAAGTTATTTTCCACAAACAGAACCTAAGTATTGCATTCAAGTATGTGGAAAATTACAAGAAACACAATGGAGCCAAGGAAAGCCTGTTGCTAGAAAAAAGTTAAAGGCCATAAAATGCCACTATTTAGGAGTCATCTGAGGCCTTTCATGAATGAAATAATTTTATTGGAAAAAAAGGGACACACACATGACACAGCCTCTGTTTTTTTTTTTTTTTTTTTTAAAAAAAAATTAATTAATTTATTTTAAAGGTCAGTATCACAAACATTCCTTACTTGATTCCATCTTAATGCCTCTCAACAATATTCACAGTGATCACTTTCCAACCCTTCTCTAGCCAAACAGTCGGCCATAGCATTGGCTGAATGATCCGCATGTAGTATAGAGAGGTCAAGAGCTCGCATAAATCAATTGCTTCCTCAACTATATTCACCAGACCCCATGGGCAGGTGCCTGAAGTGAGCCAACTTAGCGCAACCATAGAATCCCTTTCAATGATGACTGACCTGGGTGGGATTACGCATGGATATGGGCTTTATTTCTTGAACCATTGCTGCATCTACGGCCAAATAATAATGGACTCTCAAACTAATAATTTTTAATCAAGCAAGAACTAGAAGATACCATCAACAAACGTAGACTTGTAGAGTGCCCACTTTAGATGTTAGTCCTAGTGTTTGTACAACCCATGTTTTCAGTATCACCGATATCAGCCATTATATTGATTATCGCAAGTTGGTAATGGGACATCCTACTGTAGTATCTAAAATAACTGGTGTCGCAGATAATATCATGCGATATCACGATATATCAAAAATATCGCACGTGCCCCTTTATATTTTTGCAATATATCGACATTGGCATCAATACATCACCGATATCACACAGTTATCCAAGGCAGAGCACCCCCTTCTCAAAAAATCCAAAAAAAAACAAAAAACAAAAAAACAACAAAAAAAAAAAAAAAAAAACTGCTTTTTTTTTTTTTTCCAAAATCCCTTTTTCCATATCATTCTATATTGATTTCAGCCAGTCTATGGTAGATTGTTGGAAGGAAAACTTCCACATTTGAGAGAACTTGTGATTGGAGGCTTCGTGGGGCTGGTTCCAATACGGTGAGTACTCTTGAGTTTTGATTCATATTTTTCTCATGTTTTTAGGTTGTAATCAGCAGTGTTCGAAGTATCTATATCACTACAAGTTTCACTGGCTGGGGATACGGAAACAATATCGATATCGCCGATAATATCGTAGATAACTAGAAATGCGGGGAAACATAGGAAAAAACAGTGGAATTTTCAGCGAAACTTTAGGAGATGTTAAAATGTACATATTTGCATATTTAGAAATTAAAAAAAAAAAAAATACAAAAAGAATTCATACATAACAAGTTTCCATTTAATGGGACCTTAAAAGCATGTGTTGTTGTAAGAAATCAGTCCAACCATCTCATCCGGCCTATTTAACCATCCGACCTTCCATATATCGATATTGCAAAATATCAACAACACATGATATTTCATGAAAGAAATCATCCACAATTGGAAAAGAAACAAAAGATCGTGGTCTCAATAACGCGCATGTTGCGATATCAATAATATTGAGATATTATCAATATTATCAATGACAAATTGAACACTACATAGAACCATGTACCCATGAAAAAAATTGAAACAAATTTTTTACTAATAAACAAACTTTTGATGATATCAATATGTTGGCGATGTTATTGAAATATCGTCGATACACTTACGATACAAGCATTACCTAGATTTTACATGGTAAAAAATATTGGCAAAATTGATGCATTGGCAATACAAGCGACACCCAGAATTCACGTAGTTGAAAATATTGGCGATTACATTGGCGATATTGATACGTTAGTGATACTTAGTGATACATTGCTAATACCTGAAATTTTCGATACTACCAGCGTTATCGGTATCGCTACTAGTGTTATCGGTATCGCTAAGCTAGAGAAAAAGATAATATCAGAGATAATTCGAACATTGGTAAACAATAAGAAATAGTTACAAATGCACGATTCTTCATGTTTTGCATGAAAAATTAAGGATTTGAAGTTTCGATTTCAAGATTTAGAGTAAGTGGCCGATTTGGGGGAAATTGGGGAAAAAAAATCAAAATTTCCCCAATTTCTCCCAAATGCTTGCAATCTTAGTGTCTAGACATAAAATCAAATATGTATCAAACCTGATATGGCAACTCTTGGTAATTTGGGGACTTTCAGAAGAAAAAAAAATTTTGTTTAATATTTTTTTTTTCAAAATTACACTTCTATCAACGGTTAATTGGCCTTGATTTCAGTGAAGTGTTTGATGAAATCATCATCAAATACACTCTAATTTTGGAATTTGAGGGTAGGTAGGCCGATTTGGGGGAAATTTTAAATAATTTCTTCCAATCGATTGCAATCTCAGTGTCCAAACACAACATCAAACATGTATCAAACCTAATATGGTGATTCTTGGTAATTTGAGGATTTTCCAAAAATAATAATAATAATAAATGTTAACAATTTTTTATTTTTTTTCAAAATTCCACCTCTATCAACAATAAATTGGCCCCAATGTCAAAGTATTTAAGAGTGTTTGATGCAATCATCATCACATACACTCTAATTTTAGGATTTAGGGGAAAGATGGGACGATTTATGGAAAATTGTGGAAAACGAAAAATTCGAAATTCCCCCAAATTTTCTCAAATTGATTGCAATCTTAGTGTCCAAATATGTATGTAACTTCATCTACACATTATTGCTAGATTAGAGATCTTTTGAAAAATATAATTAATTAAAAATAATTACAATATGTTAATTTATTTTATTTTATTTTTCCAAAAATTCATTTTGATCGGTGGTTAAATTCCATTAATAATTATGAATGTGGTACACTGCATATGCCAACATTGTGGTTTGCTTAACATCCTTTTACAAGTAGAACGTGTCAGAAGAAAAAGGGAGAGCCTAACATTAGATGGCATTATGAGACCCCTTTTCCCAATAATCAATTTGGTTCCCAATACAATTTGTGTAGCCATGTAATGAAGAGTGGAGGGGTAATCCACTTAGAAGAACACTTTGCGGGAGGGTATTGAAATGTTTTAGATTGCACAAATGTCTGAATGATGTGAAAGCATAGATAAATGGTGTTGAAAAACGGTGTGAAGATCAGAGACAAACGTTCTACATGGGAGATGGAGATTAGGGACGAGTTAGGGCAGTCAACGCACAGTCTCAAAGATGTAGTGGATTTGGATGTGGAGGATCCTGATCTTAAATGGACCTACAAGGAGCCTTTACGGGATGAGTGGTAAAGGGATTAGAGGAGGCGGTGGGAGGCAAGTAGACCCACTTTTGAGGGGTATGTGAAGAAGGTTGGTGTGGGGAGTCGAGCAAGGAGTGCAGAGAGCAAGGGGTGGTAGTAAAAGAGTTGGAGGGGGAGTACTAGTCGGAGGAGGGGAGGGAGGGAGGGAGGGAGGTAGGAGGAGGGTTAAGGGGGTTGAGCCGCAGCAATAGCATGCGGGTGTCGAATCTACCTTTAAATATGAGGATGTACAAAGAGGCGGGGAATGCAAAAGAAATTGAAGCAAATGTTTAATGAAGGACAGATGAGGAAGTTGGGGAAGTTCATTGCAAATTTTTTTTACTTATGATCACATACCAATGAAGGCAGCGATCAACTTGCACTTCAAAAATATGATCACAGAAGTGCAGCATGAGGGTGAGGGTGTGGTGCCACCCACGCCATATGAGATAATAGGCAATTATTCATATAAAGAGTATGCTAACATGTAGCATTACGTCGACGAGTTTCAACCATCATGGGAGATGTACGGCTGCACTATGATGTGTGACGGGTGGACCAGACCGATGAGGATGTCGGTCAAAAATTTTACGGTCTACTACATTAAGCAGACGATGTTCTTGAAGTCCATAAATGCCAGTAATAAGATCAAAAACTCAGATTACATCTATGGGCTAATGCATGATGTAATGATAGACGTTGGGAAGAAGAACATCATGCAGTTCGTTACAGACAATGAGAGCACATTTGTGAAGGTGGGAAGGAGTTATGAAGAATTATTCCTTGTATCAAACCTCGTTCGCATCCCATTGTATTGATCTCATGCTAAAGGCGATAGGAAATAGGCCTTCGATGAAGGCTATGATTACCAATGCTCGCTTGATTACAAATTTCATCTACAACTACAACTAGTTAATGGCCAAGATGCGTGAGAGGTGTGGTGGGGATATAGAGCGGCCTGGGGCAACGTGGTTTGCCACAAATTACATTGCCCTAAATAGCCTTCTAAACACAAGGAGGGTTGCAAGAGCTTTATGGCTCTAGGGAGTATGCGGATTGAAATAAGAGCGGGAAGAGAGTAGCTTGGAGGATTGATGAGTTTGTATCGAGCAATGCCTTTTAGGAACACATGCGTAGTGTGGTAGGTATTTTGGAGCCCATATTTGCGATGTTAAGGACGGTGGAGAATGAAACATCCGTCGATGAGATCCTTGTTTGAGTCCATGCAGTTAATGGAAGAATCCATCAAGGCACCCCAATATATATAAATGAGTGCATGCAATAATTGATGACCGCTAGGAAACGACTCTTGCCCACCCACTTCATCAGTCCGGTAAGTATTTACATGATTTATATTTAATTTTCTATTTGCTTCAATACTTTGAGTTCTTTGCATAGCATGTACGACTCTTTTCTTATACCAATGTGTGAATATGTGCATGTTGGGTTTCAACATAATTCTTGAATCTCTAGTACCACTACAACCATAGACTCTTTGAAGACAATAGCTTGAAGAAGGCTATGCATGAGGTTTATAAGAAGCTATTCTCCAATTGGTCGAGGAAAGCCAACTTTGGTAATAAGATAAGCATGTTCCACACTTTACTCTTCTCTATGTTCTTCAGAACCTTTACACTCAGAATTAATGCTAAATGCCATTAACACCCACTTTACGAGTGGGTTAAGTCAAATGTCTTGGACACATCAGATGGACGACGAGAGCCGCATGCAGCAAAGGAGGCAATGTCACAAGCAAGGTATTGTGTATCGGTATCGGTGGGCGTAACGGTGCCCACTGTTACCTATACGGATACGGGGGTGTAACGGCCCATAACAGTGCAATTTTTTATTTTTTATTTTGCCAAAAAAATATGAAAAAATATGGATTAAATCCGGAATATTCTAAGTATTCCAAATATATGTTCATTTATAAATTGGAACATGTTTATGGTGGTGTAATGGTCCACTCTTTGGTGAGAGGTTTTATCGGACTATCTGATAAATTTATGAACCAAACAACCTGGATTTGACTGCAAAACTCATATATTTAATTTTTTATCTACTATCAATGATAGATATATTAGAATGAATGTAATATCAAAATATCTTACATGTGTAGGTGTTTGCAATTATTTTTCATAATTTATTCTATATCAATTTATTAACAATTTAACATACCTGAGGAGGAGTGAGGTCTCTACTATAGAGTCTATGACTCTATACTAGAGTGAGTCCAGAGACTCCAGACTTACATAAATTACAATGTTCATTCTATTTTAAAGTCTTCACTCTTCAACATGTCAGAAACTTCTCCTCTTATCCTGTTCCTGTGGCTGTGACTATGATTCCTGTCCTGTGACTTGTCATCCTCGAGTCAAGAATATTACTAAAAAAATTTAGTGTCTGATATACCCCCCTGCAACTTGATTAAGGATTACTTGATTAGTTGTCAAGGGAGCTATTTTAAATACAAGTTTGGCAGTGTCAAGTGTGTGCCTGCAATGCCAATAATACTGCTGCAAATACTTACCTTAATACAAATATATACTTACAATTACCGTAATAAAATTCACAAGTCACCACCAAAACGAAAATCTACATTTTTGTGGTTGCTTGACCTCCACATCATCATCATCATCGTCGTCGTCATCAGGCTGAGGCTATCCAATAGGTGGAGGTGCTACATATCCATAGTATCCAGTGCCAGAAGGAAATATTAGATCAATGAAACCAGAGGATGACTGATCCTGACTAGGCAACGACTCCGACCCCGAGTACGGATATCCAACAGTGCCTGTCGAATAGTCATACCGGTGCCCGTACTCAAGCTGTTGAGAATTTTGATATTGAGAGTATTTTTGTGATGAGTAACTTGGATTTGGATTTGGATATCTGTGACTATAATCATATGGATATGGATCGAGAGGACTACTCCAACATGAATGTGATGGAATAGGCTCAGTATAACTATAATCATAATCCAATTGGCCATAAGAATATTCATCATAAGAACCAGGACCATGAGCCTACCGATGTTTCAGACCTACCGGACCCGGTGCACCACTAGACCTACCCTCCTGCTGGCTGTATCGTGACTCGGTACACTTATAAGTCCAACCTCGTGTACTACCTTGTCGATGTTCATCGGCATCACGATCTGTAAACGGCTGTATGGTGTACTGAGCAACACCAAAAGTGTCAACACCAGGGGCAGGGGCGTCATCATCATCATCATCCGACACAATCACACAACCACTGCTCATACTCTTCTGTTGATCTTGAGCCGTACTTGGCATAAAAGCTGCCCCTCTTTCTTGGTCCAACACAATTGCACGACTCTCTAGTTGCACTGTGCGTATTAGTGAGTCATCAACTTTCAATTCTTCACTATCCTCTTTAATTTGCTTTTCCTTTATTTCCAACCAAGGTAGAAGCAGGTCGTTCTCATCATAAATATTGTCCAAGTTTATTGCACAGTAGTCTGTGTCATCAGCGGCTGTAATGCTCCTATGATGTCGTCGCATTCTTAGCTTCATAGTGTAGTGCATGAAGACAAGTCTATTCAACGTCCTAGTCTTCAATCTATTCCTATTCATTGAATGAATAAGTGCAAAACAACTCCAATTCCTTTCGCAGCTACAAGATGTTGTCTGGCTCAAAACTGTTATTGTAATTTTTTGAAGAGTCTTCGTACTCTCTCCGAAATTCATCCACCATTCGGCCGGTTGCAACCTAAATGTTGTGCAAGAGCATTTCTAAAGCTACTCAGGCGATTTTCAAATGTATTTAATTCATTCAACGCCTCTATTTGCATATCTAAGTCACTCTAATCTCTTTATCACATTCTTTAGCCTGACACGAACTTCATTATCCACAACAAATGATTGGGCATATATATACTTAGGATTTAGGTACTAACCTACTGCATGAAGATCGTGATGGAGTTGTCTTGTCCATCTCTTGTCGATCATCCTTCAATAAGACTCCCAGTTTCTACAATCACGTTGAATTGCCAACTTTGCCTTATCCCTGACATCGTATAGGAAGCCCGTGGTAGGTGTTTTGTCGGTTTCAACAAGACGGAGTACCCTCATTAGTGACTCCATCACCTTTAGGATTGACTTGACCCTCTTCCAATATTTGTTGTCCCGCGTGGTGTTCGCAACTTCAACTGGTGTCCCCGATGTCTTCTGCCTATGTTTTGTGTGGAGCCAATCTCGGGAAGTGAACATCTCACTCAACTCTCCCCTATACTGGTATAAACTCTCTAATACTATAAAGTTTGTTCCGAATCTAGTCGCCACAAGCCTCAACAACTCTCGTCCTTTTATGAACTTCCTCATTATTGCGACTATTTGATTATGGTTGTAAATAAACGTCGTCACTTCTCTTGCCCTTTCGACCATTATCTTAACATTCTTCTTCCCAATATCTTCCAATATAAGATCAATACAATGGGCAACACATGATGACCCAAAAATATGTGGTCTCTTTTTCAACTTATCCTGCAAGCTTATATGATACTTCATTATCTGTCACAATCAAGGTATCCCGTATCGATATCAGTTGGCGTAACGGTGCCCTCCGATACCGATACGAATACGGGGGTGTAACGGCGATACGGGGGCGTAACGGTACAATTTTATTTTATTTTTTGCCACAAAATATGGATTAAATCCAAAATATTCTAAGCATTCCAAATATGCATTCATTTATAAATTGGAACATGTTTATGGTGGTGTAACGGTCCACTCTTTGGTGAGAAGTTGTACCGGACTATCTGATGAATTTATGAACCAGACAACCAGGATTTGACTGCAAAACTCATATATTTAATTTTCTAATTATCTACTATCAATATAGATATATTAGAATGAATGTAATATGAAAATATCTTACATGTGTAGGTGTTTGCAATTATTTTTCATACCTATGGCTGTGACTGTGATTCTTGTCCTGTGATCTGTCATCCTCAAGTCAAGAATATTTATAATTTAAAAAAAAAAAAAAAAAAAAAAACATCAGTGTCTGATATACTCCCCTGCAACTTGATTAAGGATTACTTGGTTGGTTGTCAAGGGAGCTATTTTAAATACAAGTTCGGCAGTGTCAAGTGTGTGCTTGGCTTCTTGCAATAATACTGTTGTGAGTTGTCTGTTGTGAATACCTACCTTAACACAAATATATACTTACAATAACAAGTCACCACCAAAATGAAAATCTGTTTTTTTTTTGTGGTTGCTCGACCTCCACATCATCGTCATTGTCATCATCAGGCTATAGCTGTCCAATAGGTGGAGGTGCTGCATATCCATAATATTCGGTGACAAAAGGAAATACTAGATCAATGAAACTAAATGATAACTGCTCCTGATTAGGCAACGACTCCGACCCCGAGTAAGGATATCCACCCATGCCCGTCGAATAGCCATACTGGTGCCCATACTTTGGCTATTGAGAATCTTGATATTGAGAGTGTGTCTGCTATGATGAGTAACTTGGATTTGGATCTGGATATCTATAATCATATGAATATGAATCGGGAGGACTACTCCAACATGAATGTGATGGAACAGGCTCAGTATAACCATAATCATAATCCAATTGACCATAAGAATATCCATCATAATAACCAGGACCATGAGCCTGCTGATGTTCCGGACCTCCCGGACCCAGTGCACCACTAGACCTACCCTTCTGCTGGCTGTATCGTGACTCAGTACACTCATAAGTCCAACCTCGTATACTACCTTGTCGATGTTCATCGGCATTGCAATCTGTAGACGGCTGTATGGTGTGCTGAGCAACACTAGAAGTGCAAGCACCAAAGACAGGAGGGTCATCATCGCCATCATCCGACACGATCACACTACCACTGCTCGTACTCTTTTGTTGATCTTGAGTTGTACTTAGCATAAAAGTTGCCCCTCTTACTTGGTCCAACACATCTGCAGGACTCTTGTTACTTTGTGCGTATTAATGGGTCATCAATTTCCAATTCTTCATTATCTTCTTCAATTTTTTTTCCCTTGTTTCCAAGGTAGAAGTGGGTCATCCTCATCATAAATATTGTCCAAGTTTATTAGACAGTAGTCTGTGTCATCGGGGGCTGTAATGCTCCTATGATATCGTCGCATTCTTAGCTTTATATTGCAGACAAGTCTATCCAATGTCCTAGTCTGCAATCTATTCCTATTCTTTGAATGAATAAGCGTAAAACAACTCCAATTCCTTTCGTAACTAGAGGAAGATGTTGTTTGGCTCAAAACTTTTATTGCAATTTTTTGGAGAGCCTTCGTACTCTCTCCGAAATTAATCCACCATTCGACCGGTTGCAACCTAGATACTGCATGCTGTGCAAGAGCATCTCCAAAGCTACCCTGGCGATTTCCAAATGTATCTAATTCATTCAACGCCTTTATTTGCAAAACCAAGTCAGGCACTAAAGTCAGACCCAAACATTTCCTTAGGTAGATACTATATATAAATTAGATATGACCTATGTCTATATGAGATTGTGACTTGTGAGTCTACTTACTATTCTAAATTTATATACGGTTTTCAGAATCTAATCAACAAAGATGATATTATGTTCTAAACCCTAAGAAGCTCCAAAACCTGTCCAATATAAGAAAATATAAACATAAAATCACTAATTTGAAAATAGAAAAAAAAATATAAAATGACAACAACAATTTGTAAAATGGACATTAACATGTTCTACTATGATTAACACATCATATTCTACCATTAAAATAGCAAAACATTTAATAAAAAAAAATGATTTTTCAATTTTTTTTTAAAAAAAACGACCAAAAATAGTGCGAAAATAGAAAAAAATTATTAAAAAATATAAAATGACAACAACAATCTGTAAAATGGACATTAACATGTTTTACTATGATTAACACATCAAATTCTATCATTAAAACAGCAAAACATTCAATAAAAAAATGATTTTTTGAATTTTTTAAAAAAAAAAGCCGAAAATAGTGCGTAAATAGAAAAAAATTATAAAAAAAATATAAAATAACAACAACAATCTGTAAAATAGACATTAACATGTTCTACTATGATTAACACATCATATTCTACTATTAAAATAGCAAAACATTCAATAAAAAATGATTTTTCGAATTTTTCTTTTTAAAAAGGCGGAAAATAGTGCGTAAATAGAAAAAAATTATAAAAATATATAAAATGACAACAACAATCTATAAAATGGACATTAACATGTTCTACTATGATTAACACATCATATTCTACTATTAAAATAGCAAAACTTTCAATAAAAAATGATTTTTCGAATTTTTTTTTTTTTAAAGAGGCCAAAAATAATGTGTAAATAGAAAAAAATTATAAAAAAATATAAAATGACAACAACAATCTATAAAATGGACATTAACATGTTCTAATATGATTAACACATCATATTCTACTATTAAAACAGCAAAACATTCAATAAAAATAATAATTTTTTGACTTTTTAAAAAAAGGCCGAAAATAGTGCGTAAATAGAAAAAAATTTATAAAAAAATATAAAATGCAAACAACAATCTGTAAAATGGACATTAACATGTTCTACTATAATTAACACATCATATTCTACTATTGAAACAGCAAAACATTGAATAAAAAATGATTTTTCGAATTTAAAAAAAAGGGGGGGAGGGCAAAAATAGTGCGTAAATAGAAAAAAATTATAAAAAAAATATAAAATGACAACAATCTGTAAAATGGACATTACTATGATTAACACATCATATTTTACTATTAAAACAGCAAAACATTCAATAAAAAATGATTTTTCGAATTAAAAAAAAAGGGCCGAAAATAGTGCGTAAATAAGAAAAAAATTATAAAAAAATATAAAATGACAACAACAATCTGTAAAATGGACATTAATATCTTCTATAATGATTAACACATCATATTCTACCATTAAAACAGCAAAATATTCAATAAAAATTATAAAAACTATTTTTGAGGAATTTCTGAAAAATGGTCCACGGAGCTTCGAATCAAGAAAATCGTTAATATAAGTTGTTTTTATCTGTAATATTACGCTAAGAGTCGTCGAAAATAGCAATAAAATAATTTACGAAGAGTTTGGAAGAAAGAAGTTTCAAAAAAAGTGAAAAAACAGACCTTAAAAAGCCAAAATATATATATATGACCATTTTCCGACCGTTACGCCCTGACCGTTACGGGGCAGTAACGGCCGTTACGGGTCCGTTATGGCTACAAAATCGAGGGGGTGCACCGTTAAAGCCCCGTATCACGTAACAGCCACGGCCGTTACCGTTACGTATCGGCCGATACGTAACCGATATGGGACACCTTGGTCACAATCTGCACTACATTCTCCTCTCCAATTTCATCCACAACTTTATGCATTAGTCTAGTAATATAATCAGAATTTTTTGTTACGGCTAAGGCATCAATTGACTTGTGGTATATAGTTCCCAAGTGGTAGTACACCATGAAGTTGATCATGTTGCGTCTGGTTGGACTAGTTCAGCCATTGCACATAATCGTGCATCCTCTGGCCTGCCATACAGGTTTAAAGGTAGCCACATACACTTTCACATCCGCATACTCTGCATCTGTCCATTTCCCCCTAATAGATCTAGTCGTGGGAGCTTTAATTCCTTCACTTGCTTCTGTTGTTACATTAATTACCACCTGCCAATATAGAGAATTGGCCACGTTAGGATATATGTTGGCATATATAAATAACTTTGCTGCTGCCCTACCTAGCTTCTCAACGGAAGTTCTACTCTACATTTGTTTTATCTTCTTTTGTTTAGTTGATTCTTTCCTAAACAGGATTGGATCAATAGAGGGTCTCCTAGGCTCATTTACTTCTTCATCCAAAGGTATAGGGGCATCACATGAAGATGCCTCTCGTCGGCTCCCAAACATACGTCGTAACCCACCAAACCTACACCCCCTCACCTGTAGAAGCAATCACACTCCCACCCCCCATATCACGCATTGACCCACTCGTGCCAAACATGCGGCAACGTTCTTCCTCTTCACGAGTTAGACGCAACTTCTCTCCTAACTATAGTTAATTCCCGATCTAAATCTTCGTCAAAATCAATAATATCTTCATCACAAACGCCCATATATTCAGGACCAAACACCTCCTGTCGGGCCGCATCCAAAATCTCATCTTTCTTCTTTTGTCTAGTAGCACGTTTACCCTTCGACTCATCCAGACTGGCTTGCATTAAAATCATCATCTCTTTTGGTACTCTATTACATCCCACAACTTGACCCTTTTGATGTGCCAAATGTTGTTTGAGACGCGTAATTCCACTAACTACTAGTTTATCACAATAGTTGCACTTCATTTGGTGCCTAGTACCACCAAACCTCTGACAATGTTGCCATCCAATATCCTCACTTGTTGGCCAGACCCAGACATTTCCTTAGGTAGATTAGATATGACCTATGTCTATGTGAGATTGTGAGTCTACTCGTTATTCTAAATTTATATACAGTTTTAAGAATCTAATCAATAAAGATGATTTCATGTTCTAAACCCTAAAAAGCTCCAAAACGTGTCCAATATAAGAAAATAAAAACATTAAGTCACTAATTCAAAAATATATATATAATCACAAAAATAATCTGCAAAATGGACATTAATATGTTATACTATGATTAACACATCATATACTACCATTTAAAAAGCAACTAATTAAATAAAAAATGATTTTTTGGATTCAAAAAATGGCCGAAAATAGTGCGTAAATAGAAAAATATATATATAAAATCACAACAATAATCTATAAAATGGACATTATTATGTTCGACCATGATTAACACATCATATTCTACCATTAAAACAGCAACACATAAAATAAAAATTGATTTTTCAAATTTTAAAAAAAAAAATGGCTGAAAATAGTGCGTAAATAGAAAAAAAATATAAAATCCTAACAATAATCTGTAAAATGGATTAATGTTCAACTATGATTAACACATCATTTTCTATCATTAAAACAACAACACATTAAATAAAAATTGATTTTTCGAATTAAAAAAAAATGGCCGAAAATAGTGTGTAAATAGAAAAAATTATAAAAAATATATATAAAATCACAACAATAATTTGTTAAATGGACATTAATATATTTTATTATGATTAACACATCATATTCTACCATTAAAACAACAACACATTGAATAAAAAGTATAAATACATATTTTTGAGGAATTTCTAGAAAATGGCCCATGGAGCTTCAAATCAAGAAAATCTTTAATATAAGTTGTTTTTATCCTTAATTTCAAGCCAAGGGTGGTCGAAAATTGCAATAGAATGATTTAGGAAGAGATTGGAAGAAAGAAGTATAAAAAAATAAAAAATAAAAAGTGAAAAACAGAAGCTTAAAAAGGAAAAAAAAAATAATTTAAAACTAACTGTTTTATGACCGTTACAGCTACAAAATCGCGGGGTGGGGGGGTTGGGGGGTGCCCGTTTCGACCCTGTATCGTGTAATGGGGTCGGCCAATACGTAACCGATACTGAATTCCCTGACAAGGGATCGATGTTGATGCTCATGTACAGAAAGCTAGATCTCCTCCCGAAGCTTTCAACACATCAAAGAGTCTGGAGGGCGACCAGCGGCAATCACTGTCACGTGGGACGCAGCAACCAAACCCTCTCCAATACTCAGGGCGATACGGATAGCGATGCGGGTGATGTGTCTGGTGATGATGATAATAATGTCGATGATGATGATGACAACGGCGGTGACGATGATGGTGACGACGATGATGATGGTGATGGGCATGGTGACGGTGACAACAAGCCTCAGCCTCTGAGTCAGAGGCCTCATAGTTTGTTCATTGGGGAGCGATTTTAATCACACCACCAAGGACCCCAACCATGGTTCTCATATAGGAGAACCACAACCCTACCTTATCTCTAATAAGGCATACGAGTGTCGGCGTCTACATAAGAAGAAACAAATCCAGAAGTTAACTGATCTTAAGGAGCTATTAGCATAGTGAATGAGGGACACAAGCATTCGTGATAAGCAGGTGGCTCTAGTCTGGGACACGGACACGGCGGGATAGCTCTAGTTCTGGACCAAAGTCACAGTATAGGTATGGATGACAAACACACGAGTGCAACTCTATTTTTGTGCCAAAGGATAAATAAGGATACAGATCTGGTGGATGTGACAAGCAACTCCAACAATTATGACACATCGTTTGTCAACTACGGTTGGGAGTTCATGTCTACATACGGGCAAGGATATCCACAATATGGACAAAGGCAGTAGTATGGATATTTAGGAGCTTCATATGTACCTACCTCAAATCCAAATCAGCCACAAACTGTGACGATTATGCAGTACCCACGGATGGCGTACTGGTTCAGATCAAAGAAGTACTAGCGTTATGTCAGAGATTATCTTCACTGGTACAATTCTACTATGACCTGGGCATAGTACTATCGATTTGTGAGATAATGCCTAGCACCTTTGAGATGGAGATGATGATTTTGAGCCATTGCGCAACTCTATATGGGTCTAACCAGTGTTCGAAATATCGGTATCGCGTTATGTATCGCACCCTTCGGATACGGATACGTATCAATTATCGCATGGGATATATCAGTTGTATCGTTGTTATTGGAAACATTGAAAATTGGTTGAAATTTTCAATGAAATTTCAGTGATTGTTAAAAAAGACATCAATACACTTACAAATCAAAACATTTTAAAAAAAAACAAGTGCACATGATAGGTTTTCTTTGTATGGGGTCCTATTCTATGCATTGTCTAATTGAATTGATGCAAGTATATTCAAAGTTTATTCATATAATTTATAAATGTAAGAAGACGCGTGGAAATACAAGCAATACATTCAAAAGCAAAAGAAGAATCACTAAATCAGGTTACATACATGTTTGATTTTATGTTTGGACACAAAGATTGCAACCGATTTGTGAGAAATTGGGAATTTTTTTTTTTTTTTTTTTCAAATTTCCACAACTCGGTCATTCTCCTCCAAATCTCAAAATCGAACCTCTCAATCCATGATTTTTCATGCAAAACATGAAAAAATATGGATTTGTAACAATTCAACACTGGTTTAACATAATTTACAAAAGAAAAAAAAAGGATCAAAAATAAAAAATGCTCACCGGATCGAACATGTGGGATATATCCCACTACTTGTGCGTTTCGTATCGCACAGGTGGGATACAAGAAATATCGTGGGATATATCGACCGATATCGTCGATATTTAAAACACTGGGTCTAACCACAGCCAAACACATCATTCACAAGTATATTTCTAATTTTCTACTTTTAAATGTATTACTTGTGTTTTCATGGATGTCTTCTTACAATTTTAAATTATATGAATTCACTTTGACGATGATGGTGGCCCAAGCTAAGAACGAAGACATCTCTCTTATCCGCCTCTTTCATACTCGGTCTGATTCCATGTATGTTGCCTCTGCTATCGATACCACCTGAATAGCTCCGGACATATTCCTCTTCTTCAAAACCAGGATGGAACTCATATCTTTCTACTCAGGCTCTTCCCTACATACAAGGATGGGCATCTCCAAAGTCGAGGCATGGAGCCCACAAAGGGACCTAACTGAGGAAGGTGTCTGGATCTCTCTGTTCGGGATCCCTACTCATGCATGGCTCGAATTGGTCTTCACTAGTTTGGGGAGAACTTTTGGAAAAGTCCTGGAAATCGAGAAATGCTCCGCCCTTGGCCTCGTTCAAATTGGAGCTAGAATAAAGGTCATCCTCCAGTCGGGCGCAGACATTCAGAAGGTTCAAAATTTGGTTGTGGCCAACAGAGAATACTCAATTTGGGGCATGTTGGATTCCTCTCATTCGCCTCTGATTGGGAATCACCAAGACATTCCCAGAGCCCCACAAACCTCCACTAGACAATGTGTTGAGAGGGTTTTTCACCGCCCAGCCCCACCGCCCCCGGAAGCTACACGCCACCCTATAGCCCCACCTCCATATGCTTGCCTGCATAATCCTACCAGCCTGATCGCAGCTCCAACTCAAATATCCACCATGCTAGATGTTTGTGGATATTCCCCAGTCACTATCAGGAATTTGCACCTTCCAACTGTTTATGAAAATGCCAATGAATCCCCCACTATTCACCGCCCCTTTCGTGCTCTAGATTACAACCCAAAACCCATCAGTAATCCCCTATCCTAGGTGTTTGTGGTAACGCCCTACACTCTCCCATGGGACCCCCCATCCAAGGACTAGGGAAGATGCCATTTGGAAACTCAGTCGGCTACGCCCAAGCTTGGTAACTCGGAGGTCCCCACTTCGGATTTTGGCATCCCTGAAACACATTACACAGAACATTTTCCCTCTTCGATCTCCAAGCTACCAAACCTTTGTAGAGGAGTCCGTAGAGCTCTCTCGGAAGGCCACGACCCTCTAAAAATTGGGAAATCCTTTGAAGAATCTTCAGAAGACGACGATACCATGGCAGGGAATTCCTACCCAATCGGATCTCCTGGGAGGAAAGGGGCTTTCGGAGATGCTTGGATTCTTGTTGATCTCTCCCCTTTCTTCCATAGCCTGCTGCCTGTTCCCATTCACCCCCCGAGCGGACCGAAGGCCACTCCGCCCTCTCTAAGCTCAAATGCTCTTCCTTGGCTCTCCCAAAGCCCAAAGAAAATTCCCCCTCCCCCCAATTCATCTACAGCCCCTATGTTTGCACTCAGGCAAGACTCTCCTTCAATCATTGTCCAAGCAGATGGATCCGTCCCAGCTTCTGGACTGCCTAAGGCATCAATTACTCCCAGTCTCCCCCTGTTGGATTAGGTTGAAGTGCCTTTCCTTGGACTTCTCTCCCGTGAAGAGGGGGCGGTAGAGATAAAGCAAAGCCCCAAACACCGCTGGTACCGAAGAAGAATTAAGAACAGGAAGCTGCTGCCAGATCAGGTCCGAGACAGCCATAACATGTTTTCAGGTGACAATAAATCCCATACAGGCTGGAATGGGATGCTCAGAAAACTGAAACGAAGGGGTACGATAATCGAGAAGCCCTTTAATGGATGACATTCTCATCTAGAACGCTCGTGGAGTTGGGAACTCTGCCACTATCAGAACTCTGAAAAGTCTTTCAAACCAGCTCAGGCCGACCATCTTTGATATACTGGAACCGATGCTCAAGGACAATAAGCGGGTTCGTATTGGGCTCAAACTTGGCTACCATTCCTCTCTCTCCAGTGTTGACAAAGGAGGAAAAGTGTGGATCTTCCATTCCTCTTCCTTGTCCATCAATTTGGTTGCTTCATCGAACCAAATGATAACGATGGCTTTAGGATTTCTGGGCAGACCGTCACTAGTTTATGCTTCTTTCGTGTATACAAAATGCTCTAGCTCCCTTCGCAGGCTATTATGGGACCAACTTGCTCTCTTGGTGACGGGCTGCTCAATCCTTTTGCTGGTGGCAGGAGACTTCAACGCAGTACCCAACTCCTCTGAGAGGAGAGGAACCACTCCTCTTGCTTCCCTCAGCTCTGCTGAATTCTCAGATGGGCTGAACAGAGCAGGTTTGATCGATGTTGGCTTCTCAGGCAACAAATTCACGTGGTGTAACAACCGTAGTGGCCAAGCTAGGATCTGGGCCAGACTTGATTGAGCATGCTGCAACAACCTATGGATGGACACTTTTCCCTCTTTCCAGGTGGCCCATCTGCCCAGACTCAACTCGGACCATGCTCTTCTCCTCTCCTTTCCAGCACAGCAGTAGACTTTCCCAAAGCCTTCAGGATTCCAACGCATGTGACTTCTCCAAGACTCATGTCAGGACCTGGTAAAAAAAGCTTGGATTTTAGACATTCTAGGGGAGCCGTTGTTAGTCCTCCAAAACAAACTCAAAAATCTCAAACAGGCCTTGAGGATTTGGAATAAAGAGATTGTAGGTAATATCTTTCTTAACCTAAAGAGTGCAGAAGGGGAACTCGCTAGGGCCGAGATTAAAGCTCAAGACACCCATAACCCGGAAACAATGAGTAATCTACATCAAGCTAAGATCAAGCTCGCTAGTTTAGAACTCTGCGAGGAGATTTTCTGGAAAAAGAAATTCAGAAATCAATGGCTGAAAGTCGGTGACTGGAACACCAAATTCTACCACAACTTGGCTTCAGAGAGGGCCAGAAGATCCACCGTCAAAGAAATCAAATTGGTGGGTATTGGGAACCACATATAAATAAAAAGAAGAAGAGTAACACACCATCCAAGTTTCTCTCCAGTCTTGGTGCATTTTACAGGGTATTGGGAACTACATATAAATCTGCTTACAAAGAAAGTTTGAAAAATCTAATTCAAACTATACAAGAGCAGGGTAAAAAGCTCTCCCCACCTGATTCAGGAAAGGTCAACGAGTATGTATATGAATAATTTACAGCTCTCAGCTCGGCAAACGAATCTCCTCTCCTGTAGTAAATAACAACAGTAAAGAAACGCATCTAATGTTATAGTAAACTTGCAAGTTTGTAATTAGAATATTTTTATTTTTATACTTTTTAGTTTGTAAGTTGTTTTTTTTTTCCGGTTTTATTGTGTTAATGATTAAATGTTATGTACAACATTAACTTGAAAGTTCAACCTCGAATTCGAACTCATCTTGAAAACTATACTCGAACTCGGCTCGATCTGGCCCGAGCTGCTGATCGAGCCGAGTCGAGCTGGCCACACGGGCTCAGTCACCGAGCCAAGCTGAACTCGAGCTGGGGGTGGCTGTTGATAGAACCGAGCCAAGTTGAGCCCAGCTCAACTCAGTTCGACTCAGTGTCCAGCTCTAGTGGTAATAAACTTTTTTGCCAAGTTTCTTCCAGACTTTATTGTGATTCAGTGGCTCAAGAGACCAATATTTCTTTATGTCTCTTTATTAAAGAGGTAGTGACAATTTGGAATCCACGCCACAAGAACCTTATGTGGAAATTGAAGATTTCACTTAATGTCTATCCTTTTGAACTCTTGGGAAAAGAGGCAAGTGTGCAGTTTTATCGAGGCATTGGCTCTTATATGACGTTATCCTACTCAACTTAGAGTGATTGCACTTTGTTGGCAGTTAAAAATAGAATGCTAACCATCAACGATTTGCACGATACAACTATGATTCTCACCAATGGATGAATCATGTGCCTCGAAGTTGAGTCTATTAAACATCTATTCATTCCTTGTTCCTTCTCCCATGAGATGTCGATGATTATGATTCCGAGCCGTAGAATTTGTTGATTGTATATTCAATCACATGGGCCTGGGCTACTCCAGGTTAAATCGATGCATCTTTACTCATGGAATGGGGATATGATGGGGAAAATTGAGATAGATTCTTTGGCTTCTTCCTTCCAGTGATGTGGTTTATATGGAAAGAAATAAACACTAGGTCCTTCAAAAACCGATTAGAATCTATGAAATTGGTCGACGAAGGAGGGCAAGAATTGGATCATTTTTAGGGCATCAAGTTTAGTCCAGTTTAAGAATTGTAAGAGGG
The DNA here is from genome assembly GCA_030180095.1 of Magnolia changhungtana. Classification (NCBI taxonomy): domain Eukaryota; kingdom Viridiplantae; phylum Streptophyta; class Magnoliopsida; order Magnoliales; family Magnoliaceae; genus Magnolia; species Magnolia changhungtana. The sequence continues at coordinate 7,993,280 of JASAUF010000647.1, forward strand.
AGGATTTCTTGGGTTCTTGGGATTTTTTTTTCTTCTTAATGCCTTCTTTTGGGGTGTGCACGCTAATTTCTCAACATCCCCTCCTGTTTTTTTTTTTCCTTCCCTCTCTTAGGTGGTTTAAATAAATTATTCAAAGTGATCATTCAAAAGCAAAACCAACTGATGGTGTGCGCTCTAGTTTTTGGCAAGATAGTGAAAGGATGCTACAAAAATCAACATCCAAAATCTAGACACTGAAACACTTCTCAAAACAGAAGAAAATTTACAAAATAGAACAGTACAAAAAACAAATTTCAGCAAAATTTTGAAGTATCACTACAATACAGCTCTAATCAAAACAGTAAATGTATGTAGCAAATAATCAATCAACAAAATACCTAAATTATGCAATGACTATTTCAAAAGTACAGCTTGCATGAACAATATGATGGTGATTGATTGCTCCCTTCAAAAATTTAGAGAGCCCAAGTGGCAGTTTTCAATGACATTACCATGGCACATTTTCCATAAGTTTTTCCAGAGTGTCATGTGTGCAGGGAATGTTCAGGTGTTCCAATTGCTGCATAAAAATGGTACCAATGAAGACAAATAGAGGCTGTAACTGATAATGGCAGTGGTCATCATATGAGCTGTTTGCCAAGATTTCCAAACATGGAAAATGTATAGTTGCTTACCTTTCTACAATGAATGATGAGTAATATGTTAAATTCATTGATAACTGGGAAGTATTGGCTGGGCCCAAAAACGATACATACGGAGCATATTGAACGATACAGGCCCACATCTGCTGATTTTTTAGCACTAAATCTTAAAAAATAATCAGAAAATAGGAAAAGATGTAAAACATCAGAATCTATCCTTTTTTGTGTTTTTAATATGTATTCAACAGTGTATCAGACCATTCTTTTATAAGAATGCCGCATATCAGCTTGACCTGGTGAAATTCAACCGAATAGGTCTTAATCAACAAAAACAAAGCACCATTTAGAGACCATTACGCGTGAATACAACAAAAATAAGATTAAAAACAAAAAGTGATGGTTTATGCCTTCCAATATTTCCCAAAACGGTCCATTCCGCTTCTATTCGTAGTACGCCACTCATGTTTTGATCTTCAAAATATGCCTAGATCTAGTCTAAGATCAGTTTCCAAGGTCCTTTTTCATGGTTGGCATGAAAAGAGAAATGGAAAATGAGAGAAATTTTGAAATAGAAATTTCAAAATAGGGCCTCCTTGGCTGTATCGGCCGTGTCAACCATAATGGCACTGCATCAGTGTTGACACGGGGTGTATCAGCCTAATATTGACCAATATGGGCCAACAAAACCATTTTCCCCCCTTAATGGATGGGTTCACCCCTGTAACATACTAACATGTAACGGGGGTGACCGATACCACTATGTAAAGGCCATTATGGCCGTAACATAACAGATATTCAAAACAGTGGTCACTGTAGTCCTAAGTTTCACATGGGAACATGAAACATGAATAAGATGGAAGAAAAAGTTCAAGAAACATATGGCATTAAATTGTAACTTCATTTCTTGCCATACCAACAGAAAAATAAAATAAATAAGAGTGTAAGAATGCAACGAACAAGTGAAGGAAATACACACCTGTGACAAAAATCCATCAAGTGATAATCCTCCCAATGCATTCTTTTCTGTAGCATCCTTATAAACACCTTCAGCCCATGGACTGTGCTCATAAAATTAATTTTGAGGGCATACAAATTAGATAAACAATAAAACGGAAACCGTAACCTACAAATACCAATATTGAGGAACTGTCTAATAGGGTCAAATTCTTCTTCTTCTTCTTCTTCTTCTTTTGACATAATGTACACAAGTTACCGGAAACCTTGGCAATCAGAACATATACTAGTACAAGAATAATAGATACTGACATGGTGGCAGAAAAGCTCAAAAGGTTGTCAGTTGAAAAGAAAAAAGAAAAAAAAGATCAGTAGATAATAAATGATCCACTGTTTTATTGAAAATTGTCTAAATTTAATCAAGTAATTCAAGTAACACTATGGTTACATGGTGATTTATGGATGACATGGACCCAGCAGAAAATATCTAACAAGTCATTATTGTGATTCATTTTAGGTTCATACTGCAACACAAAATTTAAATGCCCAACCATGATCATGAGTCAAAAAATTAGACATCAGTACTCACGATTATGCACATGCATTGCATTGTGGAATACAACATACAAATACAGAGAGAGAGAGAGAGACTACAAATTCATAAGCCCAAGTTTTTTAGTGTTTTTATGTTAGAAGAACAATTCATAAATATGGCTACATAGTATATACCGACTCTGCACCCAACACATACATAGGGCATTTTCATGCAAGTCTTAACGCATCATATAAAACAAATCAGAATTAAGCATAAGCATATTCTAGAAGCATCAAACTGCCTACTCGACAATACTTTTTTTTCCATTGCTTCTTTATTTAATGATGTCATAAGGCACAGTTTCCTAAAACCAACCAATGAGGCATGACTAAACCAAGGTGTGTCTAACGGTAACAATGGGTGCAACGGTCCCCACCATTATCATTAAGCATAACGGGAGGCATAACAGTTATAAAAGGCACCCCCTTTTATAGTAGGCCTGCTCGTGCGAGCACTCAACGCTCGCATTTAATGCGCAGCCGAAAATGGCTCCTCAACACTCCTGCTCAGACACGTGGAGCACTACCATTCACTGCACAGCTCCGCGACCGAGGACAGGCCACGCGTCAGCACCCCATAAGTTGAGCACCGAACAGCCGCAGCGCACATGACCTCGAGCCATGACACGCCACCTCGAGCACTGCGCATAATGATTGTAAATACACCCTGTGCCTTACTCTACATTAATGGCAAGCAAATCTGACACTACTGACACAAGATGGTCCGACCTGAACTAGACCAACCTACTTTCCAAGACCGCTTCGCAAACTCAGAAGTAGGGAGGCCTTACTGTTATGGGAAAAATAGATCATCCAAAAAGATAAGGTCAAGTCGGAACCCCATGCACTTAGTAAGGTCAGCCAGTTACAAATACTACTAATGACACCACTCCCAAGCAGGAAACCAGATCGGACTCGATCTCGCGACCATCCTCAAGAGCAGGTCGGAAAACCCATTAATGTGCCCGTTGCCAGAGGGAACTCGACATAACATCCAGGTCTGCAAAACACCCAGGTTGACATAATTCCTCCTCTACTAATTCTGATCTGGTCCCGACGGTATCTGCCTGAAATCCCAGCTGAGGATCTAGGAAGGCAATCACAACACGGATCTACTCGAGATCTTAGCAGAGGATCTCGAGAGATATTCATGACATATACGGGATCCAAATCCTTCTACAATACACACCTACAAAATAGGGAGACTACCTTCCACTCCACCGCCCTCTCCTACCTATAAATAAAGGCATCCCTAATGGTAAAAGGTATGCACAATCTCTAGCTTAAAACCCTGTTTACGACCAGACCCAAATTCCCTACCTGATTTAGGCATCGGAGGGTCCCCTATATTAGCTAGAGTCTCCTTTGTTTGTTCCTTGTGCAGGTGCTTAAAGGTCCAGGGAAGGTTAACCAAATTTCTGCATTAACAAAAACCATTATGTGCACTTGTTTTTTGTGATTTTTTTTTATTTGTGTATTGGTGGCTTTTTTAACAATTGTTGGAGTTTCATCGAAAAATTTGACCAATTTCTCAATGTTTCCCCATGTTTTCCAACAACAGTGATAAATTACCGAATACAGCTAATATATCCCATGTGATAACCGATATGTATCCATATCCCAAGGGTGCGATACATTTTTCTTTTACTTAGAAAACATTTTACTTACAAAAGGGCGAAGCCACTATTTACAAAAATACACAAGCGAAGCCAAAATTACAACTCAAGCCAACTAACCAAGGCTTTCTCTACCACCTTTGACACTATCGCCCATTCCATTACATTTGATTTAGCTCTATTAAATACTTCCAAACCCCACCCCGCCCAATTCCAAATGCATCGATTGTTCCTTTTTAACAATAAGAACCAAATCCTCGCACGCAAGCACAATCGACACTTTTTTAGCCTTTTGCCGAATACACCATCATGCCACATAAAGAAAAACTGAGCAATGGAATCCGGCAATACCCATGCTATCTTGAACGACTTGAAGAAACCTTCCCAAATTGCACGAGCAAAAGAACAATGCATAAATGATGATCTACCAATTTTTGCTTCTTCTAGACACATTACACAAACATTCAGAATAATCGTATTCCTCTTTTAAAGATTATCCATCGAGGTGCAATACATTATGTGATACATAACCGATATCCAAGGGTGTGATACATTATGCGATAACGATACAAACAACATTAATCTCAGCTTGTTAGATGAGCTGGTAGAGACAGTGTAGTGTGTGAGACTGATCCAGGGTTCAATCCCTGGTAGTGTTCCCATTCCCCAAAAAAAAAAAACAACATCAATCTCAGCTGGGAACCCAGCTTTAATATCCATTTTCATGGTATTGTGCAATATATCGTGTGATACATTCACTCCCCGCACTATAAATTCTTAATGTATCATGCGATATATCAATATCGAGTGTGATATTGAAATGGATAAAAGGAAACCGACACGGTTTTGTCTAGAAAATCATTTTTAAAAAAATCATAAAAATCTTTTCTTTTTTTTTTTTGCAAGAAAAAAAAAAAAAAATTCTTCCTAGTCAATCTGCATCAATAGGACCACAGGTCTGTAAAGTCTTTTGCGAATAGGCCATCAGAGTCTGCAGAGTCTTTTGCGCATCACATTAATTCATTGCATCAAGAAATCAGGCGAAAGATCATTACTAGTAATGAACATTACAAATTTTTTGCAGACCAACATAAACGTTTCAAGGAATTCAATGTAGGGGACTCTTTAATGGTCCGCATTAGGCACGAGCGGTATCCTCAGGGGGTCGTTCGTAAATTACACGAGCGTAACGCTGGACCCTTTAAAATTATAAAACGAAACGGTCTCAATGCGTATGTGGTAGATCTTCCACCTTCCATGGGAATTAGTTTCACATTCAATGTGAAGGATCTAGTTGCTTTTCAGGTAACCACTGATACTTTGTCTGACCCTTCGCCCACCCATCCTGATTCCCCGGATCTATCCCTTGATACATGGTCTCTTCCCGACTTTTCTTCCCAGCCTCTACCTCCCATACCTAACCTTCACTCATGCAGAGAGGAAATAGAGGATATTTTGGACTATCAGATAATATCAGTGTTTTAAATAGCGGTAGCGTGATGCGTAGCGCTCAGCCCTCTATAGCGTGTAGCGTAAATACGTAGCGTGTAGCGCAGGCTACACGATACTTCTATTTTTTAATTTAGAAGTAAGATAAATATAATAAATAGAGAAAAAAAAAAGGAAAAAATTATAAAAATGCCTAAAAGATGATTCATTTTATCAATTCTAAGCATGTTCCAAAAAGTTATTAGTTATCATTTATCAAAAGCCAATCCACATATATAAGCCAAATCAAATAATTATCACATCAACAACTTTCTAAGCAAACCACTTTAATTAATAATGTCTAATTGAAACCACAAGTCACAATTATGAAAAAAAATAAAAATCTCATACGTTAAAAGTATCAAGTATAATATAAGTGTTACATTCATTAACATTAAAAACAAAGAAAATGTGAAAAAATAATAAAAAAATAAATTAGTAAAAAAATCATTGTAGCTTAGCTACGGACGCCACGCTACATAGTTAGAGAAATCTTACGACCCTCAGTAAGCGCACGCCTCTGAGGATTTACGTTATTTGGGGACGTTACGTGGCGTACATCACGCACACGCACGCGCTACGAGCCTATTTGAAACACTGGATAATATCAACGTCCAACGGCGGGTTTCAGAAGTACCTAGTTAAATGAAAGTCACGCCCAGCTTCAGACAGCACATGGCTCACTGAGGAGGAGCTTCAGAGACTTGATCCTGACATCTTGGAGCGGTTCAGGAGTTTTATTTTGCCAGTAGAGAAATCTTCACAGCCGAGGAGAGTTGATGGGTACATCACGCACACGCACACCGCCCCCTACACACGTACGCAAACAGGAGGGCCCCACCATCAATCTGGATCGATGACAACATCCAAGGAGGGTCTCCTAGTTAGAAGGTTGAGTTTTGGTTCGTTGGAATGGGCCCGATAGTCAAGTCTGATCATGGCCCACAAGTCTGATTAATCTCATATTTTAGGTCTTGCTTATTAATGTTATTTAGAATATCATGGACGGTTTAGATTACTTAGATTAGTTATTATTTTTGTTTACTTCATCACCAAGTAATAGGTTGCGCACATGGTGCAAGTTTTGGGGTATAGGGTTTTCTTATAAATAGGCACCCCTTGTAGGTTTTTTTTCCTCATTGAAGATTAATAAATTCCTGCGTTTTTCTTCTCCTATGAGTTCTTGAGTTGTGGAAATCCAATTGAGTGCAAAACCCTCCCTTCATCGAAGGGTTGACTACCGTGGTACAAAGCCACATCTATCCTGATTCGCCCCATCCTCTACCATCTCTACTTCTCATCTCCTACAATCATCTACACTTCGAATCCGTTCTCTATTGCAGCAATTCTTCTCCCTATAGTAGAATTTTAGAATCTAGCCCTGCAGCAGGGCTGAAACTTCGGCGGAGCACCACGTACAGACTACATGTCGGATCGGCCCAAAAATCTGGGGTTTTGGAGTCCTCCCCTGGCCTACCAGACCCTATAAGTCGGTTCTCGGAATCGAGGCTCACTCGCACGTGCGGCCAGGCTCCTGCGCACGTGCGTTAGGCCTGGCCCGCTGTCTGCATGCGTGGACTATCGCCAGGTTCAAATTTCTTACTTATTTCATCCCTCTCATACCTGTTTTCCATAACCCTAACCCTACATTGCATTATTTTCAATTTGTTTGTTCCTTTTCTTACCCTAGGGTTCTCAGAACTGAACTAGTGAATCCCTTGGATTAGGGACAAATTATTGTGCATGTGGATGAGTTTTACTTCCCTTTGAGTATCATTTGGTCCATAATTTTTATTGATCCAGCCCTAGCATGTGTAGACCTGGACCCACACAGATTCCCCTTGCTTGAATGTTTAAACTTTTCTGTGGGATGTGGAAATGAATGTGTCTGAATTAGTTTGATCTAAAGCCTGAGATCTTGCATATCATAGTTAATTTTCATGTCCTACATCAACGTGTCGAGGGCAAAGCTGGAAGTTCAACGGGCAAACTTGGTCAACACCATCCAAAAGAAAATATGGATCAGGGATGCCATGAGACATGGAGGAAGATCTATTGGTCTTTCCTTTGGTCATCATCCAGAGGACTATATTGTTCTGTTTTAGTGTATTAAGTCTTTCGGCAGACCTCTGATTCAAGTTAGATCGAAAAGGAATTTTCCACCCAATTCAAGCAGCAACAGGGAACTTCGCAACCTAATATCCAGCCCCAACCAGATCAGTGGAACTTATGCGTAAGGCGACAAGAAAGAATTAAGGGGTAGATCAGTTCTTAGATGAAGATCCTATCATGGAACGTTAGAGGGGTGGGGTCTAAACAGAAGAGAATAATCCTCAAAGATATATGTGGCAGATATAAGGCAGATGTGATTTGCCTGCAGGAAACTAAGGTTCAAAATTTCAATGAGAAACTTATGGGATCCCTCTGGAAAGAGAGAGATGTGGAACGGGCTACTGTAAACGCTAAAGCTAGTGTAGGAGGTATTCTTCTGGCATGGAAGTCGGCAGCTTAGCCATGGAGCAAAGCTGGAAAGGAGAATTCGCAATGTCGGTTATTCTAAGAGAGGTATGCTCTAATTTTAGATGCCTAATCATTGTTGTTCATGGCCCTAATCAGGAGGATAAAAGGAGTGTGTTCTGGGACGAGTTGAAGGCAATCCGGCAGAATTTCGATGGATCCTGGTGCCAGGGAGGGGATTTTATTATTACGCACTACACATAAGAGAAATCTAAAGGGGGGAGAGTCACTGCTGCTATGTGATGCTTTTCGCATGGGATTGAAGATCAGGAACTTTTGAATCTTCCTCTGCCTAGAGCCAGATTCACTTGGTCCAACCAACGAGCGATCCCGACTTTGTCTAGATTGGATAGATTCTTGATCTCGGCTAATTGGCTTGAAGCATTTCTGATGGTGTCTCAAACTATCCTTCCAAGACCCATTTCTAATCACTGTCTATTATTGCTCTTTGTAGAAGATCAGGACTGGGGTACAAAGCCTTTCAGATTCGAATCGTCCTGGCTGTTGATCGAAGGTTTTCATCAACTCATTAAAGATTGGTGGGCAGGTTTTTAGGTAGAGGGCTACGCTGGTTATAGACTCGGTTTCAAATTGAAACTTCTTAAAGAAAAGATAAAGGGATGGAAAGCAGTGGACCTCCGAAAAAGGGACCTGGAAACTCAAGCAATCCTCTCAGAGCTATAGGTAATAAATGCGATGGCTAAAGTTGGCCACATCCACAGTAGACGGGATCAGAAGAATCCAGTTGATTCAACAATATTCAACAAGGATGCTTGAAGATGAGATCTCTTGAAAGCAAAAATTGCGAAGCAAATGGATGAAAGAAGGAGATAAAAATACTAAATTCTTCCATAGTATAGCTTCTGCGCATGCAAGAGCTAACAGAATCAGCGGCATAGTAGTGAATGGTACTCGAATAGAAGATAAGGACAAAATCTCAGAAGATTTCATACAGTATTTTAGCACTCTCCTTCAGGGAGAAACTTCACCCAGGCATAAGCTAGACCATCTTCAGATAGATTGTATCTCAAAAGATAAGAACAAAGGTCTAGAGTCCCATTTTTCGATTGAAAAGTGAAAGGGGCAGTGGACTCCTTGGATGGAGATAAGGCTCTCGGCCCTGACGATTTCCAATGATCTTCTTCTAAACTTTCTGGAATATTCTGAAGGAAGATGTTATGGATTTCATGAATGAGTTCCATGACAGAGGGTGGATCTCTAAATCTCTTGGGGCCTCTTTTATAGCACTCATTCCCAAAGATACGGGAGCAAAATCCTTGACAGAATTCAAACCAATTAGTTTACTTGGGGAGGGGGGTAAAGTTTTGGCATCCAGGTTGAGAGGGGTGATGAGAAAGACTATATCCAACAATTAGAGTGATTTTATATCGGGAAGACAAAACATTAATAGCGCCCTCATTGCATTCGAATGCTTGGACTCGAGTCATAAATCTGGTTCTAAAGGCCTTATATGCAAACTAGACCTTGAGAAGGCGTATGATCTCGTCGATTGGGGATTCTTACAGTATATGCTTCAGCGTATGGCATTTGGGGCCAAGTAGAGAGCATGGATGAAGGAATGCATGGGTTCTGCTTATTTCTCGATTCTTCTCAATGGGTCCCCCAAAGGTTTCTTCAGCAGCACAAGGGGTCTACGTCAAGGTGATCCGCTATCTCCCTTTTTTTTTCTAATTGTTGGGGAGGCCCTATCCAGAATGTTGAGCAAAGGTCAGGAAGAAGGCACCATCAGCGGGCTTAGAGTGAAAGGAATGAATACGGTCATCTCTCACATTCAGTTCGCAGACGATACGCTTCTATTCTGTGAAGCTGACTAGGAGAGTGAGTAACCTTTGCACCACTATCAGATGCTTTGAGGCAATATCGGGCTTGAAAGTTAATTTGGGAAAGTAATAGATGTTTAGAGTGAATATGGAGGATAGCAAATACAGGAGTTTTCCAATTACTTTGATTGTCTTATGGGTAGATTCCCTACCACGTTTGTGGGTCTCACGCTTTGTATCGGTAAGCCCCCAACATCTCCATGGAACAAGGTCATTAATAAGTTCGAGAAATATCTTGCTAGATGGAAATGCAGATATCTGTCTTTGGGTGGGCGACTCACTTTGATCAAAGCGGCGCTCTAGAATTTACCTTTATACTTTACGCCCCTATTCAAGTGCCCAGCTTCGATCCTCTCACTTCTAGAAAGGCACAGACGAGACTTCTTATGGCAAGGGAAAGAAGAGAAAAAAGAAATTCCATCTGGTAGATTAGAAAAAGGTGCGCGAGGAGAGAAAAGAAGGTGGAGCGGGGGTAAAGGATCTCAAAACAATGAATCGAGCCCTCTTAGGAAAATGGATTTGGAGGCTTGGGACTGAGAATGGGACTTTGTGGAACTCCCTAATCAAAAGCAAATATGGTTATTCAAAGGGAGGATGGTGAACAAAGGACTCATCGCGGTACAGAGCTTCTGCTCTGTGGAGAGATGTGACATCCATCAAGAATAGGGTCCTTAAAGGTGTTGGCTTTGCTCTAGGTGACGGCAAAAAGATTCGTTTTGGGCAAGAAGAGTGGATGGGAGAAGCTACCCTCAAAGAAGAATTTCCAAGCCTATTTCGGTTAGCTCTGAATCGTAATAGCAAAGTTGCAGATTGTTACTCAGTGGTGGGGGAAGATGTTGTATGGAATCTTGTGTGTAGAAGAGATCTCCAGGACTAGGAGATTGAAGACTATATGGCCCTTCTTAATCGTATGAATAACTACAAGCCGGACCAATTTAAGGAAGACTCCCTGGTATGGAAACTTGTCAAAGCTAGCCACTTCTCAGTCAAGTCCCTAAACAGTCTTATGGGAACCGACTCCTCTGTCAATCCCGACAACTTGATAGAGCGAGTTTGGAAATTCAAAGTCAATCCAAAGATAGCGGTGTTTGGATGGTTAGTTGGAATGAAGGTCCTGATAGTCGATAACTTGAGAAAAAGGGGCATGATACTCACTAATGTATGCTTGTGTTGCATGGCCAATGCAGAATCTATTCACCACTTGTTCATTCACTACCGGCTCGTCAATTATATATGGGTAGTTATTTTCCCCCTTTTTAGTATTCATTGGTCTTTTCTAGAATCCACAAAGAGTTTGCTCTCAGCCTGCCAAGGTGCCGAACTAGGAAACTAAAGAAAGGAGATTTGGAAAATGGCCCTCCTCGCTATCTGGCGGTCAGTATGGGAAGAAAGAAATTGGAGATGCTTCAAGGATATCTCGAATTCGGCAGATTCGCTAATTAATAGGGTGAAATTCTTGATGGTGGAATGGGCCTCAAATGTTGCTTCTCTAAAGGGATGTAATTTGTCTTTTTTAGGTGAGTAATCTACTTGCTATCTTAGCGGGCTGATTCTCCTTGCTTTTGTAATCCATTTCTTTTTCAATATAGAAATCGTTATCTTAAAATAAATAAAATAAAATAAAATTGATTTCAATATAGTTTACTCTAGTTTGTTGGAAGAAAATCTTCAAAATTTCTTCGAAATCACGATTTGAAGCTTCCTGGGGCCAAATTCTAAAAGGTGCGTATTTTTTAGTTTTGATTCCTTTTTTTTTCATTATGATGTAAATAGTTTCAAATGGTAAGAAACCTATGATTCTTCATGTTTTACATGAAAAATTATGGATTTGGATCTTTGATTTTGAAATTTGGGGGAGATGGGACAAATTGCAGAAATTTAGGGAAAAATCAAACTTTCCCATTTTTTTCCCAAATCGGCTACAATCTAGGTGTCCAAACATGAAATCAAACATGTATATATAACATAATCTAGACATCCTTGAAATTTTGGGGATTTTTCATATATATATATATATCATTTTTAATTAAAATAATAAAAAAAAATGTTAAAAATATAATTATTTTCAAAATCCACGGGTATATTTCTAATTTTCTACTTCTTTTACTTTTGAATCTAATGCTTGTGTTTCCATACATGTCTTCTTGCATTTATAAATTTTATAAATTGGTTTTAAATATAGTTGCATCACTTTAGTCAAACAAAACATAGATTAGGACTCTATAGAAAAGGAAACATATTATATGCACTTGTTTTCTGTGATTTATATATATATATATATATATATATATATATATATATATATATAAATGTGTATTGGGGTCTTTTTAACAATCCCTAAATCTTAATTGGAAAATTCGATCAATTTCTCAATGTTTCCCCACGTTTCCCAACAACAATAACGATTAATTACGTGATACAACTGATATATCCGATATGTAATAACCTATAAGTATCCATATCCCAAGTGTGCGATACATTATGCGATAACAATATGGAAAACATTGATTAGAGTACACATGTGAGAATACAACCCCAACTCTCACAATAAAATAGAATAAGACATTCCAAACACAAACCCATAAGGAGGATGCAAAGCCGCTAAACGTAACCCTAAAGCCGTCAATATGTTGGCCCTTCATCTCCTCTAATCTCAGCCATTTATTTCAAATAAAATAAATTCAACAAAACCCTCAGCAAGAGAAGTACCATAGCTGAGTATCGTACAACATGACAAAGCCTGTATAGTGCAACAAGAGCATGGAGTACTATTCTAGGATGTGTGTAGCATGCCCTTTTGTTCCGGAAATTAGTAATTGGCTCGTGGCCTACAATTAACCTTGGGAATATGAAAAATCCTACCAGCGACACATCAAATACACTTCAACAGCATAAAGAGCATAAGGAACTTCAATTGTAAAATCAACCTCACCGCTGATAATGCAAGAAACCATCATAATGTCACCTCAAAGCATATTCAATCAAAGATTCAATCGGTCAGCATGAACATCCAAACTATGTGATCAACAGAGTAACAACCCAGACCTTTGCTAAGCCCAAACACCTCCACATACGTGCCAAGTGGACATCCGAGCAGGTGTATCAAGTGGGTGCCACTATGCAGATGTCCATGCCGAAAATCAAGCAGGTCAACACATTAAGCTGGACACATGGACAACAATAGAAGCTTTGGAAGATTTGACAAGACCTAGATTCAATGTACATGTGCCAATCTGATGAATTCACCAGCCTACTTGTAGGCTAGGACATCTATAAAGTGGGGCTCCCCTGAAGCACAACAACGACTAGGTTGATACATATAGTCACACACTGCCAAAACTATTATAAGCTGATATCTAAGTAACAATCCAGACCATAAATCCTTCTATGATACACCCCTTTTGGACAAAGTTTTTGTCAATTTTATGGCAACTGGCTGAATATTTTAAAATATAAAAAAGCCAAAAGCCTAGATATATATAGCAATTATGGTACTCATGCTTAGCAGGTTGCATTATGCAATGCTCAGGTCAACATCAAAATCAGATATCAAGTACATGTTTCGGAAAATCAGAATTCCATTTTTTCCCCTTTTTCAATAACTCACCTTGGTCAAAGATTCAAAGGATTATGTACTTTACATTGCATTAAACCTGAGGCATACAATGGCAGTAACGATGCATGCAAAAATTGTGCTCAACATGTAGCACCAGCACCTGAGTTATATGTCACTGTATATAACTGCATAAACAGTTCTAGAGAGCTAATTCAAATAAATCATGGTTACAGCTGTAGGATCAGTCCCAAGTAACATTTAGTTTAGTTATTATGCTGATTTCCATTTTAGAAGTTGTACAATTCCATGTGCATGAGCAATACCAGAGTATGCATGGTTTCAGTAGGAGCAGAACAGTTACCACCAGGAGCCAGGAAACATAAAATCCAAGAAATCACAAAAATCAATGTGATTACATAACCAAAAGATATCACAAAGAAATATCCACATCCTAGCTACTATGTTCTGATGACTTACGAGAAAGATCATTAATTTAGCATCCATTGTGCCCCAAAAAGAACTGATTTCCAATTCATATCCACATCATCCAATATCGGCTACAATAGATTCCAACATTTTGGAATATGGATGGCCAGGGGAAAGGTGGAGGATTGTAAAATTGTCTTTTTTCTGGGTGTAAAGAGTTGGGGTTGTATTCTTCTCTGCTTTGGCCTTTATCCTAGCAGCATCATTAATAAAATAATTTTCTCCTTAAAAAAAATAGATTTTTCCAATATGAAAAGTATCCGGTAACAACTATGAGAAAGTAAAATGCCGTGTATGTCGTTTCAATCAAGAACTGAACCTCCTAATGCTATAAAAGGATGAAAAAATAGATTAAAAATACTGACAGGCTATAGATTATTATTATTATTTTTAATGAAATGAAAAATTCACCTCTCAGGTGCAGTTGAAAAGAGATCATCGAGCTCAGCAGGCCGTAGTGCCCCATCCTGGTACCCACGAGATCCATAGGGTCAGAATCAAGTAACAGTGGGTAACATTTATAATAATGCTACTCATAGCCTTAATTTATACTCTAGAAAGTATAGAACCACAAATATCATGAAAACAAGACCTCTCAGGTGCAGGTAACATTACTGACCTATTCTAAACAAGGATTGCAATAGGAGTCACAAGCAGTTCAATTATTTAGTTGTTTCTTAATTGTGTTTCTTTTAGCTAAAGGTAATTTTTTAATTCAACATACCCTCTTCGTACCAGTAAAACGAAGTAATGGAATACAATGTGTTGTTCAACTATTGCTTTTATGGTATCAACGCCTTCTCATTTCAGGATAAGCTTCCCTTGGAATTATCTCACAATCAGAGGCGAGTATCACCATGAATTACAACCTTGGGTCAGGTTAGCCATTCTCACCTTAATCTACTCTACTTCATCTTTTTATCCTCAAATTCCATCTCCTTCATCTTCCTCTCCTTGTAGCCTTGCATCCTAGCTTCAAATATTAATTTAACTTGGACCACGGGAATTTGACGCGAACTAAGAATTCTCCCTTACAAGCAGAAGGGGAAAGAGAAAAAAGTTCAAGGAGTTTTAGGTAGCTTGGATTGCAATTGGCAATGGCAAACAAGGTGTACTGTTGTGGTAACAGTGGGCGTAACGGTCCCCACGGTTACCGATATAGTTACGGCCCGTATAGACCGATACAGGCCCTGTAACGGTCTTTTTTTTTGTCAAAAAATCTGAAAAAATATTCCATTGAATCCGGAAAATTCTAAATATTCCAAATATGCATTCATTTATAATTTTGAACATGTTTATGTGGTGTAACGATTCACTCTTTGGTGAGAAAGTTATATCGGGCTATCTAATGAATTTATGAACCTGACAACCTGGAATTGACTGCAAAACTCATATATTTAATTTTCTAACTATCTAATATCAATGATAGATATATTAAAATGAATGTAATATCAAAATATTTCACATGCGTAGGTGTTTGCAATTATTTTTCATAATTTATTCTATATTAACAAAGGTGTACCGTTGCAGTAACAGTGGTTGTAACGGTCCCCACCATTACCAATACGGATACGCCCCTTATTGGCCGATATTGGGCCTGTAACGGTAGATTTTTTTTATTTTTATTTTTTGTCAGGAAAATCTGAAAAAATATCCATTAAACCCAGAATATTTTAAATATTCCAAATATGCGTTCATTTATAATTTTGAACATGTTTATGGTAGTGTAATGGTCCACTCTTTGGTGAGAAGTTGTATCAAGCTTTCTGATAAATTTATGAACTTGACAACCTGCAATTGACTGCAAAACTCATATATTTAATTTTCTAACTATCTAATATCAATGATAGATATATTAGAATGAATATAATATCAAAATATCTTACATGTGTAGGTGTTTGCAATTATTTTTCATAATTTATTCTTTATTAAGTTATTAACATACTTGAGTGAGGTCTCCAGACTTGCATAAATTACTATGTTCATTCTATTTTAAAGTCTTCAACATGTTAGAGACTTCTCCTCCTATCATGTGATTCCTGTCCTATCATCCTCAAGTCAAGAATATATAATTAAAAAAAATTAGTAGTGTTTGATATACTTACAGTTACTATAATAAAATTCACGAGTCACCACCACTCACCACCAAAATGAAAATCTGCTTTGTTGTAGTTGCTCGACCTCCACCTCCACGCATCGTCATCGTCAGGCTGCGACTATGGAATAGGTGCTACATATCCATAATATCCAATGTCAGAGAGAAATACTAGGTCAACGAAACCAAAGGGTGACTAATCCTAACTAGGCAACGACTCCGACCCCGCCAGTGCCCGCCAAATAGCCGTATTGGCGCCCATACTCAGGTTGTAGAGAATCTTGAGATTAAGAATGTGTTGTGATGAATAACTTGGATTTGGATCTTGATATCTATAATCATATGGATATGGATCAGGAGGACTACTCCAGCATGAATGTGATGGAACAGGCTTAATATAACCATAATCCCATTGACCATAAGAATATCCATCATAATGCCCGAGACTATGGGCCTGCTGACGCACTGGAGCTCCCGGTGCACCACTAGACATAGCCTCCTCATGCTGGTTGTATCATGACTCAATACACTCATAAGTCCGACCTCGTATACCGTGTCGATGTTCAACAGCCTCATGATCTGTAGACACGTTGCATGGTGTGCTGAGCAAAACCTAAAGTGTCAACATCAGGGACATCATCACCATCACCAGCATGATCTTCCAACTCAGTCTCACTGCTACCACTGCTTGTACTCTTCTGTTGAACTTGACCCGGACTTTGCATGAAAGTTACTCCTCTTTCTAGGTCCAACACAGCTGCACGACTCTCTTGTTGCGTCGTGCATATAATTGCGTCATCAACTTCCAATTCTTCATTGTCCTCTTCAATTTGTTTTTCCCTTACTTCCAACTAAGGTAGAAGCGGGTCATCTTCATCATAAATATTGTTCAAGTTTATTGGACAATAGTCCGTATCATCGGCGCTTGTAATGCTCCTATAATGACGTCGCATTCTTAGCCTCATGTTGTAGTGCATGAAGACGAGTTTGTCCAACATCCTAATCTACAATCTATTCATATTCTTTGAATGAATAAATGCAAAACAACTCCAATTCCTTTCACAGCAAAAAGAATATGTTGTCTGGATCAAAACTTTTACTGCGATTTTTTGGAGAGCCTCCGTACTCTCTTTGAAATTCATCCACCATTCGGCCAGTTGCAACCAAGATACTGCATGTTGTGCAAGAGCATCTTCAAAGCTACCATGGATTTCCAAATATATCTAATTCATTCAACGCCTTTATTTCCATATCTAAGTCAGGCTCTAATATCTTTATTAATTTCTTTATCCCGACACAAACTTCATTATCAGCAACAAATGATTGAGCATATTTGTACCTAGGATTTAGGTAGTAACCTGCTGCATGAAGATGGTGATGGAGTTGTGTTATTCATCTCTTGTCAATCATCTTCCAATAAGACTTTCAGCTTATATAATCACGTTGAATTGCCAACTTCGTCTTATCCATGGAATCGTGAAGGAAGCCAATGGTAGGCAATGTGTCCCATATCGGTATCGGTTGGCGTAACGGTGACCTCCAACATCAATACGGATACGGGGTAAATAACGGCGACGACGGAGGCGTAGAACTGTTCAACAAAAAAAATTTTTTTTTGCCAAAAAATATGAAAAATATGGATTAAATCCGAATATTCTAAGCATTCCAAATATGCATTCATTTATAAATTGGAACATGTTTATGGTGGTGTAAATCCACTCTTTGGTGAGAAGTTGTATCGGATCGTGTCGATGAATTTATGAACCAGATAACCTGAATTTGACTACAAAATTCATATATTTAATTTTCTAACTATCTACTATCAATGATAGATATATTAGAATGAATGTAATGTGAAAATATCTTACATTTGGTGTTTGCAATTATTTTTTAGGAATTTCTCGAACATGCGTAAATAGAAAAAAATATAAATATATATATATATAATGGCACCCCAAATCTATAAAATGCACATTAACATGTTCTACTATGATTAACACATCACATGGTATGATTAAAACAGCAAAACAATCATTAAAAAATGATTTTTCGAATAAAAAAAAAGGCCATAATTAATGCATAAATAGAAAAAATATAAATATATATATATATAAAATGGCACCCCAAATCTGTAAAATGCACATTAACATGTTCTACTATGATTAACACATCACATGGCATGATTAAAACATAAAAACAATCATTAAAAAATGATATTTCGAATTTTTAAAAAAAGGGTCATAATTAATGCGTAAATAGAAAAAAATATAAAAATATATATAAAATGGCACCCCAAATCTGTAAAATGCACATTAACATGTTCTACTATGATTAACACATCACATGGCATGATTAAAACATCAAAACAATCATTAAAAAATGATTTTTCAAATTTTTTTTAAAAAAAGGGCCATAATTAATGCGTAAATAGAAAAAATATAAAAATATATATAAAATGACACCCCAAATCTGTAAAATGCACGTTAACATGTTCTATTATGATTAACACATCACATGGCATGATTAAAACATCAAAACAATCATTAAAAAATGATTTTTTGAATTTTTTTTTAAAAAGGCCATAATTAATGCGTAAATAGAAAAAAAAATATTTAAAAAAATATAAAATGGCACCCAAAATCTGTAAAATGCACATTAACATGTTCTACTATGATTAACACATCACATGGCATGATTAAAACAGCAAAACAATCATTAAAAAATGATTTTTCGAATTAAAAAAAAATGGCCATATTTAATGCGTAAATAGAAAAAAATATAAAATATATATAAAATGGCATTTGTTGTATATCCATGTGGTCCATCCTTTTTGCCCACTTATTTCAAGGCATGGACCAAAAAATGAGGCTGATCCAAATCTTAGGTGGATCACAAAATGGGCCTTAAGAAGATTTTAACAGCAGGCATTCAATCCCAACTGCGTGGTCCAATTGAGATTTTGATCCCTTCATTTCAAGGATCATGCTTTAAAATGAACTTGAAAAATTATGAATGGCCTGGATTTACCATACATAAATCAAGGTGGGCCCCACCGCATGCAATAAAATAGTGAGTGTGCACTATGCAGCGTGCACTGCAGATTATTAAAAAAAACAAAAAAAAACAAAAAAAAAAAAAAAAAAACAAAAGAAAGAAAATCACAGAGTGCTGTTTCAAATGTACCACGCCATTGCCGTTCGGTTTCTTTGGAAAAAGAAAAGAAAGAGAGGGAAATGAAAAGAAAGGATGGAAAGCAGAGAGGGGACCAAACCGAGAGAGAGAGAGAGAGAGAGAGAGAGAGAGAGAGAGAGAGAGCGTCTGCAACAACGCCACAAAGCAAAGAAGAAGAAGAAGAAGAAGAAGAAGAAAGAGAAGAAGAAGAAGAAGAATAGAAGAAACAAAAGAGGTATGTTTTTTTCTTTCTTTTTTTTTTTTTTTTTTTTTTCAGCCTCAGAATACCAAGTACTGGTCCGTAACGGCCGTTACGGGTCCGTAACGGCCGTTATACCCCGTAACGGCCGTTACGGTCACAGAATTCCATAACGGTCGTTTCGACCCCGTATCGCGTAACGGTGTCAGCCGTTACCGTTACGTATCGGCTGATACGGCCGTATCGTAACGGATACGGGACACCTTGATGGTAGGTGCTTCGTCGGTTTCAACAAGATGGAGTACCCTCATTAGTGGCTCCATCACCCTTAGGATCCTCTGAACCTTCTTTAAATATTTCTTGTCCTTTATGGGGTTCACAACATCAACTGGTGTCCCTAATGTCTTCTTCCAATGTTTTGTGTTAAACCAATCCCAGGAAGCGAACATCTCACTCGACTCACCCCTATACTGGTATAAACTTTCTAAGGCTATAAAGTTCATTGCGAATCTATTCGCCACAGGCCTCAGCAACTCTCATCCCTTTGTGAACTTCCTCATTATTGCGACTACTTGATTATGGTTCTAAATAAATGTTGTCACTTGTCTTACCCTTTTGACCATTTCCCTAACACTCTTCTTATTCACAATATCTTCCAATATAAGATCAATACAATGGGTAACAAATGGTGACCAAAATATATGCGGTCTTTTTATCATCAACTTATGTTATGCAGCCTTCTATCTTGCTTCGTTATTTGTCGCAATCTGCACCACATTCTCCTCTCCAATCTCATCCACCACTTTATCCATTAGGGATAAAAATATAATTAGCATTTTTTGTTTCGGCCAAGGTATCAATTGACTTATGGTATACCGTTCTAAAGTGGCAGTACACCATGAAGTTGATCATGTTGCGTCTGTTTGGGTCATTCCAACCATCGCACATGATCGTGCATCCTCTAGCTTGCCATATGGTTTTAAAAGTAGCAAAGTATGCTTTCACATCCGCATACTCTGCATCTATCAATTTCCCCCTAATCTCCCTAACCGTGGGTGCTTTAATTCCTTCTCCTGCTTCTTTTGCTACATCAATTACCACCTACCAATATAGAGAATTAGCTATGTTAGGAGGTATGTTGGCATGTATAAATAACTTTGCTGCCACCCTACTTAACTTCTCAATGGAAAGTTCTACTCCACATTTGTTTTTTCTTTTGTTTAGTTGATTTTTTCATAAACAGGATTGTATCAATAGAGGGTCTCCTGGGCTCATTTACTTCTTTGTCCAAATGTATAAGGGCATGACATGAAGATGCCTCCCGTCGACTCCCAAACATATGTCGTAATCCACCCAACCTATCCCCACCCCCACTTGCAAATGTAGTCGCACTCCTGGCTGCACTACGACACCTCCCCCGTATCACATATAGACCCCCTCACGCCATACATTTGCCGACATTCTTCCTCTTCACGAATGAAACACAACTTGACCCTTTCAATGTGTCAAATGTTGTTTCATCACGTAATTCCGCCAGTTATTAATCTGTCACAATAGTTGCACTTCATTTGGTGCCTACTACCACCTACCCTCTGACAATGTTGCCATCCAATATCATCACTTCCTTGTTGGCGGCTAGACCTAGACATTTTCTTAGGTAGATGTGACCCATGCGAGAGTCTACTCGATTCTCTAAGTTTAAATAGAGTTTTTATAGGAGAATGAATTAATTAATTTAAATCTCAAAAATTAATGTAAATAGATTAATAAAATAAAGTTTGAACTTCCGAATCTAATCAATAAAAAAGAAATTATGTTCTAAACCCTACCCAGCTCCAAAACTTGTCCAAAATAAGAAGATATAAACGTAAAGTCACTAATATGAAAATAAATAAATATAAAATTACTTGAATAATATATTAAATGCACATTGATAAGTTCTACTACGATTAACACATCAAATTCAACCATTAAAACAGAAATACATTGAAAAAAAATGATTTTTCATAATTTTTAAAAATCGGTCAAAAATAGTCAAGGATTAAAAAATAAATATATAAAATCAGTTGCATAATCTGTTAAATGCACATTGATATGTTCTACTATGATTAACACATCATATTCAACCACTAAAACAGGAAAACATAGAAAAAGAAAATGATTTTTCGTAATTTTTAAAAATCGGCCGAAAATAGTCCATATATATATATATATATATATATATATATATATATATATATATATATATATATATATATATAATCAGTAGCATAATATGTTAAATGAACATTAATATGTTCTATACTATGATTAACAACATCATATTCAGCCATTAAAACAAAAATACATTTAAACAAAAAAAAAAAAAAAAAGTTTAAAAAGATGATTTCTAATCATTTTTAAAAATCAGCCGAAAATAGTCCGAAAATTTTTTTTAAAAAAAATCAAAATAAAATATAAAATCAGTTGCATAATCTATTAAATAAACATTGATATGTTCTACTATGATTAACACATCATATTTAACCGTTAAAATAGAAATACATTGAAAAAAAATGATTTTTCGTAATTTTTAAAAATCGGCCAAAAATAGTCTAAAAATAAATAAAAATAAAGATTAAAAAAATAGTTGCATAATCTGTTAAATGCACATTGATATGTTCTATTATGATTAACACATCATACTCAACCACTAAAACAGAAAAATATTGAAAAAAAAAAAATTGATTTTTCATCATTTTTAAAAATCGGATGAAAATAGTCCAAAAATTAAAAAAATATAAAATCAGTTCCATAATCTGTTAAATGCACAGTCATATATTCTACTATGATTAACACATCATATTCAACCATTAAAACAGAAATACATCGAAAAAAATGTATAAATACTTATTTTTGAAGATTTTTTGAAAAATGACTCATGGAGCTTCGATTCAACAAAATCTTTGAAATAACTTGTTTTAATCCTCAAATTCAAGCTAAGAGTTCTCGGAATTTGCAGTAGAATGGTTTAAGAAGAATTTGGAAGAGAAAAGTACCAAAAAATGAGAAAATTAGCAACTTAAAAAGGGGGAAAAAAAAAAAAAAAAGTGTCTGTTTTTTTACGGTTACAGGACAATAACGGCCGTTATAGGCCGTAACAGCTGTTACGAGTTGAAAAATGGGGAGGTGACCATTACAACCCCATAACATGTAATGGTACTGAACAATACCGATACATAACCGATTTTGCATACCTTAATATTAACATACTTGAGGAATGAGGACTTGCATAAATTACAATGTTCATTCTATTTTAAAGTCTTCAACATGTCAGAGACTTCTCCTATCCTGTGATTCTTGTCCTCAAGTAAAGAATATAAATTAAAAAAATAGTAGTGTCTGATATACTCCCTTGCAACTTGATTAAGGATTACTTGATTGGTTGTCAGGGAGTTATTTTAAGTACAAGTTGGGCAATGTCAAGAGTGTGCTTGATTGGTGAATGTGTGGTTAATAGACTAATGGGTATATAGTAATACTTACCTTAATATAAATATATACTTACAGTTACCATAATAAAATTCACGAGTCACCACTTACCACCAAAATTAAAATTTGCTTTGTTGTGGTTTCTCGACCTCCACCTCCACATCATCCTCATCATCACGTTGTGGCTGTGGAATAGGTGTTGCATATCCATAATATCCAGTGCCAGAGGAAAATACCAGGTCAACAAAACCAAAGAATGACTGATCCTAACTAGGCAATGACTCTGATCCTGAGTAAGGATATCCACTAGTGCCCATCAAATAGCCGCATTCGTGCCTGTACTTAGGTTGCTGAGTGAGATTGAGAATGTGTCTTTGATGAGTAACTTGGACTTGGATCTGGATATCTATAATCATATGGACATGGATCAAGAGGACTACTTCAACATGAATGTGACGGAACAGGCTCCGTATAACTATAATCCCATTGGCCATAAGAATATCATCATAATGGACCATGGGCCTGTTGATGTTTCAGACCTCCTGGTGCACTACTAGAACTAGCCTCCTCCTGCTGGCTGTATCATGACTCAGTACACTCATAAGTCTGACCTCGTGTACCATGTTGATGTTTATTGGCCTCGCGATCTGTAGACGATTGTATGGTGTGCTGAGCAACACCAGAAATGGGACCATCATTGAGGGCGTCATCACCACCACCATCATGATCATCTGACTCAGTCTCACTGCTATACTGCTCGTACTCTTCCATTGAACTTGAGCCAGACTTTGCATGAAAGTTGCCCCTTTTTGGGTCCAACACAACTACACGACTCTCTTGCTGTGCCATACGTATTATTGGGTCATCAACTTTCAATTTTTCACTATCCTCTCCAATCTGTTTTTCCATTGCTTCCAACCAAGGTAGAAGCGGGTCGTCCTCATCATAAATATTGTCCAAGTTTTTGGACAGTAGTTCGTGTTACCAGCGGCTGTAATGCTCCTATGATGTCATCGCATTCTTAGCCTCATGTTGTAGTGCATGAAAATAAGTCTATCGAACATCCTAGTCTACAATCTATTCCTATTCTTTGAATGAATAAGTGTTAAACAACTCAAATTCCTTTCGCAGCTAGAAGAGGATGTTGTCTGGCTCAAAACTATTATTACAATTTTTTGGAGAGCCTTCGTACTTTGTGAAATTCATCTACCATTCGGTCAGTTGCAACCTAGATACCGTATGCTGCGCACGAGCATCTTCAAAGCTATCCTAGCGATTTATAAATGTATCTAATTCATTTAACACCTTTCTTTGCATATCTAAGTCAAGTTCTAATCTTTTTATCAATTTCTTTAGCCTGACACGAACTTCATTATCCGCAACAAATGATTAGGTATATATGTACATATGATTTAGGTAATAACCTGATGCATGAAGATCGTGATGGAGTTGTGTTGTCCATCTCTTGTCAATCATCTTCCAATCAGACTCCCAGCTTGTACAATCACGTTGAATTGCCAACTTCATCTCATCCATGGCATCATAGAGGAAGCCCATTGTAGGTGCTTCGTTGGTTTCAACAAGGCGAAGTACCCTCATTACAGGCTCCATTACCCTTGGTATCCTCTGGACTTCTTTAAATATTTGTTGTCCTTTATGGGGTCACAACATCAACTGATGTCCCTGATGTCTTCTTCCCATGTTTTGTGCTAAGCCAATCCCAGGAAGTGAACATCTCACTCAACTCTCCCCTATGCTGGTATAAACTCTCCAAGGCTATAAAGTTCGTTGCGAATCTAGTCGCCACAGGCCTCAGCAACTGTCATCTCTTCATGAACTTCCTCATTATTAAGACTACTTGATTATGGTTCTAAATAAATGCCGTCACTTGTCTTACCCTTTCGACCATTTCCCTAACACTCTTCTTATTCTCAATATCTTCCAATACAAGATCAATACAATGGGCAGCACATGGTGACCAAAATATATGTGGTCTCTTTATCATCAACTTATGTTATGCAGCCTTATATGTTGCCTCGTTATCTGTCACAATCTGCACCACATTCTCCTCTCCAATCTCATCCGCCACTTTATCCATTAGGGAAAAATATATAATTAGCATTTTTTGTTTTGGCCGAGGTATCAATTGACTTATGGTACACCGTTCTAGAGTGACAGTACACTATGAAGTTGATCACGTTGCGTTTGGTTGGGCCAGTCCAACCATCGCACATGATCGTGCATCCTCTAGCCTGTCATATGGTTTTAAAGGTAGCCACGTATGCTTTTACATCCGCATACTCTGCATCTGTTAATTTTCCCCTAATCTCCCTAGTCGTGGGTGCTTTAATTCCTTTGCCTGCTTCTGTTGCTGCATCAATTACCACCTATCAATATGGAGAATTAGGCATATTAGGAGGTATTTTGGCATGTATAATAACTTTGTTGCTACCCTACCTAACTTCTCAATGGAAAGTTCTACTCCACATTTGTTTTATTTTCTTTTGTTTAGTTGATTCTTTCCTATATAGGATTGGATCAACAGAGGATCTCCTCGTAGAGTTGTACACAAGTCAAGCTAGCTCGATAAACTCGCTCGAATCGACTCGTTTGAGCTCATTCCAACCAGTATTCGTAATATCGATACTATCGGCCGATGTTATCGGTATCGCACTCTAGCGATACGAAACCGAGCTAGAGAGACTTAAAAATTAAAATAATAATAATAATAATAATAATAATAATAAAAGGTAATGGTCGATATCGTTGAGATATCGATGAATATCGGTCGATATCTCACGACATCACAAATATCGTGTGATATCGATGATATTAGAACTTTTAATAGGCTTTTTCGCAAAACACGCTGTAGCCACCTACCCATTCACAAGGCTACTGTAGCCACCTACCAATTTCACCGATAAAAGTGGTGTGATATCAGTAGATTCGACACAACGAAACAATTCGAAACAATCAGAAAGACAAGGAGAAAAAAAAAAAAAAAGCTTTAAACAGTGGATTTCGTACCTGGAAAGAGGTTGGTTATGATAGGAAAGAGGTGGGTTGTGATCGAAAAGAAGTTGTTATGATCGAAAGCTCCCCCAAAAATCGAATCATTGCAGCTTAAAGGTGAGTAAATCTCTTCTAACCCAGGAAAATATCCCCAAAAAACGAAAATTTTCCGAGATTTGGGCGTGATTTGGGGTTTGGGGTTTTGGAATCCCGAAACCCTTTGCCTCCCAAAATCGGCTTAAAGCCCTTTTGAAAGCCATTCAGGCACCGCTGGGATGCTAGGTGGGGTCCACCTTGATGTTTGTGAGAAATCCACTTTGCCCATCCGTTTCCTAGATCATTTTAGGACATGACTGAAATTAGGCGAATTCAAAACTCAAGTGGGCCGCACTAGATGAAACAATGGGGATTCAGTCACCACCGCTAAAATATTTTTAAGTGGGCCTCACTTGGGATTTTTGCATGAGGCTAAGTGGACAGTTTTTTCACTTCATCCCAGTGGGAATGACCTTATAAACAGGTTCGATGGCATATAAACATCAAGGTGGAGCCCACGAAGGTTTCAACCGTATAAAACTCTTTCCCCAGTTTTCCCTCTCGTATGGCCCACTTGATTTGTGGATCCACCTTATTTTCTAGCGTATGTCCTAAACTGATATCATAAAACAGATAGACGGAGTGGATTACTTATAAACATCAAGGTGGACCCCACCTACCATGCCGGTGCACCAACTTGGTGCGTACACGTTTTGAACGGACGCAGATTCGTTGGCGTACAGTGTACGCTCTTATCGAATTGATAAAACTCTGTTGGGCCCATCTTGAATGTATGTGGCTAATCCACGTCGTTCATCCATTTTTCCATCTCATTTGAGAGGTTGAGCCCAAAATCGTAGCATATCCAAAGATCTAGTGGACCATACCACGGGAAAGAGTGGGAATAATGATTTCCATCGTTGATACCTTCTTAGGGCCCACAACAATGTTTATTTGTCATCCAACCTGTTCATAAGATCACAAAGACATGGATCAAGGGGGAAAAAATATCATCTTAATCCAAAACTTCTGTGCCCCCAAAAATATTTCAACGTTAGACGTTCATCCGTTTTTGTTCTCGTGGTGTGGTCCACTTGAACTTTGGATGTGCTTCATTTTTTGGCTGAAGATCTAAAATTATTTAGTAAAATGGATGAGGGGAGTGGACAAAATACATAAATCACAGTGGGTCCCACAGAGTTAACTCAGTACGCTTGGCGTACTAAGTTACTCAGTACATAGTCCGCTTCCGTGTAGCACGCACCACTAACAGACGTCACCTAGTTCTATGGGTCCCATCATGAGGTATGGGTTATATCCAAACCATCCGTCCACTTGAATAGCTCATTTGAGGGGTTGTGCCGAAAAATAAGACATCCAAAAATCAACTAGACCACACTGTAAAAAGCAGTGGGCCCTATGAACGTCTACCATTGAAACCCTTTTGAGGGTCACAGAAATTTTAGTTCAATATGATATTTGTTTTTCCTCTTCATCCAGCTTTGTGTAACCTTATGAACAGATTGGATGGAAAATAAATGTTATGGTAGACCCTTTGACTATTTTAACAGAGAATCACTGCAATATGTGGTGTGGTGCACTTGAGCTTTAGATATGACTCATTTTTGGGATCAAGATCTAAAATGGTCTCTCCAAATGGATGAATGATGTGGATACACAAACAACATCATTATTGGGCCCATGTAACTTTGATCTCCTTTGAACCATGCGTACAACTAGAGCTCGAGTAGCGTCAATAGTCGAAGCGGGTTGTGTCCTACCCCACCCCCACCATAATCCATCTGAGCAGGGCTGTGGGGTCCACCGTGATGTAAAGGTTTTATCCACGCCATTAATCCATTTTCTAAGATCATTTTACCTTATGATCCAAAAAACGAAGTAGGTCCATAGCTTCGGTGGACCACACCAAAGGAAGCAACGATGATAATGACACCCACCATTGAAACCTTTCTGGGGGCCACTGTGATGTTTTTTTACAATCCAAACTATTCATACGGTCATGTAGACCTGGATGAAGGCGAAAACATAAAAATCAGCTTGATCCAAAACTTATGCAGCTCCTAAGAAGTTTTTAATGGTGGGCGTTCAATCACCACTTTGTGGCCCACTTAAGCCTTGGTTCTGCCTCATTTTTGGTATCATACCCTGAAATGATCTGTAAATATGGATGGACGGTGTGGATAAGACCTTTACATCACGGTGACCCTCACACACAAAATGGGATTGCGTACCGAGTTACTCAGTATGCTCTTATCGTACCGAGTAAACTCAATTGGGCCCACCTTGAATGTATGTGGTCTATCTAAGCCGTCCATCCATTTTTCCATCTAATTTAAGGGGTTGAGCCCAAAATTGAAGCATATCCAAAGATCAAGTGGATCATACCACATGAAACAGTGAGGATAATTATCTCCACTGTTGAAACCTTTCTAGGCCCCACAGTGATGTTTATTTATCATCCAACCTATTCATACGATCATACAGACATGGATGAAGGGAAAACACAAATATAAGCTTCATCTAAAACTTCTATGGCCCCCAAGAATTTTTCAACGGTAGACGTTCAAGTAAACTATTTCCAGTGGTGTGGTCCAATTGAACATTCTATACGCTTCATTTTTGGGCTCAGGCCCTAAAATTATATGGTAAAATGGATGGACGGAGCGGATCAGGTATATAAATCATGGACCAAATCGAGTTTACTCAATACGCTAAGTGTAGTGAGTTACTACGCAATCCGCTTCTGTAAAATACAAATATTAGCTAGGTTGGTGTACGTCGCCACATTTTGTGGACCCCACCATGATGTATGTGTTGTATCCACACCGTCCATCTATTTAGAGAGATCATTTTAGGACATGAGCCAAAGAATGAGGCAGATCCAAAGCTCAAGTGGACCCCACAACAGAAAACAGTGGGGATTGAACGCTTACCATTAAAAACTTCTTTGGCCACAGAAGTTGTCGATCAAGCTGATATTTGTATTTTACATAATTCCATGTCTGTATTAACTTATAAATAGGTTGGATCTCAAAGCACCAATGATTCTCTTGATTGTATTTTACATAATTCCATGTTTGTATTAACATAATTCTATGTCTGTATTAACTTATAAACATCATGGTGCTCAATAAGGATGTTTGGTTCACATCACCAATGATTCTCTTGATTGTAAGGCTTGTGGACCCACATCTTCCTACAACAGTTTTATAAGGAACGTGATGAGGCACATGTGTTTAAGATCTCAATATTTTAAGTGGATTTTCTTTGGGCCATATGGTTCATGCACACGGGAGTGGATTAGGTCGCACCCCGGTAACACTTTAGTGGGTGTTACCCTTAACCATGGGACCCACCTTGATGATGTGTTGTATATCCACACTGTCCATCCGTTTCTCTAGACCATTTTAGGATGTATTGCAAAAAATCAAGTACATTCAAATATCAGATGGAACACACTGAAGGAAACAGTGGTGATTAAGTGCCTCACCATTAAAATTTCCAAAGGGCTCATTGTAAGGTTTTCATAGTGTTTAATGGCCATCCAACCAATAAGGATGTTGGGTTCACATTACCAATGATTCTCTTGATTGTACGGCTTGTGGACCCACATCTTCCTGCAACAGCTTTATAAGGCACGTGATGAGGCACATATGTTTAAGATCTCAATATTTTAAGTGGATTTTCTTTGGGCCATATGGTTCATGCACACAGGAGTGGATTAGGTGGCACCCCGATAACACTTTAGTGGGTGTTACCCTTACCATGGGGCCCACCTTGATGATGTGCTGTATATCCACGCCATCCATCCGTTTCTCTAGACCATTTTAGGACATATTGTAAAAAATCAAGTACATTCAAATGGGACACACTAAAGGAAACATTGGTGATTGAGTGCCTCACCATTAAAATTTCCAAAGGGCTCATTGTAAGGTTTTCGTAATGTTTAATTGCCATCCAACCTGTTGGTAATGTAAAGAAGACCTATATATTGCATGTATTTTTTACTTGAGTTGTGCACTGCGTATTGGATTGTGCTCTATGGCCCCACCATGATGTATGTGTTTTATCTACGCCATCCATGTGAGATTTGGGTAATTCTCATTTTTAGGATCATTTCTTATAATAATATGGTAAAATGGATGGGCGGCATGGATATATAGCACATGCATCAAGGTGGACCCTAACAAGTTTGAATATAATATTCTTTTATAGATAAAATGTCAGGAGGAAGAGGGAGATAACCTGATAAAGGGTGGCAATATGGCCAGCCCACTCCCGATAATCGATTCGGGAGTATATGTAATTATTGTGGCCATGTAGCAAGGAGTAGGGGGGGTAACCCACTTGAAGCATTTGGCGGGAGGGTATCGCAATGTTGTAAATTGCCATCAGTGCCCACAAGTTATGCGAGAAGAGATAAGGGTCATATTGAAGAAAAAAAATGTGAAGACAAAAGATGAACGATATGCACGGGAGAGGGAGATTAGGGAGGAGCTGGGGCAGCCACCATATATACGTGACGAGGATGTAGTGGATCTCGATGGCGATGATGATCCTGAATATTCCAGGGAATGGGCGGTGTTCCTAAAATTTGTAGATGCGAGTAATAAGATTAAATATGCTTACTACATTTACAAACTAATGCACAACGTCATACAAGATGTTGAGAAGAGAAACATTGTGCAGTTTGTTATGGACAATGGGAGTGCATTTGTCAAGGCGGGGAAGGATATTTAGAACAAGTATTATATGTATTGGACCCCCTGCCCAGCCCATTGCATCGATCCCATGCTGGAGGTGATCGGAGAGAGGCCGTCAGTGAAGACCGTAATTACTGATGCATAGCTCATCACAAACTTCATATACAACCACACCTAGCTATTAGCCGCGATGTGCAAGAGGTGTGGTGGGGATATAGTGTGCCCCGGGGCGACATAGTTCGCCACAAATTATATCGCCTTAAGTAGCCTCCTCAGACACAAACAAGGGTTACGAGAGCTTTTCGCCTCTCATGATTACAAAGAATGGAAAAGGAGGTTGACGAAAGTAACATGGAGAATCAAGGAGCCGGTACTAAGAAATACATTCCGGGATTGCGTGCATAGTGTAGTGGGTATTCTAGAGCCCATTTATGTGGTGTTAAGGATGGTGGACAACGAGACAAATCCATCGATGAGGTCGTTGTATCCGTCCATATAGCAGATGAAAGAGGTCATCATGGTTAAAGCTCTCAATGCATATAAGTGGGTGCATGCAATAATAGACGATCGTTAGGAAAGGACGTTTTCTCACCTACTACATCAGGCTAGTAAATACTTATATGGATTTTTTTCTATATGCAATAATAAACGAGGGTTGTACTAATGTGTATATGTTGGTTTTCAGCGTATTTCCTAAATCCCAAATACCACTACAACCGGAATCTCTTCAAAGATAATTCATTAAAGAGGGTTGTACATAAGGTGTACGATCACTTATTCCCCGACTGTACGAGGAAAGGCACCTTCGGTAGTGAGGTAAATACGTTCCGCACTTACATTCTCCTTATCTTCATCTCAACTATTCCATACTTATCCTGGTTGTTATAGGCCATCGATAAATTGTTAGATTCCGCGACACGGTTGGAATGTTTGGGTGCCACCCTGCGATGAAGTCAAGGAACACCATGATGGCATGTGAGTTACTGCGGTAAAATCAACTTTTATATTATTTTGGAAAATCTAAAATAACGAAAGATTTTTATGATATGCAGGAGAATGGTGGTCCATATACGAGACTGATTGCGAGGTTTTACAGCAACTGGCTGTCCGTGTGTTTGCACAGACGGTGTCATCCGCACCTTGTGAAAAGAATTGGAGTACATTCTCCCTCATCCACACAAATAAAAGTAATAGACTAGGGTATGAGAGGCTTCAGAAGCTGGTGTATTGTCACTACAATATGAAGTTACAAGAGAGGCTGGTCCGCGCGAAAGGACGAAGAAAAATGTAGGAAGACCCACTGGACCTGATGACGGTCGGACAGCATGCATATGCTGAGGATGAGGATGACCCACTTTACCAGTGGGTTAGGTTAGATGACTTGGACACCTAAGACGGGCGACCAGAGCCACATGTTGCGGCGGAAGCAGAGACACAAGGGATTGATGTTGACACACATGTGAAGCAACAGAGGTCTCCTGATGAGGCATTCGACCCATTTACGAGTCCAGAGGGTAGACCACGGCAATCACTATCACGTGGCAAGGAGACATTGTCTGACAACAAGATCAAGTCAGAGAGTGATACGGGGAATGGGTCCAGTGATGGTGATGGTAGCAGCAAGGGTGACGATGACTTTGATGACAGTAACGATGATGATGATGATGGCGACGGGGATGGTGGCGGCGCGGGTGGGAGCCAGGATCAGAGGCCTATTAGCCCTTTCACTGAAGAGGAGAATCTCGATCATGCCACGCAAGACCCTGACCATGGTTCTCGTCCAGGAGAACCACGACCCCATCTTATTTATAATAAGACATACACACGTCAAAAGCTATTACAGAAAAAGCAGACTCAGAAAATTTCAGATTTTGAGGAGCTGTTTGCAAAATGCATAAGGGAGACGAGCATTCGTGAAAGGCAAGGTGGCTCTAGATTTAAATCACGGACGAGGGAGGGGAGCTCGAGTTATAAGCCACAACATGAATCTGAATCACAAACACAGGAGAGTAGCGCAAGTTCTGTGCCACAGTACGGGCATGGATATGGACCTAGTGGATATGCGGCGAGTGACTCCAGCAGTCAAGGCACATCATTTTTTAACCATGGTCAGGAGTTCACTTCTGCATATGGGCAGGGATATGAGAAGCAATATGGATATGGCCATCAATATGGATACCATGGAGCTTCATATGTGTCATTCCCAACTCCATATCAGTCACAGACTGTGACGATTACGCAGTACCCACAGATGGGCGTACTGATTCAGTTCGGAGAGGATGAGTACCAGCGTTATGTCAGGGAGTATCTTAACTAGTACCACTCTACTATGACATAGGCACAATATTGTCGATTTGTGGAGCAGCAATACTATTCTCAGGCCCATCGAGATGGAGATGATGATTACAAGCCACCGCGCAACTCTATGGGGGTTTAGGCCACAATCAGTCCCCACCATTGATATGTATATTTTTCAATTTTTACTTCTTTTGCTTTTAAATGAATTGGTTGTGTTTTCATACTTGTCTTTGATACATTTATAAATGTCATGCATTCAATTTAAATATAGTTGCATTAGTTCAGTTAAACATCGCATAGCATAGGACCCTATACAAAGGAAATTTATTATGTGCACCTTTTTTTGAGATGTTATGATTTAAAAGTGTGTATTAAGGGCTTTTTTAACAATCCCTGAAGTTTCATTAAAAAATTCAACCATTTTCCCAATGTTTCCGAAAAAGTGCGATAAATTTTGCGATACAAACTATATATCCCGTACGATAACCAATACATATCTATATCCCAAGGGTGCAATACATATTGCGATACCGATATTTCGAACACTGGTTCCAACTCAACTTGCAAAAAGGTTCGGATCAGGCCGAGCACAAATAACTGTAGCTCGAATAAAATCAAGCCAAGTTCGAGCTTGGTCAGGCTCGAATCGACTCACCTCGAACCCAACTAGAACTAGACTCGCTCGAAATATATTAATATTATATATATAAGTTTTTTTTTTTTAAAGAGAGAGAGAGAGAGAGAGAATAAAAGTTTAAAGTTCAAACTTTAAACCCAACTTAAACCCCTTCAATTTCCCCCTCTTGTCTTTTCCTTTTACTACCCTACCCGAGCCGAGTGACTGTGGGAGCAGTCCAACTTCCAAGCAAAAATCCGGCAAGCCCCACCATCCGACAAGCCGAGCGGTCCGACTTCCGAGTGGAAATCCAGCAGATCTCTCTCTCTCTCTCTCTCTCTCTCTCTCTCTCTCTCTCTCTCTCTCTCTCTCTCTCTCTCGGTCTCTCTACTCTCTACTCTCCTTCAATCCTTGTTCCTTCAAGCCAGGTAAAGTAAATATTTCTATTTTTTTTAATGCAATCGAGTTAGGTCAGGGTATCGACGGGTTGGGTCAAGGTTTAGGTCGGGTTGTGTCGAGTTGGGTCAAGGTCGGGTTGGGTCAGCATCGGTTTGGGTCAAGGTTGGGTTGGGTCGGGTTGGGTCAGGGTGTGGGTTGGGTTGCATCAGGTTGGGTCAGTGTCGGGTTGGGTCAGGGTCGGGTTGGGTCAAGGTTGGGTCAGTGTCGGGTTGGGTTAAGGTTGGGTTGCGTCGAGTAAGGGTTGGGTCAGCGTCGGGTTGGGTCAAGGTTGGGTTCCGTCAGGTAAGGGTTGGGTCAGCATTGAGTTGGGTTGCATCGGATTTGTGTTTTATTAAAGTAGTTTACTTGGATTAAAGTCATTGCTTTGTGTTTTATTAAAGTAATTTACTTCAAGTTACTGATTTGTGTTTTATTAAAGTAATTTACTTAGATTGGATATGATTTTTATTACTTGAATAGTTGAATTTGAGATTACATGAGAAATTCTAATCTTGTGTAAAATTGTATTTGATTACTTAAATTTGATTTATGCATAATTCAAGTATTCAACTACAAATCATATATTAAATATATGATTTAAAGTTGTATACTTCAATTAAACACAACTCAATTAGTTTTAGAGCAACTTCACTTGACAGTTGACACACTCGACAAATGAATTTAATAAATCTACCTAGCCATTTAAGAATTCATATACAATAAATTATATTCAAATCAATTATTGGTTTGATATTTTATATATATATATATATATATATATAAATTATTAAATTGTCCAAGTTGGACAGTTTGGTAATATATCATCTACCTTAATGTTGCTTACACAATTTACATAGAGTTCGAGATTTGGTGCATCAACCCAATTTATTCTCTGAATATATGGTTCTCAACTGGTTGATTCCCTCCCATCTTTGAATAACAGATAATGGTGATTACACTCAAACAATAGAGAATTTTTACATAAATTGGGAGAATTATGGGGAGATGCTGCAAATTTTCGACTCGCATGTAAATTGCGTGAGTAGAGTACATGATATATTACTGAATGGGATAAAAAGTGAAATTAAAAATTGGGAGACATTAGAAAATGCCTACTTACAAAACATTTATTACAATCACACCTTTGAATTTCACATATCGTACACATGTTTTCTTATTTTCATCTTTAAAGATGGCTAGTGAGGATGTCCCTACTACCCCTGGTGTTGGTGCATCTGCCATATCCCCTCTAGTTGTTGACGTGGAACAAAATTAGAGAAACTTAAATTCAGATACATCGAATAAAGGAAAAAAAAAAAAATCAACAGTTTGGGACGATTTTGAAGAGATTGAGGTGAAAGAAGGTTCGAACCGTGTTATGAAGGTTAGATGTAAGCATTGCAAGTCAACATTCGCAAAGCATTCTAGGAGATCAACTTCACATTATCGCAAACAAATTATTAATTGTGCTAAGAGTCCAAAAATCCCTTCGGGCCAACAATTGCTCTCATTTGCCTCATCTGGAGGAAGCGACTACGACATGCAAGCTGCTCTCATCACTCATAAATTTGAAAAAGACAAACTAGAAGAGTGGTTAGCAAGAATGGTTATTGTTGAGGAGAAACCATTTAGATTTATAAAGAGCAGAGTTTTTAGCGAATACAGCAAATACTTGAATCTAATATTTGAGAAGTGTTCGCGGGTCACGGTGAAAAGAAAATGCATGAAGATGTATATGAATGAGAAGACAAAGATAAAAGCCATTCTGTCATCGGTCTCACATATAAATCTTACTTCCGACTTGTGGATGGCATAGAACCAAAGGAATGGGTACGTGTCGCTAACTAATCTACATAAGATAATTTTAAACTTTCGTCACCTTCCTTCCCCTCACAGTGGTTTGGTTATTTCACGCTGTGTATACAATTGTCTTCAAGAGTGGGGCATCGAAAGTAAGATATCTTCAATCACGCTAGATAATGCATATACAAATGATGTTGTGATTTTGTTTTTGTAGAGCCAATTCAAGACAACAAGGAATCTTTATTTTCGGGAAAATTTTTCCAAGTGAGATGTTGTGCTCACATTCTGAATCTAATTGTGCAAGAGGGGCTAAAAATAATTGACAGCACAATTGAGAACATAAGAGAGAGCGTGAAGTATATACGGGGGTCACCATCAAGACTTAGTATCTGAAATAACATACTCCAACGTTTAAATGTTGGAAGTAAAAAAACATTGAAGTTAGATGTGTGCACTCGTTGGAATTCAACGTATGAAATGTTGGATGCGGCAGTCGAGTAGAAAATTGCATTCCCAGAATTTGCAGTTCGTGATAAAGCATATGCTTGGTTACCTAGTGAAGATGATTGGAGAAGAGCTGAAGATGTTCGTAGTTTTCTTTGAGTTTACTATGACTGCACGAAGTTATTTTCTGGAAATAAATATCCAACGGCAAATTTGTTTCTTCCAAAGCTTTGGAAGATTAAGGATTCTCTTCAAAGAAATGTCACATCAGGTCCAGATTATATTCAGAATATGGCGGTCAGCATGCAGTGAAATTTGGAAAGTACTGGAGCGAATGTCACCTATTGATGGCTTTAGCTGTTGTACTTGATCCTCCTGTAAAATGGGACTAGTTAATTATGTTTATAAGAAGATTTATTTGTTTAACAAAGCATCAATTGAAACATCTAATGTTCGTGTGGTAATTGAAGAATTGTACTCTTCTTATGTGGGTAAGTCTACCAGAAGTTTGGACACACAACTTATGCATGATCATGGCTCCAATTTGTCTATAGGTGATGACAATTTTCTCGATGAGTACTTCTCAGCCTTAGAACAAGATGAAGCAAGTTAGCAAACAAATGAGTCAAAATTAAATGTATATCTCAAGGAGCCAGTCATGAAGGTCTCCAGCCAAGACTTTGACGTTTTAGACTAGTAGAAGACTAGAGCTCATGAAGGAAAATACCCCACACTGTCAATGATGGCTCGAGATATTTTATCAATTCCGATAACAACAGTGGCATCAGAGTCTGCATTTAGCACCGGTAGTAGGGTGGTGAACAAGTATAGAAGCTCTCTCGCACCTTAGACAATTAAAGCGCTCATTTGTACGCAAGATTGGTTACATACAGTTTGGGGTGGCAATTCATTTTGTGGAGAGAATGATGAAGAGGACGAGACCGAGAGTCTTGACGAGACTGACACTGCACCTTCATATGTTTAAAGTTTAAACATTGTTTTAAATATTTTGGGCATTTTGATCTTATTACTTGTTTTGTAAGACTTTAATTTCTGTTATTTTTGGAGTACTTGACATTGACATTGAAATTTTGAACCTACTATAATTTATTTCTTGAAAATTATATTGGCTTCATGACTTCTCCTAAAAATGTTATTCTTTATTAACAAAATTCCTAGTGCAGAAATGTCGCCTGATGACCCATCCACCGACATTTGGGATTACGGTACCCAAGTCTACTCCCCAACATTTGGAAGAATGAAGATTAAAGACCGTTTATGTGGAGACATTTGTCAACAAAACAAATCGGCTAAGAATACACTTATCTGGTTGGGGAGGAGACGCAAAACCATGTCCTGATGCCTCACAGGAAGTACTAATTCTATTCCAGTCTCTCTTAGACTCAAATAAGAAAACTCCCATCCCCTCCACACCAAATTCAACTAGCCACAAAAAATATCATAACAAGCCTATTATAATAGATAAAGATTCAAAAATAGAGAGTGCAACAAATTAGTAAGAAAGAAGAAGAGGAAAATGCCAGATTAAAAGCTCTAGAAGAATAACAACTGAAACTTGCCTTGAAGATAAGTAGGGAAGAGGCGGAGGCATCTAGATGTCGATGTCCTCCAAGACAACATGAAGTCAAGGCAGGGCTGAGCGTGGAAACAAAGAAGAGCCACAAAACATCAAAGTTTCTCTTTAGGCTCTCATCATTCTATAAGATGTTGGGAACTCCTTATAAATCAGCTCATAAAGAAGGATTGAAAAAGTTAGCTAAATCTATACAGGAACATGATGGTGAAGTTTCACCACCTTCTGATTCAAAAGAAATAAACAATTACCCTAGAGAAGATAACACATCTGGATCTGCAAACATATTTCCTGTCCTCGATGAAACTAAAAACGCTTCTAGTGGATGGAATGACGAAAGCAATGTTGATGGATTAGGTTCAGATGAAGGCGATAACTCTCTTATCCGTCGGTCGGAAGGCATTCCTCATATGGACCATATTAACAAGATGCCGATTAATTTTGAGTGAGTTTATGGTTTTCTTATAACATTCTCATATTGTTATTTGCTAGCTTGTATTAACTTGTTATACACTGCCATTGCACCTGTCTCAATTCTAACAATATTGAATTTTTATCATTTTAATTATTCTATAATAATTTGTAAAATAATATTAACTCGACTCAAATAGCTCACTGGACCTGACTCGATCCCAGCTCGACTCGACTCGAACTAGCGAGCCGAGTTGAGCTAAAGGGGTGAGCTCGAAGACCGAGTCGAGCTGAGCTCGAGCTTGGGTCATGGTAAGGTCAAGCTAAGCCGAGCTTGGCCTAGCTTGACTCGTGTACAGCTCTCCTGGGCTCATTTACTTCTTCCAAATGTATAGGGGCATCACATGAAGATGCCTCCCGTCAGCTATCAAACATACATCATAATCCACCCAACCTATCTCACCCCTACTTGCAGATACAGTTGCACACCCAGCAACACCCCTCCCTCCTATCACGTATAGACCCCCTCGGGCCAAACATGCGCCGACGTTCTTCCTCTTCACAAGTAAAGCGCGAGCTCTCTCTCCTAACTATATTTACTTCCCAATTTGAATCTTTGTCAGAATCAATAATATCTTCATCACGAACACCCATATATTTAGGACCAAACACCTCTTGTCAAGTCACCTCCAAACTTTCATCTTTCTTCCCAGCAGCACGTTTCTCTTTCTACTCATTCAAACTGGCTTACATTAAGGTCATTATCTCTTTTTGTACTCTGGTACATCCCACAACTTAACCCTTTCGATGTGCCAAATATTGTTTGAGTCGCGTAATTCTACCAGTTATTAGTCTATCATAATAGTTGTACTTCATTTGGTGCCTACTACCACCTACCCTCTTGACAATGTTGCCATCTAATATCCTCACTTCCTTGTTAGTCAAACCCAGACATGTTCTTAGGTAAATATGGCATATGTGAGTCTACTCGATTCTCTAAGTTTAAATACAATTTTTTTAGGAGAATGAATTAATTAAATCTCGAAACTTAATGTAAATAGATTAATGAAATAAAGTTCGAACTTTTGAATCTAATCAATAAAAAAGAAATTAAGTTTTAAACCCTATGAAGCTCCAAAACCTATCCAAAATAAGAAAATATAAACATAAAAGTCACTAATCCGAAAAATAATATATATATATATAATCAGTTACGTAATATGTTACATGCACATTGATATGTTCTACTATGATTAACACATCATATTCAACCATTAAATTTTAAAACTGAAAAAAGATTGAAAAAAATAATTTTTCATAATTTTAAAAAATTGGCCAAAAATACTCCGAAAATTAAATTAAAAAAAAAACCAACAAAAATATAAAATCAGTTGCATGTTAGATGCACATTGATATGTTCTACTGTGATTAACACATCATATTCAACCATTAAAACAAAAAAAAAAAAAAAAAAAAAAAAAAAAAAGGATTAAAAAAATAATTTTTCCTAATTTTTAAAAATAAGCCAAAAGTAGTTCGAAATAAAATAAAAATAATATATATAATCAGTTACATCATATGTTAAATACACATTGGTATGGTCTAATATGATTAACACATCATATTCAACCATTAAAACAAAAAATTCTAAATTTAAAAAATTTAAAAAAAAAAAAAAAAAACATTGAAAAAAAATGGTTTTTCCCAATTTTTAAAAATTAGCAAAAATAGTCTAATACATACATACATACATACATATATATATATATATATATATATAATCAGCTGCATAATATGTTGAATGCACATTGATATGTCCTACCATGATTAACACATCATATTCAACCATTAAAACAGAAAAATATTTTTTTTTAAATGATTTTTCCTATTTTTTTAAAATCGCCTGAAAATAGCCCAAAATTATTTTTTTATCAAAATTAATATAAAATCAGTTGCATAATATGTGAAATGCACATTGATATGTTCTACTATGATTAACACATCATATTCAACCATTAAAACAGAAAAAGATTGAAAAAAAAAATGATTTTTCCTAATTTTTAAAAATCGGACGAAAATAGTCCGAAAATAATTATATTAAAAAAAAAAACATAGAATTAGTTGCATAATATGTTAAATGCACATTGATATGTTTTTCTACGATTAACACATCATATTCAACTATTAAAACATAAAAGGATTGAAAAATATATATTTTTCTTAATTTTTAAAAATCTAACGAAAATAGTCCAAAAATAAAAAATAAATTTTAAAAATTAGAAAATCAGTTGCGTAATCTATAAAATGCACATTCCTATGTTCTAATTTGAATAATGCATCATATCCAACCATAACAACGGAAATTCAAAGAAAAATAATAATGTATAAATACCTATTTTTGACGATTTTTCGAAAAATAGTACCACAGAGCTTCAATTCAACAAAATCCTTGAAATAACTTGTTTTGATCCTCAAATTCAAGCTAAGAGTGGTCGGAATTTGTAGTAGAATGGTTTAGGAAAAATTTTGAAAGAGAGGTGCCAAATTTTGAGAAAAATCGCAACTTAAAAAGACAAAAAAAAATATATAGCCATTTTTTTACTGTTACGCCCGAACCGTTACGGGGCAATAACGGCCGTTATATCATATATGCCATAACAGCCGTTATGATTCCAAAAAAACAGGGGGGCACCATTATGGCCCCATATCACGTAATGGTAACGACCGTCAGTGTTATGTATCGACCACTAGAAGGGCAACAAGGATTTTTTAGCCCCTTATGTATACAAGGCCCTAACAAGCCCGTAGTCATGGACTAAGACAAGGAGATCCCATTTCTCCCATTATGGCTGATACGTAACCGATTTTGAATACCTTGATGGAAAGAAACTCCCAGTTTCAAGAGAGAAAGGGCTTCGAAGCTCCCCTTCCCAAAATCTCAATTTCACTCAAGGGCCTGTTTGAATAAAGTGGAAAGCATGGGAAAGGGCTCAATCTCTCTCTCCCATTGTTTCATAGTATGGCTCATAAGTTTAATCCCCACGATGGTTAGTGCATCTATGTATGTCTCCTTAAGTCTTATAAATAGGTATCATAGGACTTTTCCTCCATTCATCTAGCATTTTCTTCGACCTTACAATCTTGCTACAAAACTTCGTCAACCAAAATAATCCAATATCTCCCATATACTTCCAAACATCTATTAGTGTACCATCCAGTCCGAGGGTCTTTCCCGTTTTCATCTTTCTCAAAGATTTTTTCACTTCAGATATCTAAAACCTATGAAAGTTACTATGGCCTCCGACGTTGTTTGAGTTTTTAGTTCCTAATATCCATATGCTTTTTAAGTGGTTCTCATTTAACGAGTTCTGAAAATAGCTTATGTACCTCTCATTGATCTCATTGCCCTTGACTGGTACCCCCTGGTCATTGCCATTAATGCAACTAACATTCCTCGATGCACGCAATATTTCCCATTTGACGTCGATATGTTTCTATATTCCAAGAGTGCCATATGGAGTGCGATACCAATACATACAACATTGAGTATGAGAAACCAAGTATAATAACAAAAAAGGAAGTGCATCAAAGAAGAAGGGGACACAGGTAAAGTAACTTTGAACACGAGAAAAGCTATGCAACAAGCCCAAATGAATTTATCAAAAAGTACAGTAATACTACTAATATAAGCCAGTACTTCAAGCCATATTAGCATAAAAGCTATGTTCAACATCACCAATTAGAGAATGAAGCGGAAATTAATACATACACCATCAATGTCAAACATGAAGAAGATCCCTTTCAAGAACTCCACAGCTTCATTTGTTAACTCCACACTCTACACCACACAATTTAGGGATGGTATAAGCAACTAATTTAGGGATATTATCAGCAACTTGAAACGAAACTTTTTTTTCTTAAAAGATACTTGAAACGAAACCTTAGAAGCAACACAACCTATTTTGACAAAAGAAATTATCAATTATCGGGGGGGGGAGAATGCAGACAACTTTATTTAAAGAACAACAAACATTTTTTGAGGCAAATCTATATATATATATAGCACCATGCACTATTTGCTCCAATTTCTCACACTTAACCTTTCTGATTAATTAAAAAGGAAGGTTTAATTAAAACTAAAACATGTTATGACTAAATTTTCAATTGCACTCCATTTTCAAGGTTTAATTAAAACTAAAATATTCAATGACTAAAACATGTTACAAATCCATTTTTTTCGAACTTGAGTATTGGTTAGCCCATGTTATGACTAAATTTTCAATTGCACTCCCCCTGTTGATTACCCAATTTGTACAAGCATTGTAACTATTTTTTCTCAATGAGAGATACCTGATCAGGAGCCCGTTTGAATGCAACTGGAATAAGATCTTCCCTTAGTTTCATATCATTGTCGTATCCAAATTTCCTTAGAACCGTCCATGTTGTTTCAAGGCGCCCCTTTTCTATAAAAAGTGCATGGAGGAAAAGAAATCCAGTCAAGGTGAGACCATGGTCATTAACCCCCTCAGGCAGCTTATCTTGTACAACCTTCTTAACACCCACTATTTCAGATGGTTGCAATGGAGCACTAAAACATCTAACCTGTATACATGCGAAACGAAGTTATTTCAAAAATGTTAATTGATGCATGCAGATGTAAGGCATCAATGTGCCACTAACACCACAACATTAAACATGTAAAAACTTTTGAGCAAGCTTGCAAAATAAAAGATGCTCTCAATGAGAAAAGCTCAAAATAATTCAGCTTCAAATATATTGATGAAATAAAAACCTGAAAATCATTCAACTCGGCATCACTGAGAGCCCCATCTCTGTCATTATCACAAAGAATGAAAATACGTTTCAAAGCCCTCACACATCGAGGCTTTAAAGTTTGTGCTTCCTGATCAAATAGCGGGGCAGTTGGATGAAGCACCGCCTTTTGGGCATAATAGAAAACTTCGGGAACCTGAAAGGAAGAAATGATATATTTAATTATCTGAGAGCACAAAGCAGACATACTACTCTATAAAGAGCATAAGATAGAAAATGACAAAATAATAATATATGAAAAGAAGAAGCTACAATAATTTGAATACCATATCCATCGAAGCGTTATGCAACTCAGAATAAGGCTTACCTTGAATTTTGAAACATCCAAAGTTTCCAGCAGAAAAGACAGACTCAAATGTGAAGCAACGGCTTCTTGATTGGTAGTGTTGATAACATTATAAGGAAATAAATAAAAATTGAAAGGATCAACTCCGCTACAAGACAAGTGAAGTGACAAAGATAATTCATTAAAGAACCATTGAGACAGCAATGACCTTATTGCTAGTGAGAGCCAATATAAAAACCAAAAGGAAGTTGAATATTCAATAAAGAAAGAAAGAAAAAGGTCTAAGGTACCTTCGGACAATTTTTCTTCTGAAATCTCATTTTCCAAAAATTAAAAATTTGGTAGCGCCTACACCAACACATCAGCCAATGAAAATTGGAAGTTCCAGGCAGGTCAAAATTTCCAATTTTGTAAATGTTGTACACATTCCTACCCTTGTGATGCATGGGCAATTTAAACTA
Source organism: Magnolia changhungtana (assembly GCA_030180095.1). Classification (NCBI taxonomy): domain Eukaryota; kingdom Viridiplantae; phylum Streptophyta; class Magnoliopsida; order Magnoliales; family Magnoliaceae; genus Magnolia; species Magnolia changhungtana. The sequence continues at coordinate 8,036,865 of JASAUF010000647.1, forward strand.
TTAATAATTTATACGAGCATAAAGAGACATTGCTTGGAAATTCCGGTCCCTGACTCTCCCAGGTCAAAAACCAGGCTCGTGGCAGAACCAAAACCAGAATACCAAGGACTGAGAATAAGCCCCATATTTTCAAAATAGAAATAAAAGGAGATGTTGAGAGAGAGAGAGAGAGAGAGAGAGAGAGAGAGAGCTGGTTACTACCCAAAAGCGGAGATTGTTATTGTCTAATGTTTACATGGGCTGATGGAAGCTCTCTCCCCCACCCTTTCTTCGCACCCACCACCTCAGCTCATAAATACCACCTACCCCATCCCACCATCTCATAAATAGCACATCTTTTTAGCCCCACCCCACCCCACCCTCCCTTTCTAGCCCCCATCATCTCATAAACAGAACATGTTTTTAGCCCCGTCATTTCATAAATAGCACACCTTTTAAGCTTGTGTTTTTCCACACCAAACCCTTGTCTAGTCCAATCTATCTACTTATCCATCCATCTATCGATCTATATCCCTCCCCCCCTTTCCTAGCCCCATCATCTCAGAATAGCGTGTTTATTTTAGACTTTTCTTTTCACACCTGACCCTTATCCATCCATCCATGTATCTATCATAAATAGCACTTTTTTTCTTTTCTTTCTGTTTTTTTTTTTTTTTTTTTTTGGCATTTTCTTTCTTTTCACACGCAACCCTTGTCCGCCATCTATCCATGATGAGAGTCAAACATCCACCCCATCCATCAGATGTGCCCCTCCTCATCATGCTTAAAGCTAAAAATCTTACTCGATCCATCACTTACATGGGCCAAATGGTAGGAAGCAATAGAGAATGGACATCCACCCATAATAATGCTTCTTAATTGTTCCTGGGACCCATCAAGTTATGGTTCAAACTTCAAACATCCAACCATCCATTGTGTGTGTCCCGTCCCACCTAGATGAGGGGTCACACCAAATTATAAGCCACTCCAAAACTCAGGTAGGACCCTGATTTTAGATGTTTTCAGCATGATTCGCACTGTCCAGATACTATTGCCCACCAGACTTCCAGATGCAGCTGATTTTTGGGACATCCCGTCTCCAAGATACCATTCACCAGATGCACGGTTCAGATGTTCAAAACATCATGGTGGGCCCTACAAAAACATTTCCCTATATATATATATATATATATATATATATAAGGAAATGGTACTATGAGGTCGAGCTCTTTGGGCCCCACTGTGATCTATGTCAGACATCCACACCGTGCATTTGGTGAGTCCCCTCTAAGTTATGGTATATCCCAAAAATCAGTCATATCCAGAACTCAAGTGGGCCATACCATCTAAAAACATATGAAATTGTGCCCAAATCCCTCAAATCATCTCCAAATCAAGCAGATTTTACTATTATTTAAGGTATTGATGTATTACATACCTCGCAACTCACACACATTTCATTTCAATATACAGAGCTTAGGGACTTTTTCCCCTATTATGTAACTCATATACATAACAATTTGATATCATTTACCCCCATAGATCTTAAGAAAAAATTAAATTTAAATTCAGGAAGATAGTGTTGCCGATTTGGAGATGATTTGAGGGACCATTCAATGCCCCAAATCAGCCTCAAATTAATGCAATCTTTTGACACTTATCCCACTAATGGATTGGTGGACATTTATTGGACAGTGAAGAATGAAAAATATCAAATGGTCCAATTTCAAAAAACAAGCGTCTTCAAATTAATGGTAAAAATTGTTCAAACAATTTAATTTTGGGATTGTCACTTAGCAACAATGGTCCCAAAATTTAATTGGTTAATTTTGACTTGATGTATGCCTAAAGTACAATTTTTTTGGGCCATGTATGTGGGGCCCGCTCGATGTATGTATTATATATCCATGTCAGTCATCCGTTTTGCCAACTCATTTTAGGGCATAGTAAAAAAATGAGGAAATCCAGATCTTGGGTGGACCACTAGTGGGTCAAGCGGGCCACCTAGATGTATTTGTATATCCATGTCGTCAATCTATTTTGCCAACTCATTTTAAGGCATGGTCCAAAATTTCAGGTAGATTTAAATCTCAAGCAGACCACTGGTGAGCAAGGTATTCCGTATCGGTAACGGTGGCCGTAACGATCACCACCATTACCGATACCGGGGCATAACGACCGTTACGACCCCCGTAACGGTTGAAAATTTTCTTTTGCCCGAAAAAATTTGAAAAAATATCTAGAAAATCAAGAATACTGTAAATATTTCAAATATATATATTCATTTTTTGTTTTGAACATGTTTATGGTAGTGTAATGGTCCACTCATTTGTGAAAGTGTTATATTAGGCTGTCTAGTGAATTGTTTAATATGATTATGTCTCTAATGTTTACACATTACAATCAAGCATTAGAACTAGAAATCATAAAAAGGCATAAATACCGTTTTTCTAAAAAAAGGCCCTCAGAGATTCTATTCGTTCAAATCACTTCAATCCACAATTTTAATCTTAAAAGCTATAGTAAGAGTGGTATAAATTTGTTCTAAAAAGATATAGGAGAGTTTTTGGTATGAGAAAAGTGAAAAAATAAATAAATAAATAAATAGGAAAAAAAAAAAGTGATCGTCTTTTTACCGTTACGGAAGTAACAGTTATTTTGCCCTGTAACGGCCTTTACGATCACTGTAATGGATGATACGGTCTCAAAAAACTAACTGCCCCTTTTCAGCCCCATATCGCGTAACGGTCATGGCCATTAATTATACATGTTGGCCTTTACGGGCATATCATAACGGATACAGAACACCTCGCAGGTGAATTATGCCTTAAATGTGGGGCCCACCTCAATGCATTTGTTGTATATCGATGTGGTCCATCCATTTTGCCAACTCATTTTAGGGCATGGTCCAAAAATGAGGTAAATCTGAATCACTGGTGGACCACACAATAGGGATTGAATTCCCACCATTAAAATTTTCTTAGGTCCAATTTTATTTTTGGATCAAGCTATTATTTGTGTTCTTGCTTCATCCAGGTCTATGTGACCTTATCAATAGGTTCGGTCGCAAATAAACATTATGGTGGGCCCTAAGAAGATTTTAATAGTGGACATTCAATCCCTATTGTGCAGCCCAATTAACATTTGGATCCCTTCATTTTCGGGATCATGCCCTAAAATGAACCAGAAAAATTGGACAACATGAATATACCACACATAAATCAAGGTGGACGTCACGCAACGAAATAGTGCAAGTGCACTGAGTTACGTACACTACAGAGCATTTTAAGTGTGTGGTTGTGAAACAGCCATGCAGTCCATTCGTTTCTTCTAAAGAGAGAGGGAACTAAAAAGAAAAGAGGGAAAGACAGAGAAAGAGAGAGAGGGCCACACCATGGGGAAGAAAGAAGAAAAAGAAGAGCAATTGTTGTTGTTGTCGTCGCAACCACAGCAGCCTAAGAAGAAAAAGAAAAAAGAGGAGAAGAAAAGGAAAGAAAAAGGAATGTTTTTTTGTTTGTTTTCTTTTTCTTTTTCTTTTTCCCCCTTTTTCTTTAGGGTTGTGTGTAACAGCTATTACGGGACCATAACAGCCGTTATGCCCTGTAACGGCCGTTTTGGCCTACAAGGCCATAATGGCCGTTACCATCCGAAAAAGCTGGAGGCCCCCTTTTCGAACTCGTATCGTGTAACAGCTTCAACCGTTACAATCGATACATAATCGTTTTTGCACGCCTTGCCCCAAACACTCCATAAAACCACAAGCAAGACCATGCACCAAATAACGAATTCTTCCTTTGCTAGAAACCCCTCATGCCACGCCTTGGATAGAATGTCGCCTAATGGCTCAAAACGCACTCCAAAAGGTTCCTAGTTAATGAAAGTCGAGCAAACAATTTTCCTAGTTTCAGTCTAATTTAGTTAACTTGAGAAACAAGTTCACTTAAATTAGAAAATCATCCAACGGTCTACAAATACAAATCTTGTAAAGCAATTTATAAATTCTAAATGTCACATATGTCCTTGATTGTTATCATGCATATTGAGTTGGCTTCGCATTCATGTTATAGACCTTAACTATTCACAAATTCCCCTTTTGAGGTAATGCACTAGATTGCAAGTGTGGGGCATGTCTTGTTGCCATGTGAGTGTGTTCACTAAACATGTACCAGCAGGTTCCTGCTACCCTTCACAGCCAACTACATGGGCATATCTTTACCACTTTCAGTTCAACGGCCATACAAGTGTCTCCATTCGTGCCAACTTGGGTGTCCACGCTTAGGGAGTGTTTGTTTTCTCGTTTACATGTAATTACCGGTAAATAGGCAATGATTATTTACCCATGTAATTATGGCATCGGTCTCCAGGTTGACGTTGACAATGAGCTGGTTTGCAAAGTTTCCCATTCAAGAGAATTGAATTAGTACAATTTCCACATATAAAAGTCATGGGGCCCACCTTGATGTTTGCATCTTATCCACGATGTCCATCTGTTCCGCCAGTTCATTTTAGGGAATGAGCCCAAATACTGAGGCTGATTTGAAGCTCAAGTGGACCACACCATAGGAAATGGTGGGAATTGAACGCCTATCATTGAAAACTTCTTGGGTAGAAGTTTTGGATCAAGCTGATATTTGTGTATACCCTTCATAAATATTAGTGTGATCTTATGAACGGATTGGATGATAGTTACACTAATGCAGGACAATGTTTTCTATCCTAGAATGGTAAGAAAATTCAGATTTTAGATAATGTCAGCAAAAACAATAAATTTGAGCAACTACATGTAAATCCAATCAATCGACAAGTAGTAATTATATTAGGCCCTGTTTGGGCAACGGGATTAGAAGGGATTAGGTGGGATTGGATTCAAAAAAACATCATTATTACCCATGGCAGGGATTGTCCCCTGATTCCATGGGATTAGATTAATGCTCTTCTTTGTCCGTAATACGGTGGTACATTGAATGGATATACCCACCATCATTTGAAATTACCATAATAACACACATGTATTATATCTAAACCGTTCATTTGTTTTGTAACCTCATTTTATGGTATGGGCCGAAAAATGAGGTAGATCCAAAAAATTCAAAGAAGTTTTCAACGGTAAGTATTCAAAAAAGTGGTGGATCCACTTGAGCTTTAGAATTACCTGATTTTTGGCCCATGCTCTAAAATCATCTCAAAAAATGGGTGGACGGTGTGGATATAGTCCACACATCAGGGTGGGACCTACACAACTTGCTAGCATTGAGTGAAATTAGCACGAGACCCAATGCAATTCCACCCGATCTAATTCCAAGCTTTTGCAAACATGGAGTGGAATTGGCACGGAACCAGATGAATCCAATCCCACCTAATCCCTTCTAATCCCGTTGCCCAAACAGGGCCTTAGATCCTAGGCTATTACATGCTCGGAATTAGGAACTAATAATATATTAAAGCAATTAGGTCCCAATGTAGTTGAGAAACTCCAAATTAACATAGGGCTAGGCTATTATTCAAAGGGATTCACTTGTATCCTAAGGGGGTGTTTGGAGCATGGGATTAGATGGGTTTAAGTGGGATGGAATTACCAAAATGTAATGATTACACTGTGTCAGGGATTATCCTCTAATCCCATGGCTTGGAAGCCATCCCACTTGATGTTTTGGAAATGGATTGGCTACTCATCTTGCCACTACCGGTCGGTGCTCTGTGGGCCCCACCATGATGTATGTATTCCATCCATGCTATCCACCCATTCTTCCACGTTATTTTATGGTATGAGCCCAAAAATGAGTTTGATCCAAATCTCGAGTGGACCACACAGTTGGCCCTAGGAGGTTTTTAATGGTGCAATTCAATCACTATTGTTTTCCCATGGTGTGGTCCACCAGAGATCTATATCTACCTCAATTTTGAGGTCAAGCCCTAAAATTATATTTCAAAATGGATGGACGGCATGGATAAAACACGTACATCATGGTGGGGTCCACACAGCACCGACCACTAGCCACATGAAACCCAAAGTAACATCGCAGAAACCCTTGTCTCGGCACTGATTCCAAGATGCAGAAACCCTTGTCCCTCTTCATCTGTTTATGGATTTGAAGAAAAGAGGGGGGGGGGGGGATTTAGGGTTTGGGTTTCAAGGGGGTTTTGATTTAATAGGAAAGGGGAATCAAAAGGGAAGCACAACAGATGAAGAGGTTTAGGTTAGGTTAAGCACAATGTGAAGAAAGAAAGAAAGAAATGAAAAAAAAAGGATGAAGACAATGTAAGAGATAAGAAAATGATTAAAGAGAAAATACCTTTGAGGGAGAGAGAATGAAGAAGGTTTTGGCTTCACACCAAGTAGTAACCTTCATATTTGCACCAAAGGACGGACTAACACCTTTAGAAATCCCCGATCAACAATGAAGAGAAAAGAGGATTAATTCATGCTTCATAATATAATAAATAAATAAAAACCTAGGGGGGAGGGGGGGGGGGGTGTGACATCCGAGGCTTTATAGCCTTTTGGACCACAAATGACTAAAATGACCCTTTAGTTATTTTTTGTTCCAACTAAGTCCCAACTCAAAACAAATGTATTAACACTCAAAATAAAAGAAAATAAACATATACTAATTATCCAAACCACTAAATAACATAAAAATAAACTAATCCTAAAATATGTTATGTCCCCGATGAAGATGGCCCACGATCAACGGTCTGATGATGTACTCCATCTAATCTGATGGTCCAATCATCACGTCCATCCAATCCAATGGTTGAAAAAGCTCCCTCTAACAACCCGCATGCATCTTCCCAATGTGGGGTCTTCAAGATGCCCATACATGCCATGTGGGGTCTTCAGAATGGGTACTCATCTAGCCACATAGAGACTGGAGTCTGTGTCCTCCTCTGATACGTGCGTAGGGGTGCACGTGATGTTATGTCCCCATCAACTCTCCCCGGCTGAGAAGATTTCGCCTCTACAAAATAAAACTACCGTACCACTCAAGTGAATCCAGATCGATGCTCGAAAACTTCCTCTCTGTAATCTATGTACCGTCTGAAGTCAGCTTGTTCTTCCACTTTACGAGGAACTTCTGAAATCCTCCTTGGTGTGTTGAAATTACTTGGTGATCCAAGATTTCCTCAATCTCTTCTTGCCTAGCAGGTATAGATGGCAAAGGAGGCAAAGGATGGGAAGACGAATCAGGCAATGGTCATGGGTCTGGATCACTATGACGGTCAAATGAAGTATTGGAAGTGGTATCTGGCGTCCCTTTAAAAGATACAAGATCCTCCACATTAAATGTAGAATTAATACCCATGGAAGGTGAAAGATCTATAACATACACATTAGGACCAATTCATTTCAATAACTTAAAAGGTCCAACACTACGAGCTTATAATTTCTTAATGACTCCATGTGGAAACCGTTTTGGCCTAATACAGACCATCACATAATCACCTACTTGATAGTCTTTGAACGATGATGTAGAAAGTTTATAATGTTCATTGCTCATATTGATCCTTTGTCTGATTTCGTTATGCAATTCATGAATGTGTTATGCAAAGGACTTTGCGGACTCTGATGGCCTATATGATAATGACATATGAATGAGGTCGATAGATTTTCTAGGCTTATAACCCTGTACAACTTCGAATGGATTCATGCCTATAGACCTATTAACCGAACTATTATATACTACCCCTGCAATAGGTAAGACTACATCCCACATTCTAGTGTGATCACCCATGAGACATCTTAACAAATTACCAAGACTCCTATTGACCACCTCTATTTGGCAATCCGTCTAAAGGTGGTAAGCCGATGAAAATTGGAGCCGCATACCCATCATATGCCACAGTGTCTTTCAAAAATAACTCATGAACCTAACATCCCTGTCAGACACGAAGGTTTCGGGCAAACCGTGCAAACAGACTACCTCGCCAAAGAATAGCTTCGCCTGGGAAAGCAAGGTATTCATCTCTAAGTTGCTCAAACCCAGTAACCTCTACACTCATTGATTGTAGAAGTGTCAATCTGCGACTAAGGGAGTCTACAGGTTTGCTTTCGATCCTGGCCTTATGTTTCTGTTAGTGTTGTGCACATTTTTATTTTATCAAATTTCGTTGAGACAAAACACCGTCAAGTGATGGAAAGTTCACCGACAAGTGACGGAGAGTTCACCAACAAGTGACGGAAAGTTCACCTTCAAGATAAACTTCAAGTGTTGGAAAGTTCTTCTTCAAGAACAAACCATGAAGTGTGTATAATGCAAGAACAAATTCAAGACGTGGATAATGCAAGCTAAAGAATGCTCAAGTTCTACTACCAGTAGAAGATCAAACTCCACCTTCAAGTAGAAGATTCGTTCTATACACTTCAATGTCCAGCTTTGTCAAGTATAAATGACCCTAGACAGACCTTAGGTTAGGTTCTTTCAAATGCTAAACTTATACAGGGTTTTATACTTTTAATAGGCTTTAGTTCGACTAGTCCAAGCTTTGGTTCGACCAATCCAAGATTCAAACTCAAAAAACGGATAATTCTGGTGGTTTCTCAACCAGTCAAGAAGGGTGCTTGACCAGTCGAAGGAACACCTTCAACCAGTCAAAGGGGGCTCAACTCGAAGTCCAGCAACTAATTTTTTGCTCCCTCGACTAGTTGAAGGCAATGCTCGAACAGTCGAACAGGGCCCTCGACCAGTCGAGCAGCGCCTTCGACCAATCGAAGAACGGTTTTATCCGATCGAGCCGAAAATTTGAAATTTTGTTAGATCTTAGACGAGTCGAAGCAACCAAATTTCAGCCTATAAATAGAGGCCTTCTCTCATTCCAAATCAATTAATTCAAGCTAGGAAAAGCCTCCATTGAGAAAGAGAGAAGTCTCCGCTATCATCAAGCTATTGTGCAGTATTTTAAATTTATGTTTATAGCTTTTGTTTTGATTCTTTGATCTCTAGCTTATGAATCTTAATTTTTTAAAAGAGATACACTCTTCTTTTTGAGATCTAAAGGATTCAAACAAGTAGCCTAAGGTTTGATCTAATTTAAAATCAATTAGAACCTACAACCCTTGATTGTATTACTGAACATTGAATGTTCTACATCAAACGAAGCGGTTCTACGAGCTACATCAAGCAAGTCTTCAATAAGGAAGATAAGCATCATTCTGTATTTTTGTTTTTGGTTTCTTGAGATATTGTATATTGGTTTTGACTGAAATAGCCAGAAAATCTCAGCGTGGGGTTTTATTTGATAGCCCTTCTGAAAACACAATTGTATAGGTTTTAGGGTGAACCTGTGAAAACCTTGATTATTAGTGAAAGCGAATATCACGTGGGTTGTGATTATTGGGAGAGTAGGTGTGGTTGTTTGAGAACAGTTGGTGTACACACCAAACCACTATAACTTCTGGTGTTTATGGTGAATGGTTTAAATTCCTGTATATGTGGTGAATGATTGTAATTTGGTTGTGTGGTGAATGCTTGTAATAGATAGCTCTCTATTGTCTCTTGCTTAGTTTGTGATTTTGATCCTTACTACGTTCATGAAATCAGGTTGTCCTACCTAAAACATTTGTTTTTGGTGTAAGGTTGTCCTATGAACAAAGTTTGAATCAATTTCTCAATACTACTGCTATTGAGATCAATGACTTATTCTGATTTATTCATTGTATCTGTTACTTGAATTTTTATTTGGCCTATTCCCCCCCCCCCCCCCTTCTTCTCTAGGACAGTTAGCTCTCCACTTTTAGTTTCAATACGAACAAGTACTCTTGAAAAAACCTGACCCACTTAGCATGCCTTGGGTTCAACTTCTTCTAGGAGGCAAGATAACGTAAGGCCTCGTGATTTAAAAAAAAAAAAAAAAAAAACGAATTCTTACGGTAGCAAGTAATATCATCAATGTCTCAATGACTGGACTACCGCATAGAACTCCTTGTCATAGGTAGAGTATCGTTGCTTTGTCTCATTCAACTTCTCACTAAAATAAGCAACGAGATGCCCATTCTTGACTAAGCATTCCACCTATAAGTACACCAAATGCATCACACGCAACTCCAAAGACTTTAGAAAAGTCTGGAAGGTGCACAATGGGAGCTTCGCTCATTTTGCCCTTCATCTCCTTAAAAGTTTTAGAAGTTGTTTTAGTCCATACGAACTCCCCTTTCTTTATGCAATCGACAATGGGAACCATGATGAAACTAAACCCTCTAATGAACCGTCTATTAAAAGTTGCTAAGCCGTGAGAACTTTGCACCTCGTGAATGTTCTGTGGTTTAGGCCACTCAACTATGGCCTTGACCTTCTCGGGGTCCGCCCTCATGCCCTCAGATGACACTATGAACCCTAAGAAGATAACGTTCTCTGACGTAAAGGTGCACTTCTTAAGGTTGGCATAAAGCTTTTCAACTTTGAGGACCTCACAAACTTGCCTCAGATGGTGGAGATGTTGTTCCTTATATGTGCTATAAATAAGGATGTCATCGAAGCACATAACAAGAAATTTACCCATAAAGGGTCTCAACACCTGGGTCATCACTCTCATGAATGTGCTCGGGGCATTAGTCAAGCTAAAAGGCATGACTAGCCACTCGCATAGCTCATCCTTCACATTGAAGGTTGTCTTCCACTCACCACCTGAGCGTATTCGTATATGGTGATAACCACTTTTGAGGTCTATCTTCGAAAATATGGTGGCATTGGCCATCATGTCAAGCATGTCATCAAGACGTGGTATAGGAAACTAGTACTTGACCATGATTTTATTGATGACCCTACTATCCACACTCCACACACATGCGTCAGGTGCCATCTTTCTTAGGCGTGAGAAGTGCTGGCATGGCACACAGACTCAGACTATCCTCAATGAAACCCTTTTTAAGGAGCTCATCTACCTGCTTCTTCAGCTTCGCATGCTCCATAGGGTTCATTTGATAATGAGGAAGGTTTGGTAGAGTCACCCTAGGGACAAGATCAATGGCATGTTGGATGTCCCTCATGGGTGGAAGCTCATCCGGTAAATCATCAAGAAAAACGTCACTAAACTCTTTAACAACCGGAATCGCCTCAAGTGGCAACTCTACTCTAATCTTTAGTGTACTTTCTCTAGCCACAACGGCATACACCAACGAATCTTCCTCAGTCTCTCTTTCAAACTCTTTGGCATTTATGATGTGCAGCAACTTGGGTTGGGATTTCCTTGACACTTTAGGATCGTTTTTCTTAACGTCATCCTTTATCGAGGTGCTCTTGGGTGGAAGAGGGACCAACCTGATCTTCTTGCGCTCATGTATGAATGAACAAGTATTTGAGCGGCCGAATATTGTCACATCACGATCGAACAACCAGGGCATACCCAAGATGATATGGCCTACGTCCATAGACAACACATCGCACCAAAGCGTGTCCTTGTAAGATCCAAACTCGATAGGAACCTAAACATCGTTGGGAAACCGAAATCGAAGTCTTGTCAACCCAAGAAACTCTCTGGTGATCAGGATGAGGACTAGCTTTCAACTTTAGGCGATCTAAGGTGCTAGTGGAGATCATATTTGAACAGCTTCCACTATCTATGATCATTTTGCAGTTTTTACCTCCACTCTTGGTGTGAGTATAGAAAATTGTGCTCCTGCGCCAATCATCATTACCCTTAGATTGTGCTAGGGCACATCTGATAATTGCAAGTGTCATGGTATCAACTCCTTCATCACTAGCACCTCCTTCAAACTCATACGCTTCTTCGTATTCGCCCTGATCATCTTCACCTTCTTCCTGTTCTTCAATTATGAGGGCCTTAGGTCGCTCTTTAGAGGAACACTCATGAGCGAAATGACCAAATCCTTGGCAGTTATAACATCGCCTGGGTTCGCCACCTCGCAAACTGGTGCTAGCAACTCCTTTGCCCTTGACATCCTCTAAGTTGGATTGAGAACTAGTAAGGAACTTGGATTGACCCCCAAAGTTAGACTTAGCTCCCTAGGGAGTGGTCTTAACATTTAAGTCTCAAGAGTCGAACTGCCTCCCAAATTGCAGCTTGAGGTAATGCTCAATGTCTTACACCACTTGGTACATTTGTTCCAGGGTGTCGACGTCGCAAGAGAGGAGCTCTCGTTGAATATTAGTTCGAAGGCCTGTCTTGAAACGTGAGAGCGTAATCATCAGGTCCTAAATATCACATTACATCATGTATTCTTCAAACTTAACGATGTAATCTGACACAAGCATGGTCCCCTAGCGAAAGGATTGCCACTGATCCATAAGCCTTTGACAGTACGAGAGGAGAAGATATTTTTCTTTCAACATTTCTTTCATCTCTTCCCAATGCGCTACTGAGGCACCTCCAGACAGCTTAATCTTCCGCTCCGTGTTGATCCAAAACAATTTGGCTTGGCCCACCAATCTCATATTGACGAACCTCACACAATGGGCATCATACATGTCATACCACTCAAAGTAGTGGCCCATGTCCGCCATCCAATCAAGGAATGCCTTGGGATCCAGGGGACCATCAAAATTCGGCGCATCTACCTTCACCCTCTTCATGACTTGCTCATCTGGATCATGGCGGTCATAAAACTCTCTTTCCTAGAACTCTCTCTGGGGTGCTTCAAAATGAGCACTACCACGGCCGCCAACTCGGCCACGGCCTCCAGTAGGACCTCCTACGTCAATATGCACTGGACCTCCCACTTGGGATTGGCCATCCTACCTACCCGGTGTTGGGGTTGGCTTGTAGAGAGGTCTCTATCTGCTCTAAAAGGTTATTTTGGGCTGCCAGTTGATTGTTGTTGGCTCTACCCTGTGCTCTATGGTTATCAAACAGGTGTTCATAGTTTGAATGAGCTCAATGAGTTGTTCTAGATTCATCATGGGGTCAAGACCAAATCCACGTCCAGATCGCATGGGTATGCACAGAGAAAAACCTAATGTGAAGAATCTATACGACCCTGTATGATCCTAGACAACTCTAGATGACCCCTATATGACTCTGTATTACCAAAGAGACAATTTTCCCTAAAATTCCAGCAATGTAACTAATGAAATATCCTAGTACTAAAATTCAGCAATGTGGCAAGAAAAGTTAATGTGTTAGGGAAATTCGGTGAAGGGATAAGGGTAATAATGGTGTTAAATTTCCAGCAATAGGTCAAAAGAAACACTAGCACTAAAATTCAGCACTATACCTCGAGATATGACTAACACTTGAAAATTCCAGCAATGCAGCTTGTGAATTAACTAGTACCAAAAATTTAGCAGTGTACATATGGGAATAACTACCTCTAGAATGCCACAATATGATGAATGACACTACATATAATGACGGACTCAATCTGATGTGATAACAATTAATTTCAAATTACGTCAACTTCAAAGGTGTGCTGAAAATCAGCCCACTGAAATTCAGCCTGCTGAAAGATTACTGAGTATCAAACTGCTGACAATCATTTTTCACAGAAACTGTTATGCAGAAAATCATATTTTCAGCGATTGCTTGTGCAGAAATTCAGAGACATGTGGTGATGTAGTCATGCAGAAATTTGATTGAACACCTAGTATGCAGGAATTTCTACAAACATGTAATATGCAAAATCAAACCTATGCTAAATATGATGATGAACACCCTAGGCTAAGCCTAAGATGAACCTACCCTATGTTAACCTATGCTTTGATATCAAAATTTGATGTGGGACAATGTTTTCTATCCTAAAATGCTAAGAAAATTCAGCTTTTAGATAATGTGAGCAAGAACAATAAATTTCAGCAGCTTCATATAAATCCAAACAATCAACTAGCAATAATCACATTAGATCCTAAGCTATTACATGCTCGGAATTAGGAACTAATAATATATCAAAACAATTAGGTCCCAATGGAGTTGAGAAACTCCAAATTAACATAGGGATAGGCTATTATTAAAAGGGATTCACTTCCTAAAGGAATTAGATAGGGGTTTAGGTTTAAGGTGAACTAGGTTTATGGATTTGAAAGAAAAAAAATGGTGGGAATTTGGGATTAGGGTTAGGAATTTGGGTAAAAGGGAAAATTTGGGGATTTATGGTTAGGGTTTCAAGGGGGTTTTGATTTCATAAGAAAGGGGAATCAAAAGGGAAGCACAAAGAATGAAGAGGGACAGCCGCACATGGTTGTTCGTACATGCGCACGTGTGCGTGTGGATGCGTGCGTGGGTAGGGGAAAAAATGGAGATGGGTGTGGGGATGGGTTTAGGTTGGTGTAGGTTAAGCACAATCCGAAAAAGAAGGAAAAAAAATAGAAAGGATGAAGATGTAAGAGATGAGAAAAGGATTAAGGAGAAAATACCTTTGAGGGAGAGAAAATGAAGAAAGTTTTGTCTTCACACCAAGTAATAACCTTCAGATTAGCATTAAAGGAACGATTCGCACCTTTTGAAATCTAATGCGGGGACGTGTGATGACCTAATCCTAGATGCATGTGTAATCAAGTTAACGAATGTTTAAGTAAATACACGAATCAACTAACCATTTCCAATCAAATGGATTAGGTAAATTTCAACACAAAGATGAGGTCATTCCGTCAGGATCATGCCCCTTAGCATAAAATCACGTAAACAGTAAAAAGGGAGGACCTAGAGATATGAGGATATCCCAGATCTAGCAAAAGTTAGTACACGGTTAAGTTTGGATCTGATTCTACTGACTAACCATCCCTCTTTTCTGTTCAAACTAGAAAGGGGGTATCCAGAGAGGAACGAAATGGGTGAAGAACGAGAGTTCGAGATGAAGAAAGTACGGGTCTTTTTGTCGTTAAAAGAAAAGGAGGATGATTCTTACCTTTTCCTGCACCTTGAAGATCTAGAAAGAAGGAAACCTAAAATCAGGATGGAATCCTCAACACCCAAGGGTCAATCTTGAAACTCTAATCTCTTGTATAAAGAAGAAGAAAAGAGACAAATTTCTATACATTCAATAATAATGAAAATAGGGTTCTCACAACGTATATATAAGCTATGGAAAAAGTAAAAGTGCACTAAAGCCCCTGAAAAAAAAGAAAAATAAAAAATAAAATAAAATAACGAAAAATTAAAGAAAGTGTAGTTGAGCCCTTGAAAAAAGAAAAAGAAAAAAAAAAAGAACAAAAACACCCGTATGGTTGGGTGTGAAATCCGACCCATGAATCTATGGTCAGGGTGCGGTCATGCCGCTCCTGCACTAGTAGCACGTCAAAAAATAGGTCCAATGGACCCACCGTCCATCCACATCAACTCCTCCGCTCCAGTACTCTGTCGGCGATGCCTCCTCTGGTACCAATCTAAAGGGTACACCACTAATGTCCACATCAAAATCCCCAATCAACAATCAAGAGAAAAGAGGAAGAAAACCATTGCTTTTAATTAATTCATGCATCATAAAAAATAAAAAAATACCTGCGGCGGGATGTCCAAGGCTTTATAGCCTTTTGGACTGCAAATGACTAAAATACCCTTTCAGTTCTTTTTTTGTTCCAACTAAATCCCAACTCAAATTAAATATAATAACACTCAAAATAAAAGCAAATAAACATATACTAATGATCCAAACCACTAAATAACATGAAAATAAGCTAATGCTAAGATATGTAATGTCCCTCGATGAAGATGGCCCACGATCAATGGTTTGATCATGTACTCCATGTGATCCGACGGTCCGATTGTCACGTCCATCCAATCTAACGGTCGAAAAAAACTCCCTCTAGCAACCCTCATGCATCTGAAAGTGCCCTTGTTTTGTCAATATATGTAAGTGTTGAGTCTGTCAGTCCAAGTGAGACCTTAGATGAAGACATCAAGACCAAGACTCTGCAAAGATGAAGGCCATGATCAAGCTTAAACTGGTAAACTAAGGCCTCATCAACCCACAACAAACCCTGACAGATATATGTCCCCGTATAATCCCAACTTACCCTAAAAATGTATTGTTTCAAAAACATCTTCTGGTCAAGTTGGAATAAAAATGCACAGTGGGTATAAATGGAAGAAAAAAACAAAACTGGAAAATCAGAAGTCCTTGTCAGGTACATCAAACTGCAATTGAGGGTATCTTCGATAACATCAAACGCACGCTCCCAGAAATAAAATAAAAGATATGTTGGAATCATCGATTGCATCGATCGTTGTTCGATATCATCGAAACCCATGTTTCGATAACATCAAATGACCTTCGATTACTTCAACCTTGGACCCCTTCCCAAAAGCCAGAAAATACTCTAAGTGCTCCTTGATGACATCGAACCCTCCTCGATGTTATCGATGTCATCAATCGAAGTCCATTCGATGACATCGAAACTAACTCAGATTGTCCAGCAAGCTTTCCAAAGAAAACATATTTTCTTCGTGTTCATCGAAGACCATTCGATACCATCGAAATTCAAACTTCAATGGATCAAAGGTCTATTCGATAACATCGACCATAGACAAATCTATCCAGGAACCTTTGTGTATTAAAAAGAGGACCTTAATGGCATCGAGTCATCCCTCGATGCAATCGAAGTGCACGTCGATTACATCGAAGGATGCTCGATGAAAAACGGACACCCAAATGAAAATCTTGTGCAGGGAGTCGATGCAATTGAAGATGGTTCAATGACATCGAAATTCAAATTTCAATTACATCGAACACCCTTCGATGGCATCGATAATGTCAAATTTCTACCCGTTTTTTTTTTTACCATTGGGATTTCAACTCTATAATCACACTAGTGTTGCTCTTTATAAAATGAGCTAGAATCCAAGAGAGTTTGAGCCTGTTGCTTCAAGTTCTACATACTTTCTTCCTCACTCTCTCTTTCCCATTAGAGTTCAACATTTAATCCTTGGCACAAGCACTAACTCATCATCTTCTTTGCTTGGATTGAATAATGAACTCTAGCATTCACTGAGTTACCAACCAACTATCATAGGAAAATTCTAAGTGTTGGAACTCTTGAATGCATAGCTCATGGGAACCTTCTCTATGCATTTAAATCATATCATTTGATTAGAGAAAAACAAAACCCTAAACCTCACAACCTCCGAGCATTGATCGAAAGACTTTGAAGAGGTTGCGGTTCAAGGGAGCTGAAGACTCTTCATCATCATTGAAGGTCTTCACATTGTGCGAGAAAGAGACTCATCCACTTGTAAGTACTCAAGAGTCTACTATGTCTGAAGCTCTTTCCTTGTGTAGGATTGAGATTCAGAGTTAGAGTGTCAAACTCGCCAAGTCCTAGTTGTACACCTCCAATGGGAGAATATTTTGTGTCCTTGTGTAGGTCATGTGTCCATGTATAAGACTTGTTGCCTTGCATAGGCATGGGATGTCGTGTATAGGCTCCCAAGTTGTGTCCTTGTGTAGGACTTGTTGCCTTGTGTAGGCCAAGGTATTCCGTATCAGTAATGGTGACCGTAACGGTCACCACCATTACCGATACAAGTATCGGCCATAACGGCCGATACGGGGGCGTAACGGCCGATACGACCCCCGTAACGGTTGAAAATTTTTATTTTGCCAAAAAATTCTGAAAAAATATCTAGAAAATCAAGAATAATGTAAATATTTCAAATATGTATTCGTTTTTTGTTTTGAACATGTTTATGATAGTGTAACGGTCCACTCCTTGGTGAGAGTGTTGTATCGGGCTGTCTAGTGAATTGTTTAATATGATTATGTCTCTAATGGTTACACATCACAATCAAGCATTAGAACTAGAAATCAAAAAAAGGCATAAATATTGCTTTTTCAATTTTTTGAAAAAAAAAAAAAAAAAAGGCCTTCAGAGATTTCATTCACTCAAATCACTTCAATCCACAGTTTTAATCTTAAAAGCCATAGTAAGAGTGGTCGAAATCTGTTGTACAATGATATAGGAGAGTTTTTGGAATGAGAAAAGTGAAAAAGAGGAGAAAAGTGAATTTAAATAATAATAATAATAAAGTGATTGTTTTTCGACTGTTATGGGAGTAATGGCCGTTATGCCCTGTAATGGCCTTTACGACTACTGTAACGGCTGATACGGTCTAAAAACAGTAACCGCCCCTTTTCACCCCATATCGTGTATCGGTCATGGCTGTTACCTATACGTATCGGCCTTTACGGGCGTATCATGACAGATATGAAACACCTTGGTGTAGGCACCTAGGGAAACCTTGTGTAGACATCCTAGTTAACCTTGTGTAGGTTGTAAGGGTTCATGGTTAACCTGATTTAAAACCCATGAATAGTGAAATCCGGTACACTCTAGGAGAGTGTCCGCAGAGAGTGGAGTAGGCAAGTAGCCGAACCACTATATATGATTGTGTTTGGGATTGCTCTGAGTACATTTATCTAGTTATGCTTATGTTTATCATATGATCATTATGATGCATGATTTAGTTAATGTATAAGTGTTGTTAGAAATCACATCCCACACACCATCGTATACACTATCCCTATAGGCTTGCTCCTTATTTGTAAATCTTGTGAAAGCCTATGCAAATTGGACCCTCTATAAGCTTGGAAGCCTTAGAGTTACTTTGCCTTATCCTTTTGATTAAAAGTTAGGCATTGTTTGTACTTATTAGAAAATTATTCTTAAAAAGTCCTATTCACCCCCCCTCAAAGACATTTGGTCATACTTCATACTTTAGTACTAGCGGTTCCACCGCAATTTCAATTGGTATCAGAGTAGGTTCCTCTTGAAGGGTTTTAACAACCTAGAGGGAGATCCTTAAACTGAAGTAGGAATTATGGCTAAAGGAGAGGGAACTTCGGTCTCTCAACCTTCTATTTTCAATGGTTCCAACTATGCTTATTGGAAAGCAAGAATGCATTATTTTCTACAATCCACCAACCGAAAACATTGTATTGGATAATGGCACAACCATCACTAAGCCCAAACCAAAAGAAAAATGGATAAATTTTGATAAAGAAAATAAGACAAATGAAGCAAAAGCTATGAATGTCATTTACTGTGCAGTCTCTGAAGAGGTGTTCAACTAGATTGGTATGAGTAAAACCTCAAAAGAAGTATGGGATTTGTTAGAGGCAACCCATGAAGGAACTACCACAATGAAGAGATCAAGGTTGCAATTCTTGACTACTCAATTTGAACACTTGAGAATAGGAGAAGATGAGACCTGATGGAGTTTTTCACAAAATTGAATATCATATGCAACTCCATGGGTGAACTTGGAGAGACAGTTTCTGTTCTGGCAGAACGTTTAACTCCAAAGTTACCACCATAGAAAAATGTTGAAATATTGATGAGATGAAAGTAGAAGAACTGGTAGGTTCTTTACAAATATTTGAACTACATCTCAAAACCCCCACAAAATCCAAAAACAATGTTCTCAAAACCTCTAAAAACGTAACTACAATAGAGGAAGAAGATAGTGAGAATGAAGATGGAGATGAAGAGGTTGCCCTCCTAGCTAAAAAATTCAAAAGATTCTTTAACAAGAACCGTGGGAAAACTTACAATAACAAAGGAATTCATTTGGACCGCAAATGTCAAATAGGAAAAACCATCAAGTCCAAAGAGCTCCAATGTTGCAACTGTAGAAAATACAGTCACATTTCCACGAACTGTCCCACAAAGAAATTTAAAGGAAATGCTATGAAAGCCACTCAGGATGACACCGATGACTCAAACTCAGAATCAAGCGAGTTAGAAAGTGATGGAGACCAAAAGTCATTAAAGATACTTATGGCCTCCACCAATACAGTCATTCCCAAGGAATTAGAGAGGAAGATGAGCTTGATCTTGAGAGAATTAAAAACAGAAGAGGAACTGTTGTGAAAAGTATTACCTTTGATAATCAAATCAAGAAAATTGAGCTTATAGAATTAAAAATCGAGAAATTAAAAAGAGAAAACAAAAATTTGAAACTAAAAGTAAAAAATTCTAATCATACAGCAGAACTAACTTGTAAATTCACTCAAAAGCAATGAAAAGTTTGAAAAATTGCTAGGCATGGGAAGAAACTCCAAAAACATGAAAAGCCTAGGATATGAATTAGATAATTCCAACTCTTCCTCTACTTCATTAGAGATGATAAATTCAACTATTCCAAACCAGAAAATTTTAGTTGATTCATCATGCCATCATTGTGGAAAAATAGGACACTACAAATGGGAATGTCCTACTTCCAGAAATTATAATTCTCTCTTCCAAGTCGAATCAGAAAGACATACCCAAATCATCTAGATGTCACTCTAAGAAAGAATATTCCTACTCAAAGAAAGTTGTTACCAAGTGGGTAACACAAAACAAATACAAGTGCCCTGAGTATACTGGAAGAATGAACTTGGGCTCTTGCAATAATTGCTCCAAGTAAATCAATCAGTGACCTTGACCAATCCTTTTGATATATTTTACAATGGGTCAAGTGCTTCATAAAGGAGTTTTAGTAAGAAAGAGTGAGCAATAGAAGAAGGTTCTTTTACTACAAGATATTGGTCAAGATGTATATCACAATCTGTCAGAATTAATTCAAGAACATTAGGAAACATGGATAAATGATGATAAATTCATTTTGGAATTAATCTATTATCAATCTCTTGACTAATACTTTCTACGGATATATATTGAGATTGTTGAGATTCATGTAATACAAGAAAACTTTATATAACCTCAGCTTTTTCATATAATCTAGGTATCATGCATGATTTTGGAATCATTAATGAAAAACATTCTAGATGTTCTGATACCGGAAAATTGGACCAAAGAAGGTTGATCTATGTTCAAAACAGAAAATCAACCATCTGTAAAGAAAGATCAATTGTTCTATGGTCCATTTATTCTAATGATAATATTTGAGGAATTTTGGCCACATCACCCTTTTTGAAAAATATGTACAGTCTATAATTTTTTATCGATCTTTTGATGTACAAAACACTGATAAATAGGTATATATGAATGTACATCACCTTAGATTGGCACAACTGAAAATGATAAATGAGTTGTTTCGATGGAATCGAGGGACGTTCAATGTCATCGAACCACCTTCGATGCAATCGAACACTACTCGATTACATCGAAGCATTACAAAATCTCCATGACCTATCTAGACTCTCTTCGATATCATCGAACATGGTTCGATGGAATCGAAGTATCGTCTTCGATAACATCGAACATACTTCGATGGAATCGAAGAGTCGAGATCTATATATACACACACACACACACACACACACACACACACACACACATGGCACGGGCGGGAATTTCTTTTCACTCGTCTATCTCGTTTCTTCTTGCGTCAGCTCGACTTCCAAACGTTGGTGGCTCCTCCAACGACCCTTTCTCTTGACTATTTGGGCATCAATCTTGGTAAGATTAGGGCTAAAAGTTGGGCGGGTTCAACCCGACTGACCCTTGACCGACCCGACATTGGGTTGGGCTCGAGCAGGATGTATCGGGTTTGGTCTCGAGTATGGGTTATACAAACACCAACCTAATAAAACTTGGGTTGGGCTTGGGTTACGGTCTCGGGTTGCCCGACCCAACCTGAACCCGATTAATATGTAATTGAGTGTGGATTGTCTGTGTTGAAGGCACAAGAAATTCCATTAAAGTCGGGTCTCATTAGTCCACATTTGGATGACTCAAGCTAACAAGATACACTGGATTTCTCTCTCCCAAATACATTGTCCAATATTTTGGGTTGTTTATTTAGAAAAATAAAGTTCTTTACAATAAATAATTACATATATAATTAATAAAATCATAGGTACAAAAAATAAGACGTGTATTGCAATATAATAGACTAATGTAATAGTGGAAATATTAGCATGTATCCACCCGACCAACCCTACCTAGCCTACTTGGGTTGGACTTGGGTTGAGAATTCCCAACCCAAGGTTGGGTTGAGTTGGGTTAGGGTTGAGGTATAGGAACCTTGGGTTGGGCTAGGGTTGAGCACTAACCCGACCCAACCCGCCCAACTTTCAGCCCTAGGTAATATACTCCTCATTAGCCAAAATCTAGGGTTCATCTCTCAAAGCAAGGAGTTCTTACATATCATTTGGTTTGCCCTACTTTCCCTTGTCTCAAATCTCTGCCATTCCTCTGAATATTTTGTTCACTTCTGAGCTTTTCTCTAAAATGGGAAAGGATAAAAGCAAGTCTATGTAACAAAGAGAATCGTCTAGGGCAAAACGGAGTAAAACCATTGCCCACAAAAAATCAGCACTACCTCTAGCACAAATGGACTCCCCTTCACGGAGAAATGATCCAAAACCAGAAGTCCAAATCCCAATTGAGCCACCGCCTCCAGAAACACTATGAAAAATTTAGAGTGAGAAAAATGGTCTATGAAAGACAAATTGATTGAAAATGTCTAGAGCCCTAGGGGATTGTGTCGATTCTTGAGGCAGTTGGGTGGTCAAAAGTATTGATTTTGGTGGTGTGACTCATGATGAACAGATATTCAGGTTCCTAGCCTACTGTCACTCACCTGTTTCTAACCCTCCGTCTCTGGATATCACCATTGGCCAAACAACTACACATATCACTCCAGCTCTTATTGGCCAATACATTGGAATTCCCACCAAACCCCAAGGTTTTGCAGAATACGATTTTAATTCATCAGAAATTCGATCCAAAATCACTAAGTATTTATGCAATGGCAAAAATATTCCTTGGCATGAAAGGAATGCTCTGCATGGATCCTACGTCCACTAAATTCTAAATCCTTCAAGCAATTTTCAGCTCAAATGTCTATCCTAAGGGTACAAACAAATCAGACCATACGATTGTGGCATGGGAGAAGGTGATGGGTCCGATGGGAGTGCGATTGAGGGTAATGCGGGTAAGTCCGACTCCGAAGAACAACACTGCAATAATCCAAACGGCGAAGGTGTAATCGCGTCCGAAGACAAGGAAGGAGAGTGGTAACAGGTTCAGCCCAGGAGACAATCACGACCACTCCAAGGTATTGGAAAAAGGAAATATGACTCATACCCCACCATCTTTGTAAAAGGGTATCCTCGCGGTTGGTTTCCAATCAACCTCGAGAAAGTGTTCGGCCGAGCGGGAGTTGTTATGGATGTCGTGGTGCCAAGAGACAGAGAATCTGGCCATTATCGTGGATTTGCACTCGTTCGAATGAGCTCTGAGGCAGAGCTGACCAGAGCAGTCGATATGCTTTCATGGCGCAAGTTTCGGCGAAAAGAAGATGCTAGTGCAAAGGGCTTGTTTTGGACCTGGTCGAGGAAACTATTAATCCGCTCCTACCGGAATCTCTTCCCAAAAGCGGATCTCCCCCACTGCTCTCAAACCCTTCAAATTTTCTGCTCCGGCACCTCAAAAGCACGGACTATCTGTCAAAGAAGCTCTTATAAACTCCTCCAGAGCTCCCTCGCCTCATCATTCGCAGAAGCACACCTCAGACGAAACTCCTCCAGATCCACATAAGCACTCCGACAACGGTCACAAAGTCGAAAGGGACTCATCCTCATCAAAACCTTGGATAACCATTAACGAAGATAGTATGGCTCCTTCCTGTAGCTCTCTCCACAGATCACTGGTGGCGATCACGAAACCCAAGGCTACCATTGAGGCAGTGACACACTGGATCGACGAGTGCAACCGGTATCCGCTAGCCCTATTCAACATCAAGCCCATTGGCTTCAACGAATTATGGATCAACGTCGGCCCTGAAGTCAATCCGAACATGCTTATCATGGCCGGAACCATTCACAAAAACGGTTCGATTGTGAGGATGATGAAATGGTAGGAATTCTCATGTTTTGGGATGGAGAAGATCTAGGTTCTAATATGGTCTGTTCCTCTGGAACTCTGGTATGCGGAATTCTTCAACATGGTTGCCTTGCGCTTAGGCACTCTGATAGAATTGACATCAAAACTCTCAGGGGTGATGAAATGGGCGTCATCAGGGCCAGAATCCAGAGAAAGAAGGGCCACCCTCTACCTCATCACATCCTGGTCAGGGCAGCGGGGCGAGATCTCCCTCTCCCAGTCCAAAGGGAGGATCCGTCAAACCCTATCCATCAGTGGGGTGACATCTGGAGACTTAAGTAGCCAATGCCTCCATCTGCAGCTTCGGAGCACGTCCAAATCCTCCCCGGATCGTCGGGGAGGGAGTTCCCGTCCAGGTTCCTCGCGGAGCACCGATACCAGGTGAAGGAGTACCCAGTCCGATATCCCGCGAAGCACCAGACTCAACCACTGCTACACGTCTCCAAACGGCTGACCCAATCAGGGTTTTCGTCAGACGTAGGATGGCGTGTTCTTCATCACCAAAGCGCGATTCAGCGCCTGCAAACGCGCGTCTTATCCCGCTTCCCTCACACGCCACGCAATCTCCATCCACTTTAGACGCGTGCGCCGGGTCCCTCGGGCGGGCGTCGATTCACGACGCATGTCACCCTCTCCTCGAAGCTTCATCCAAGCCCGCGACGCCAGCGCAGGAAGCGTGTCTCGCTCGACAGCTCACGATCCTCGTGCGAGACACGTATCCCAATTCTCATATCGAACCAATAGGTGGCAGCCTTGGCAGCATCCTTCACCTCATCAACCAGCCTCTGATTCTCACCTCAGTTTCGGAACATCCCGCAAACCTCCATGGTCCAGATGCGGACGACCCGTCACCCCTACCTCCACGTGTCCTCAATCAGCTGCAGCTACGACTTCCGTCACCCTCCGACATCGACCTGCGAGGACGAAAGGACTTATCCCAGTTTCTCAGCGACCCACGCCCCCTGGGGAAATCTCCTCCCCTCGCCCCTCGGGGTCGGATGCAGATGAACAGACATCCTCTACTGCCTCTCCTCAGTCAAAGGTCGACCTCAACTCCCTTCCCGGGCAAGCCCTCATTGAGATGTTCCTGGAGGACAACGAAGGGGTCGTTCTAGAGGCAGAACCCCTTCAAATCAGGGAAGATCGCTGCCAGGTGGCGCAACCCCCCGACACCTTTCTCTTGAAAGATCCTGAGGAGGAGAGAGCCAAGCTGATCAAGACCATCCAAAGAAAGAAATGGATCAGGGACGCGGTGGGGCACGTCGGACGCGCCATCAGAGTGTCTTTTGGGGATCACCCAGAAGACTTCATCTCTCTTCCACTGTATCGAGGAGCGCGGCTGCCTGATACTTCAAAGCAGGTCTTCGAGGAAAGCTTCAGACGGATCGCAAGGCAACAGGGAGATCCAGAGTCTGATCCTACGATCCCTTAATCCTACTCCCTCTATCACTTCCTCTCGGGTTACTTCACCTCGAGGCAGCTCGGTTCACAAATTAAAATCCTATCCTGGAACATTAGAGGAGTCGGGTCCAGACGTAAGAGGAGATTCATAAGGAACACCTGCGCTAGGAGTAAAGCTAACGTGATATGCTTATAAGAAGCCAAAGTCCAGCAGTTCAGTGATAGATTGCTGGGATCGATCTGGAATCGTTCAATGACTCGGTGGGTCAGTCGGGACGCTGATGGATCTTCAGGCGGGATCCTGGTGGCGTGGAAGACCTCTTCCTGGAATCTAATCGATAGTTGGAGCAGATCTTACTCTTTATCGGTAATTCTTAAAGACACTACATCTGATTTTACATGCCTTATCTCTTCTGTCTATGGTCCGAATCAGGATTCTCTAAGGGAGGAGTGCTGAAAGGAGTTGAGCTCAACCAGAAATAAGTTTGTTGGCCCTTGCTATATAGGGGGCGACTTCAACATCACCCGTACGGCTGAAGAAAAATCCACGGGCGGTAGAACCACGGTGGGCATGCGCTGTTTTTCCCAGTGGATAGAAGATGAAGCTCTGGTGGACCTTCCTTTGCTGGGAGCAAAATTCACCTGGTCTAATGACAAGGCGACCCCCATCCTAACCAGGATCGATCGATTTCTCATCTCGCCTGAATGGCTGGATCAATACCCCAAATAGCGCAATCTGCTCTCCCCAGAACTACGTCCGACCACACCCCGATTCTGCTGGCAGTTGACGATCTAAACTGGGGCCCCAAGCCATTCAAATTCGACGTAGCATGGCTCCAGATAGAAGGTTTTAAAAAGATGATCGAAGAATGGTGGGTCGGTTTTTCGTGCTCAAGTTTTGCCGGCTTCAAGTTATGCAACAAGTTGCGTATGCTAAAACATAATCTGAAGGATTGGAAGGAGACAGAGGTGCAAAAGCGAGAGGCCGAGTTAGTGGGCATTACGGCCAAGCTAAAGAAGATAGATCGGGAGATAGAGGCAGCTCAGAATCCTCCCCCCCCCCTTACCTAGCTGACCAAGGCCCTCACAGCATAGCTCAAACAGGAAGAAATTTCTTGGCGTCAGAAATCCAGATGTAAGCGGATCCGTGAGGGTGATAAAAATACTAAGTTTTTCATCGCATGGCCAGCGAAAGAGGTCGGACGAACGCTATAAGTAGCCTAACAATTGAGGGCACTTACACAGACGACCAGGACCTTGTGTCAGAAGAAATTGTCTGGTTCTACAAGGATTTATTGAAGAAAGAAGATTGGATCAGACCTTCCCTCGATGATCTTCCTTTCGCCAATCTCTCTGAAGAACGAACAGTCTCTCTGGAAGCTCCCTTCTCTCCCACAGAAGTAAAGCAGGCCATAATGATATGGAAGGGGGCAGGGCTCCTGGCCCTGATGGGTTTCCAATAGCGTTCTTTCAATCTTTCTGGGAGTTACTCAAAGATGATATAACGGGATTTTTTTCTGAATTTTATTCGAGAGGCATTCTGTCCAGAGGAATCGGGGCCTCATTCATTGCCCTCATCCCAAAATGTCAGGGAGCCCATACGCTGTCTGAGTATAGGCCGATTAGCCTGATCGGGGGCCCCTACAAGCTCTTAGCAAAAGTCCTCGCTTCTCGCTTGATCGAAGTCATTGGTTCAGTTATTTCCCATCATCAAAGAGCCTTTATTCCTGGTCGCCAAATTACGGACTATGCCCTTAAAGCGAATGAAGCTCTCCATTCCAAATTCATATCCAAACGCAAGGGCCTTCTCTACAAACTCGACATTCAGAAGGCATACGACCACGTTGATTAGGATTTCCTCCAGTATTTGCTTCAAAGGATGGGCTTCAGCAGGAGGTGGTGTAATGGGATTAGAGAGTGCGTCGGATCGGTGGCCTTCTCCGTCCTTGTCAATGGTTCTCCCAAAGGCTTCTTCCAAAGTTCCAGGGGTCTGCGGCAAGGCGATCCGCTCTCCCCTTTTCTCTTCTTGGTAGTGGGCGAGGCCTTGTCTCGCATGCTTATTAGAGGCCAAGAAGCAGGCCTTACCAACGGGTTTATCATGCAGGGGATGTCCGCTCCAATCTCCCACATTCAATTCGCTGATGATATCCTCCTCCTCAGTGACGTCAACCAAACCAAAGTCAGCAACTTACGCACGATCATCCACTGTGTTTGAAGCAGTTTCGGGTCTACATGTCAATCTGTCCAAGTCTACAATGCTAGGGGTGAACATGGAGGAGACTGAGCTCAAGGATCACGCTGATTTCTTCTATTGTGCTTCTAATTCCCTTCCCACTTCCTTCGTCGGCCTTCCTCTTTGCATTGGGAAGCCCCTAAAGAAGTCCTGGGATAAGATCATCGTCAGGGTGCAGTCCTATCTTGCCAATTGGAAGAGTAGATATCTATCTCTAGGAGGCCGGCTAACTCTTATTAACTCAGCGCTGTCCAATCTTCCGATCTACCAGATGTCGCTATTCAAGTGTCCGGCCTATATCTTGAAGGTATTGGATAAGCTCAGAAGAGACTTTCTCTGGCACGGAAAATCAAATAAGGACAATTTTAACCTGATCAACTGGAAGGTAGTTTGTCTCCCGATGCAAGATGGAGGTGCAGGCATCAAGGATCTAAAGCTTATGAACTACGCTCTTCTAGGGAAATGGTTGTGGAGAATCGGAAATGAAGATGGGGCCTTATGGAATGACTTGATAAAGGGCAAATACGGCAGATCAAATGGGGGATGGTGGACAAATAACAAATGCAACTGCAAGATGTCTACCATATGGAGGGACATTCTCTCCACCAAGCCGGAATTTCTCAGAGGCATTTCCATGATTACTGGCAATGGCACCCGGACTCGTTTTTGGCTGGACTCTTGGGCAAGATTAGCTACGTTAAGTTCCTCCGTCCCGAATATTTTCCACATTGCAAAGTACCCCCTATGCAGGGTTGCCAATTGCCTATCTTCTGAAGGCGGGAAACCCGTTTGGATCATTGAATGTAGAAGGAACCTTATGGAAAGGGAGATCGACGAATACGCTGCCCTTCTTAAATGCATCTACAGTCTCACTCTAAATCGCAACACGCCTGACAGATTATCTTGGCATCTGGACAAACAGGGCAGATTCTCAGTTAAGTCTCTTTATGGTCTCCTGTCTGCTAATCTTCCCCCTCCTGGTCTTCGGCGGTACTACGGATGGTACTACTCGGTCCCTCCCAAAATCGCGGTTTTCGGCTGGTTAGTTAGTAACCAAAGGGTCCTTACTGTTGATAATTTGCGGAAACGGGGTATGTCTATAACCAATTTATGCGTCTGCTGCATGGCCAACGAAGAAACGGTTAATCATCTTTTCATTCATTGTCCCTTTATTCACAAGATATGGCCGGTCTTCCTACTCCGTTTCAACGTGTCTTGCTGCTTTCCAAGTTCGACTGATAGCCTCCTCTCTCTCTGGCACGGGATCAAATGTGGGAAACACCGGATTCCTCTCTAGCGTATGGCCCTTCTTGCGGTTTGGTGGGCTGTTTGGATCAAAAGGAATGATCGGTGTTTTAACGACAAAGTCAATCCAGCAGACCACGTCACGCTTAGGGCCATCCATCTTCTGGTCGAATGGGCTACCTACTTGTCTAAGCCTAATGATTGTAATTTTGAGTTTTTAGCAGCTTAGCAGCTCTTCTATCTCAACAGATCTGTGCTCCTCTCTTTGTTGTCTTCGCTTTCTTTCTCGTTTAATATATTATCTTGCATTATCTTTCAAAAAAAAAAAAAAAAAAAAAAACAAATCAGACCATACTCCATTTATGTTGGGTATACTCTACGTTGTCGGTCATGAAGTACAACTCTGTCTGCCAACTTGTCCTTCATCAGTTGGCAATCGCGGTTCAAGGCACCCGAGATACTCATATTCCATTTCTGCATTTTATTTCCGCTTACCACAACCGATCGTCCTAGACCTCCTCGTAAGTTCACAATATCAAATATCAAGAGAATGGGTCTGCTGGATGCCCCTGCTTCCTCCTCAGCTCCTCATTGATATGACACCATGGGAGAAACTGAAGCAGAGGAAGGCGAAACAGAAGCAATAGAGACAAAGGCGGCTGAGACTGAGGATGAGAGAACATGTCAGTGATGTCCTATACACGCCAGTCACTCGTACCCATCAACATGGTGGTCAGCGTGAGCAACGAGAATCAATTCTTCATCAACTTCGACAACAAGACGAGCGACTGTCGTAGTTGGAGCGGGTCACTGAAGCCATGCAAAGGGGATTGGAGAGGGTGAAAAAGGCTATTCAGGACCTGATAGCGTTGTCACATGACTACGTGATGACACCGTTCCTCATGGAGCTGGCCCTTCCACCTAGGCTAATCTATTGTTGGAGATTCAGGGTCACAGGCTCGCCTATCACCTATTTTTTTTATAAACGAGCCAATCTGATTACTCTTCATTTTTTA
This sequence comes from Magnolia changhungtana, assembly GCA_030180095.1. Taxonomy (NCBI): domain Eukaryota; kingdom Viridiplantae; phylum Streptophyta; class Magnoliopsida; order Magnoliales; family Magnoliaceae; genus Magnolia; species Magnolia changhungtana. The sequence goes on from JASAUF010000647.1 coordinate 8,066,456, forward strand.
TCTTTAACAGATTTGTGTGAACCCCTAAAAGATGTATGTTGTTACATTTAGTTGTGTGGATATTTATGCCCTTAAGGGCTTGATCTTTTTGGATGATGATACTACCCAAGCTTGGGGTAGTTATTTTGGTAAATTTTTGTGGATGAATGATGATATTTTACCTTTCTGATGATGATTATGCCATTTATGCTCTATGTTTGTATATTACTCATGGCATGTCTATTTCACATTTAGTTCTTATGTTACAAGCTTCTATCTTATGAATTTATGTGATTTTTCTCCCTCTAACCTTGGATATATTTGCAAATTCCATACTTCCGTTTTATTGGCCTATATCCTTTGTTGTTTACCCTTTGCCAATGATTGACAAAAAGGGGGGAGAACCATGTTATGCTCCCAAGTTTGCTGCTATGGTGTTTATTAAATCTTAAAACAGGAACTTAGGGGAAGCATGAAGGGGAGCATGAACAAAGAGGGAGGTATAAGCAACTCAAAAAGCTTGAAGATTTGTTATGCATTGAGTTGATTGTAATAACCTAGGGTTTGTTAGTTTGTTTTGTCACGTAATTGACAAAGGGGGAGATTGAAAGTGCCCTTGCTTGTCAATATAAGTGAGTGTTGAGTCTGTCAGTCCAAGTGAGACCTTAGATGAAGAAATTAAGACCAAGACTCTGCAAAGATGAAGGCCATGATCAAGCTTAAACTGGTAAACTATAGCCTCATCGACCCACAACAAACCCAGACAGGTATATGTCCCCATATAATCCCAACTTAACCTAAAAATAAATTGCTTCAAAAATATCTTCTGGTCAAGTTGGAATAAAAATGCACAGTGAGTATAAATGGAAGAAAGAAGCTAAACTGGAAAATCACAAGTCCTTGTCGAGTACATCGAACTGCAATCGAGGGTATATTCGATAACATCGAACATCGTTTGATAACATCAAACATCGTTCGATGGCGTCGAACGCACGCTCATTCTGTCCAGCAATAAAATGAAAGATATGCTGGAATCATCGATTGCATCAATAGTTGTTCGATATCATCAAAACCCATGTTTCGATAACATCGAATGACCTTCAATTACTTCAACCTTGGACCTCTTCCAAAAAGCCAGAAATTACTCTAAGTGCTCTTCGATGACATCGAACCCTCCTCAATTTTATCGAGAGTAAGTTATCGATGCCATCGAAGTCCATTAGATGACATCGAAACTCACTCAAATTGTCCAGCAAGCTTTCCAAAGAAAACATATTTTCTTCGAGTTCATCGAAGATCATTCCATACCATTGAAATTCAAACTTCGATGGATCGAAGGTCTGTTCGATAACATCGACCATGGACAAATCTATCCAGCAACCTCTGTGTATTAAAAAGAGGATCTCGATGGCATCAAGTCATCCCTTGATGGAATCGAAGTGCACGTCAATTACATCGAAGGATGCTCGATGAAAAACGGACACCCAAATGAAAATCTTGTGTAGGGAGTCAATGCAATTGAAGATGGTTCGATGACATCAAAATTCAAATTTCGATGACATCGACAATGTCAGATTTCTGCCCATTTTTTTACCGTTGGGATTTCAACTCTATAAATAAACTAGTGTTGCTCTTCGTAAAATGAGCTAGAATCCAAGAGAATTTGAGCCTGTTGTTTCAAGATCTACATACTTTCTTCCTCACTCTCTCTTTCTCATTAGAGTTCATCATTCAATCCTTGGCACAAGCACTAACTCATCATCTTCTTTGCTTGGATTGAATAATGAACTCTAGCATTCACTGAGTTGCCAACCAACCATCATAAGAAAATCCTAAGTGTTAGAACTCTTGAATGCATAGCTCATGGGAACCTTCTTTATGCATTTAAATCATATCATTTGATTAGAGAAAAACAAAACCTTAAACCTCACAACCTCCGAGCATTGATCGAAAGATTCAAAAGCGGTTGCCATTCAAGGGAGCTGAAGACTCTTCGTTATCATTAAAGGTCTTCACGTTGTGCGAGAACGACACTCATCCACTTACTTGTAAGTACTCAAGAGTCTACTGTGTCTGAAGCTCTTTTCTTGTGTAGGATTGGGATTCAGAGTTAGAGTGTCAAACTCGCCAAGTCCTATTTGTAGGCCTCCAATGGGAGAATACTTTGTGTCCTTGTGTAGGACGTGTGTCCGTGTATAAGACTTGTTGCCTTGCATAGGCATGGGATGCCGTGTGTAGGCTCCCAAGTTGTGTCCTTGTGTAGAACTTGTTGCCTTGTGTAGGCACCTAAGGGAACCTTGTGTAAGCCTCCTAGTTAACCTTGTGTAGGTTGTAAAGGTTTATGGTTAACCTGATTTAAAACGATTGGATAGTGAAATCCGATACACTGTAGGAGAGAGTGCGTCCACCGGGAGTGGAGTATGAAAGTAGCAGAACCACTATATGTGACTGTGTTTGGAATTGCTTTGAGTACATTTATCTATTTATGCTTATGTTTATCATATGATCATTATGATGCATGATTTAGTTAATGTATAAGTGTTATTAGAAATCACATCCCACACACCAACACATACACTATCCCTATAGGCTTGCTCCTTATTTGTAAATCTTGTGAAAGCCTATATGAATTGGACCCTCTATAGGCTTGGAAGCCTTAGAGTTACTTTGCCTTCCGTACATGCCATGTGGGCTCTTCAAAATGGGTACTCATCTAGCCACAAAGAGACTGGGTCCATCTCCTCCTCTGATATATGCGTAGGGGCACACGTGATGTGATGTCCCCATCATAGATATTCCTGTGGGCCCTACGAAGGTTTCAATTTTGAATGGTGAACGTCATTAACCCCCTTGTTTCATGTGGTATGGTCCACTTGAGCTTCCAATTTGCCTCATTTTTTAGCCCATGCCCTATAATGAGATGGTAAAATGGATGGACGGCATAAATCACTATTGGACCCCCCGAATTAACAATACCAAAGCCTTGTTCGATTTCATACTTTATCGCGTTGTTTTCCAAGCATAATTACTAGGATATTTCCCTCTTAAACAAACACCCTTCAAAAGTAATATTATTAACTATTAACCCCTTTTTACATATGTAATTGAAAAAACAAACACCCCCTTATTTTCTGATAGAATTGACCATGGTATGCCAAAACGGTTACGTATCGGCCGTAACGGCCGATACGTAACGGTAACGGTGTGAACCGCTACTGGCGTTTGGTCGTGTCGGCCGTTACGCAATTTTGTACCAGATCGGCCGATCGAATTGGCCCGATCTGGCGTATCGGCCGTTACGGGCCGTTCTACGGCCGTTTAGGGCGAACGGGCCCGTATCGGTGAATTTTGGCCCTTTTTTGAAAATTCGAAAAATCATTTTTTAATGATTCTTTTCTTTGTTTTAATGATGCCATATGATGTGTTAATCATAGTAGAACATGTTAATGTGCATTTTACTGATTTTGGGTGCCATTTTATATTTTTAAATATTTTTTCTATTTACGCATGAATTTTGGCCCCTTTTTTTAAAATTGAAAAATCAATTTTTAATAGTTGTTTTCTTTGTTTTAATCATGCCATATGATGTGTTAATCATAGTAGAACATGTTAACGTGCATTTTACAGATTTGGGGTGCCATTTTATTTTTTTTTTATATTTTTTTCTATTTACGCATTTATTTTGGCCCTTTTTTTGAAAATTCGAAAAATCATTTTTTAATGATTCTTTTGCTGTTTTAATGATGCCATATGATGTGTTAATCATAGTAGAACATGTTAATGTGCATTTTACAGATTTTGGGTGCCATTTTATATTTTTTTTATATTTTTTTCTATTTACGCAAGAATTTTGGCCCCTTTTTTTAAAATTCGAAAAATCAATTTTTAATAGTTGTTTTGCTGTTTTAATCATGCCATATGATGTGTTAATCATAGTAGAACATGTTAATGTGCATTTTACAGATTTGGGGTGCCATTTTATATTTTTTTAATATTTTTTTCTATTTACGCATTTATTTTGGCCCTTTTTTTGAAAATTCGAAAAATCATTTTTTAATGATTCTTTTGCTGTTTTAATGATGCCAAATGATGTGTTAATCATAGTAGAACATGTTAATGTGCATTTTACAGATTTTGGGTGCCATTTTATATTTTTTTCATATTTTTTTCTATTTACGCATGAATTTTGGCCCCTTTTTTGAAAATTCGAAAAATCAATTTTTAATAGTTGTTTTGCTGTTTTAATCATGCTATATGATGTGTTGATCATAGTAGAATATGTTAATGTGCATCTTACAGATTTGGGGTGCCATTTTATATTTTTTTAATATTTTTTTCTATTTACGCATGAATTTTGGCCTTTTTTTTGAAATTTTGAAAAATCATTTTTTAATGATTCTTTTGCTGTTTTAATGATGTCATATGATGTGTTAATCATAGTAGAACATGTTAATGTGCATTTTACATATTTGGAGTGCCATTTTATATTTTTTTAAATATTTTTTTCTATTTACGCATTTATTTTGGCCCTTTTTTTGAAAATTCGAAAAATCATTTCTTAATGATTCTTTTGCTGTTTTAATGATGCCATATGATGTGTTAATCATAGTAGAACATGTTAATGTGCATTTTACATATTTGAGGTGCCATTTTATATTTTTTTTTATTTTTTTTTCTATTTACGCATGAATTTTGGCCCTCAAAAATAATTGCAAACACCTAAATGTAAGATATTTTCATATTACATTCATTCTAATATATCTATCATTAATAGTAAGTTAGAAAATTAAATATATGAATTTTGTAGTCAAATTTAGGTTATCTAGTTCATAAATTCATCAGACAGTCCGATACAACTTCTCACCAAAGAGTGGACCGTTACACCACCATAAACATGTTCCAATTTATAAATGAATGCATATTTGGAATGCTTAGAATATTCCGGATTTAATCTATATTTTTTCATATTTTTTTGGCAAAAAAATTTTTTTGCGCCGTTACGGGCCGTTACGCCCCCGTATCGCCGTTACGCCCCCGTATCCGTATCAGTTTCGGAGGGCACCGTTACGCCAACCGATACCGATACGGGACACCTTGGAATTGACACAAGGGAACATTCATGTGCATGCCTCAAGCTTGGTGGTATTGTTAGGCAACAAGCCCTCCATGTGCTTGCCCTTTTTGGGTTGTCTGTATATGGGTTTAGGATTTAGCGTTTACTAGCAGGATTCGTATTGGCATGAGTCTTGTCAATATGAGCATCTATCATGACCATTCCAAAAACAAGGTAATGTTCGGTGTGACAACCCCAATTTCTCTTCGTCGTTTATGCAATGGCAGCCCTAAATTGCTGGGAGAAAGGCCATGATGATGATGATGACATGAGTTGTAGTGATTGTTCTCATTTTTTTTTATGAAATATAGTTTCATTGCTCTTGTTGTTTATGTCTTTTGACTGGGTTCTTGAAGAGAGATTCTTCAACACGGTGGTACTACTCAACCTTTTTTGGTGAGACGTCTCAACAGAATAGCTGATTGAGTTTATCATCCTATTCCATCATTCACAAATAGCATCAGCTTATGGAATTTTACAACAGAAGTTTGCAGGTAAGGGGGATATCCTGTCCTTTTCCATTTCCACGGGTTTTCCATTTCCATATTTTGGATTCTCTCCACCAAAGAAGTCCCCGTGTCAAAAGGATTTCTAAATGTACATTAAAAGAGAATCTTAAAAACAAGCCACTGTTGCACACCTGAACTTGCTTCAATGCCGAGCATTCAATACATGTCTCAATCTCCCGAAACTGTTGCATGATTGGCGACATCACCTGCTCCAAGCTAACTTGTTGTTGCTCATCTCTCAAATCTAACTTGCAACCAACAACAATCACTGGCACCTTCACCTGTGCACATCACAAAACAAGTACAATAACAGGCAATTAAGTGGAAATTACTTGTGCCCAGTACCAGTTAATTATCTTGTGCCACTTCTACATAATCGACATGTTGCACAACAGTGCAGTGATCCATGCCTGTACATCTGGTGGGCTATACAATGAACTGGATGTGATAAAAAAAAATTTAAAAAAAAAAAACACACACCACGATGACGGGGAAAACCTCGCCATCTGCTGGGTGACCCACAAACGGAGGCTAAAAAGGACTATTGATAACAAGACTGTCTACCAATTGGTAGATGGAATCGTCCAATTGATGTGATTTTGACCTGTGGTCCATTATGGTGCAGACCATCAGATATATGGTCTAGATCACTAAACTGTTGGACGTATATCCAGTGTTCTAATGGAGATAGGATAATCAACCTGCACAGTGACCAGTGACCACAGGTTAGGAACCCTGTTGTATAATTGAAAAGGCACAAAAAAAAAAAAAAAAAAAAAATCCAGCAAAACAAAGTACCTCCAACCGACGAAGTTCTGGAAGCCAGAAGGTACTCAGTCTGTCAAGCGTGGACGGCTGATCACATGCATATGTCAGTAAAACTGCATCCGCCAGCTTGCATTCAGTAGCAAGCTTACCTCTATGCTCCGGGCTATTAAATGGAAAAAAAAAAATGCAATCATTAAAAAAGTATTGATACATCAAAACAGAGAAGGAAATAATGTTTCGAACTCCTCCAACTGTTAGTTCCACCCACGCAAAAGTACTTTGGACAGTAACATGTTTTATTACAGTTTACGCTTTGAATGTTATGACTCAAATAAAACCTTCTATAACAGTATGAATCTTATTTTGAATCACATTCTCCTAAAGTCCTAACTGGATCTAATGGATTATACTAACTCAGATCTTATGATTCAATTGATTCAGTTGGAAAATAAAGATAATGGTTGGGGGAAGAACCATGGCCTACAGAATTACTATTTGCTTTCCTTTTTTTCCTTTGGAAATTTTGCAGGGCCTGTTAAGCCCAAATAACATCTCTCACACTTGCATTAAGCACTTTTGACAGGATATTTGAGTTTTGTGTCTTTTTGGAGTGAACCATACAAGGACAACTTCAATACAATGTTTACAATGGAGATGATCTTGACACAATTGACATTTTTTAACAACTATGCCATATTGACATTTATTTTAAAAAACAACTGTGCCATATTGACATTTATTTTTAAAAAACACCTTAAAATGATAATGATGGCTCATTTAATTTGCATTACAATCTATAGAGAAAATTGAAAAACCGCAGTTATTACAAATTACAATACCCGCCTCCTAGGTAATTTGTCCGGCAATTCCCATGCTTGGATAGGCGTGGTAAAATCATAATGATGATATTTCTACAATACTGAAATGTCAAATCAATAGGAAAAACACATTGATGTGTGTGTTTGGATAAGTGATTTCTACTGCAATACACTGTAAAATTGTAATGATTGGAAATTCCCTTACTTGTCTCCTATTATATTAACATTTGACCATCAAATTCCCTTACCTGTTTCCTATTATATTAACATTTGACCATCGGATTACATGTTTAAACAAACGTTGTAAAATCATAATGATGACACTTTTACATTACATTACTGATGTAATTCGCAATCCAAACAAGCCCTTGATTTGAATGATTGGGCAGGTGTGGAAAATAAGGTAGTAAACCGCTTCAGTCAAAAATTGCACATCTTATCTACCCTATCAATATCCGTGTTCAACTCCAAGAACTAAATGGAGACTATACAGCCAAGAATGATGTTTGTAAAAGTATTTCAGCACTTTCTAAGGGCCTGAGCATTGAGTTACCATGAAATAGTACGCATGATGAGTATCTATTATATGAAACACGGTTTTATCTTCCAAAAAAATTCTTTGGAGAGCTTGTGAAACAAGAGCTTCACTCAGGTGCCCTAGTCATCACTTTGGATAGAAAAAAGGACAGCCCTGATCAAGAACTGCTTCTACTAGACAAGTTAAAGAAAGACAATGGAATCATTACTCGGCAATGTCGAGCTAGTCAGCTAGGCAAAAACAGCAAGCAGAAAACAGGTGTTTATACTACTGTCCATCCCGCCAATAGTTCTAAACGTCACCAGTTTACATCTTTGCAAACCCCTCCGGCAATTCAATTGGCATTATAAAATTCCGTCACAAAATTGTTAAAAAGGCACCATAAGAAAGACTTACTATGGCCAAACTGCTCCTATTGGGATGAAAGCGTCAGCATTTCAAGGATACAAAACAATTATATTAGTTCTGTACCTGGATGAGGTGTCAATGATGGTGATGGGGACACGGTCTGCGTAGAAATCGGATGGCAGACGAGTGGGCGGCAAGACGGATGGGACGTTTTCTGGAAACGATTCGGCCGCGATAGTCACAATGAGGCTTGATTTTCCAGTGCCACGGTCACCGACAACAACAACACGGACGCTCGTGCGACCGCCAAAATCATTGGGGCCAGCAGAACCCGCCATGGAGACTGGAAAATGTGAAAGGGAATCTGGGAAAGAATAATGTAAAGATTCAATGAGATCTATGTTTTTCCTTCTTTTTTTTCTACAGAGAGAGAGAGAGAGAGAGAGAGAGAGAGAGGAAATGAGATATGATAGCTAATAGTTATAGGTAGGATTTCTTAGACCTTCTACTTGGCCTTTTTTTTCTTTCTTTCTTTTTTTTTTGTTAACGAGGGTTGATGGTGTTTTTCAGAAGGCAGCTGCTTGGAGAAGAACCAACAGTGAAGGGGCGAGATGGGAACTGAGAAATGCGTCCCGTTCCTATATATTGTCTCGAGAGTATATCCCTTGTAGAGCGCCTGGAGTCCGTATGATAGCCAGCATCTAAAATGTTACCGGGGATTCGTGGGGGCATGGCTTTCCAAAACCTTCGATTCTTCAACGGTTGGGTATTTCCACGGGAGTAACCATCTGATTTTTACTTGGAGCACTCGCTATTTTTCCCTTAACCATAAATTAGATGGTTACGATTTCTTGACTAGTATGATTCTATATGCATGCTCCATGCATTATATTTCCAACAATCTGGATGGTCTATATACCTATACATGGGTTCCACATGGAAGCTGCTTAAGTCACCACCAATCATCTGGATGGTCTACTATGACAGAAGTCCACACGTTCTCACGACGACCCATCTATTTCACAGGAGAAGCAAATGAACCTTCCAACATATGGACCGACCAGCTCGACTGTCGTTTTTATTTTTCACCCGATGATCTCCTAGGACACTGTTAGACCATCCATGTAATGGTGTGGCTTATGATGTGCTTTTTTTTCCTGTAATGCCCCCCAACTTTTGCACACATGTACTGAAAAATGGGAGAAGGAAAGGCACACGTGTACTGAAATATGGGAAAAGGAAAGCCAAGGGTATCCATGCCTAGAACATGTGGATCCCAATCCTGACCGTTCATCATCAGGAATGATCATACTCAAGTGTTGTCGCGTGTGTTGTTGAATCACATGGCTCAAGTAATCGCTGTATCTCTAATAATGTGGAATTTAATTTATAAACTTGTGCATGTGCACATTTCACAATTATATAGTATTTACAATATTCGCCACAACCAACTCTAACAAATAAGATATTGCCATGTGTTGGCACATTTCTACGGAAATCAAGAAAGGTACTCATGCAAAGAGAAACTGTAAGAATTTGAAAACATCTCCGCCAAAGATACTCCAGAAATGCCATAGCACTTATAAACATTCATACTACCAAAACTCAAGAGATGGACATCCTCCCATGGACATGTAGCAAGAAGATACAGGTTGCACATACATGTTGAAGTGTGAAAAGTCATACTTTTCAAGTTGTTGAGAATTGGACAACACGCGTTGTCCATGTTCAAGTCAGCGAATGAGGGGCAAACACTAATTGAGATGACTTGCAATCGCACCATAACTATTCATGGAACCTATAATCTAATCGTATTCGTTCTTGAGACTAGTAATCACACCATAATAGTTTCTCGGGGCATATAATCTAACCATATTTTTTGCGATGTTTACACCCATTTTTCGGCGCCCTGACTTGGCCAAGTAAGAAATTGCCACATAATATTACCACGCGATTAGTACACGCCGGAAGCGTACTTACACCCGAAGAAATATTCGCTTGATTTTCCTTCAACATTACGTATTCCACTATTAATGCGATGGTACAAACCCTTACGTATGTCTTTGAAAGGATAAATTGTCGCATGCCACGTGGCCACAATCAATGTGTCAATTTATGAGGAAATATATCAAGCAAGATTATAAAAGACCTACCGAATAACGGATCTATTATTGAACGTGAAATATTACATATTTCTCCTTATTGTTTTATGAACATGATAATGCTTAATTGATTTATTTATACATGTTTTGGCTTGCGATGTGATTTTGAGAGCTTAAGGTGAAAATGATGTTAAAAGCATAGATTTAATGCTCGGGAATTACCAAGACAGATCTTTAGAGGTCAATATTGAAGATTTCAAGAATCCAAGATCCAAGAAAACCAAGTGAAGAATGAAGAAATTCGAAATTGTAAAGTGCAAAAATCTGGAACTACTGAACTTAATAGTTCGATGCCAATGAACACAGCTTTGATGCCATCAAAGTAAGTGTTCGATGCCATCAAAGGAAACTCGATCCCATCGGAAGAATCAGAAAAATCAAGTTTGGTTATTGGACATCTGGGTGCATTTCTCGATGCCATTGAAGATTTATTCGAATTTTATTTTTTGAAGACCAATTCAATGTCATCGAAGCCTATTCAATGACATCAAAAAAATCATGAATTTTGGCATTAACTTGTTGGACAGTTTGGAGCATTTTTCAATCTCATCGAGAACATGTTCGATGACATCGAAGCCAGTTTGATGCAATCGAAGGTTGGGCAATCTTATCGATGGACTTATGCAGATGGTTGTTGATAGTTTTCAAATTCGAATTGAACTCAATGATCGAACTTCAGTCCCTTCGAAGCCACGATAACTGCTTAAATTGAAGTCGGTTTTGAAGTCGGTCCGAACAAAGCCCGTATAAAGGGATTTTCTGAGATCTTATAAGCACAAATTAGGGTAGGAGGAGTAGAGCAAGGTGTTGGAGAACTTCAATGAGTCTTCTATGTTCTTCAATCTATCAATTTTAGTTAGTTTTTCATATTTTTCTTAAAGAGTTTTAGTTCAATCATGTTTTTGGTTGTCTAATCTCTTAGCTAGAGCTAAGAGGTGAAGCTTATAGTTTATTTTAATGTCTTTCTTACTTTGATTCAAGTTTATGATATTCATGTTGGATATTTCATAGTTAACGGTTTAAATAAAGAGGTATTATTAAATTTACTTTGATGTATCGTTGACGGGCACGGTGGATGCTTAGGAACTTCCTGAATGCTCTCTTCTCTGATTTATGGTTGTTTGATATATAGAATTCTTTGATCTACCATTAACTAAGGGTATGGTAGATGCTTTGAACTCTCTAAATCAATACAATAAAACTGTTATATGAAAAATTGTTACTATGAATGATCAAATTTTGTTTTAAATTGTTTATGATGTCTTAACTGCTCTATCATCCAATTGGATAGATTAAGACTTCGATTCTAGTTGAAGTATTGATTGAGTCAAGTAAGATGCCATTAAGATGACTGCAGGTGGACCCTTGGTGCTCTAGTTTCCATTATATTGATAGTATACTTCACTACAATATTATTCTTAAATCTTCAAATTTAGTTCCCAGCTAGTCTTAACTCTAAAGTAGTTCTGAAAATCACAACATGTTCAATCCCTGTGGGTTCGACCTCAGTCTCACTGAGATTATTACTACTTTGTAACATTGCACTTGGGGTACAAGTGAACAAGTTTTTAGCGCCATTGTTAGGGACTGCGCTGTATTTTCTGGATAATTCTGGTTTTAGAATTAGTTTAGGATTAGGACTATTCTTTTAGATTTTCTATATTAGTTCTAATTTTCCTAGATTATATTTATATTCTACTTACTAATCTGATTTTTCTGTTTTGTAACATCTAACTTAGCAACTCTTATTCAGTAATATCCTTCTAACTTTCTCTTTTTCAGAATTTCTAGCTTTTGAATTGCTATTTGTAAGAGTAGGTTGTTTAGAACTAAAGGGATTTAGAGTATTTCATGCCTAAGTGGGTCCGTAACAACACTCTACGTCTTTTGAGGGCATGAGGATTAGTCAAAGGGTTGCCTATCCATCACCGGATTACACATCACTTAAGATCCTCTGAGTTAGTAGAAATAATGGTTGCAAACCAACCTAACCATCTGGTTGAGGAACTTCAAGATGAGAATGACGTGCATTATAATCCCTCGCCTAGAACATTACAAGATTACTTGCAACCTGCGAGGATGAGTACACATTCCTGATGGTGTTTCCACTTAATGTAAGAAATGTGGATTTCAAGCCAGGAATAATAGAACTCCTTCCCAAATTTCATGGACTAGACTCTGAAAGTCCAAACTTGCGCTTAAAAGAGTTAGATAAGATAGTTGCTATCGTACACTTTAACAACATTTATGAAGATACTCTAAGACTGAAATTGTTTCTCTTCTCACTAAAGTAGAAGGCTAAATCATGCCTACACTCCTTAAGGTCACAATCCATCGGTACATGGGCTGAGATGACCTGAGAGTTCCTTAAAAAGTTATTCCTTGTTTATAAGACAAACACCTTAAAGAGGGCAATCATGAATTTCGCCTAAAATGAGGAAGATACTTTCTTCTAATGTTGGGAGAGATAAAGGGATCTCTTGAATTCATGTCCACATCATGGCTATGAAACATAGCGAGTACTTGACTTCGTCCATGTGCCAGTTCGTAGAAATGATGTGTAATGGCGAGTTCATGAACAAAGAGGCCGATGATGAGTGGGATTATTTTGACCTACTTGCCGAAAACGCCCAATCATGGGATACCTCCTCGAGGCCAACCACTTATAAGCCAACTCAATCAAGAGAGAAGAGAGGGATGTATGTCTTAAGAGAAGACAATGATATGATCGTTAGGGTGGCCAATCTAAGTCAAGGCCATGGAACTCAAGAAGGTAGAAATGGTTAAACACGATTAGGCCGTGGAAGTTGTCTGCGGTATTTGTGTTAGGAACATACACTCGACACAGGATTGTCCCATAATTCCTACATTACAAGAGTTGTTGCATCAACAATTGAATGCCGTGAACAACTACTAACGCCCATTTAGCGGACTCACCTCAAATACATACAATCCCAGTTGGAGGAACCATCTGAACTTCAGTTGGAGGAATGGACAAACGGCTAACCCTCAAGAGGCCCTTACTGAACTTCTTAATCAAAGGAGGCTTCAAGAGAATACGGTTCAGAAATTCATGCAAAATCAAGAACAATTTAACTAGAATATGTTACAAGCATTCCAGGATATCAAAATAACTATGGGAGTATTTGCATCGTCTATTCAAAGAATTGAGTCACAATTAGCCGTTATGGAGGAAATGACTCTTCCAGCCCAACCTCTTCCTAACCCAAAACAACAATGTGAAATAAGTGATCTAAGCTCTTCAAATCAACACACGAAGGAAGCCAAATCTATCACCACTCTTAGAAGTGGAAATATAATTGACAAGACTATTCCGAATAGGGATCAAAAGCCTAAGGACTCAGAAGAAGCTGAGAGAGATGATAGACCTATCATTCCTCCACAAAGAGATAGAATTGGAAAAAGCATACAAGTCGGTTGTGACATTCCCCCAAAGGTTGATTGCACCAGAACCTTTCTAACACTCAGGATATTTTAAAGGTTTTAAAACAGGTGAAGGTCGACATTCCTCTTTTGGATGCCATCAAACAAATACCCTCATATGCCAAGTTCTTGAAAGACCTTTGCACGACTAAATGATGGCAAAGTATCTAAATGAAAATTTTTCTAACTGAGAATGTAATGTCATCTTAAAGTAAGATGTGCCACAAAAGTACAAGGATTTGGGTAACCCAACTGTCTTTTGTGTAATCAGGGACCACTGGATTGAGCACGCACTTCTTAACTTAGGAGCGAGCGTAAATCCGATTCCTTACTTGGTTTATGAACAGCTTGGCCTTGGTGAATTAAAACTCACCAGGACCACACTTCATCGGTTCGTACACCAAGATGAATGATTGAGGATGTGCTAGTCTAAGTTAACAAATTCTACTACCCAATAGATTTTATCATCTTGGGTACACAACCCATCATAGATGTGAGCACTCAAATTCCAGTCATCTTAAGCCATCCATTCCCAGCCACATTAAATGGCATCATAATTGTAGGAATGGAATTATAAAATTGACTTTTGGAAATATGACATTAGAGCTGAATATCTTTAATATGTGCAGACAATCTAAGGAAGTTGATGATGCCCACGAAATTAACTTGATAGATTCATTCATGGAAGAAAGAGCTCTTCTGACTCTTTACTCTGATGCTTTAGAGATGTGCTTGGCGCACTCCCCTAATTTGGATGATAAAATGATTAGGGAGATGAATGTTTTGCTTTATGCAACACCCGTACTTGAGATTGACCGGTGGAGGCCATAATTTGAACAATTTCCCTTTAATAAGACAAAGCCTATGCCGTTAAGCATGAAGGCACCAAAGCTTGACCTAAAACCATTGTCGGCTAATCTTAAATATGCTTACGTAGGTCAAGATGAGACATACTTGGTGGTGATTTCTGCCTACCTAGATGAAAGACAAGAGAGCATGGAACAACTCTATAAGTCATAGATTTATCAATTATAAGGCACATACAAATAGGGAATTAAAGGGTGTATATAATCATTAAAGACATGTAGTATGCTAATGATGGTCATTCAAAGGATATACTAATCAAATGAGGAATGACCAATGATAGTCTAAGCTAAAAACATATGATACTAAAATTTAACAACTTTAAAGCTTAAACTATCATAATGAATGAGGTTTAATCCTCATATTTACCAATTAAGCACAAAATGAGGCTAGAATCCTCAAATTTTCCTATATGTTCATCATGAGGTTGAAAATCCTGAAATTTTCAATTAGACTCATAGTTAAGGTTGAAATCTTCAAGTTTATCAATTGAGCTCAAAGATAAGTTTTGAACCTCTAATTTAGCAATTAAACCCAAATAGACCTTCTAAGGTCACATATTCCTTTTCAAAACTCATTTGAATGTGAATTTTCTAGGACCTGAGCTATGTTTAGTAAGTGATTTATCTATGTTATTCATACCTTAATTATCATTACCCTTGATTAGTATTGACTTGGCATTTTCCTTAAGTCAGGCAATTAGAGTTAGCAACATCTTCATTCGATCAATCTTTTTAACAATGGTTGGAAACTCTCTCTCTGTCTCTCTCTCTCTCTCTCTTTCCTTCAATTCTTTAGGGATGCTTCTCCGTTGGTGTGTTATTTTCTCAATCACGAAGAATTCTTCGATTTGGTTTGAGACTGATATGGATTGGATCATTTTAAAGCTTGCACATTCAAACTTAAAGTGCCCAATATCTCCAAAAGTATGGCATGCAAGAGAGGCTCCTGAGTTACTTCCCGAAGTAGACAAGTCCATTTGGATTACCGAAGGAATTGAGGCAAAGATATGACTAATAAGTTCAAATCCTTTATTGTCCCTAAAAGGCTTACCTATATTACATTTACGGATATGTTCATGTTCTTGGTTAACCTTAGCTGATATCATTCTAAAGCTCATTCGGATCTCATTCCAGGTGGTTAAGCCTTTTAAGAGGAACCCTCTCTGATATTAATTGAAATTGCACATGGTGGACCCATTGGCTATGCGCGAAAGCTTGGCGAAAGCTAAGGAATAATGACTATGTCTAGGGGGGTGATTAAGACCAAATAAAATTTTAGCCAATTAAAACACAATTGCCTACTTAAACTAATATGCAATATAAACTAAGTAAGCCAATCAACTCTAAGGCTTCAAAGCCATTGTTGAGGCATAAAAATGAGAAGAAAGGATTGAAGCAAAAGAAGATTGAAAAGTAGGAAGAAATTAGAAAAAGAAGAAGAACAAGGTATCTTTAAGGTGGTTTCACAGGTCCACGCAAGAGATATTGATTGCGGGGGACTGCGCAACCAAAATATCAATTGCACAGGTTCGCACATGTGGAGGCCTATAAATACCCCCTCTTCCCTTCATTTGATCAGATTGAAGATTTTGGAGAAGAAGCAGAGCAAGAAAGAAGACTGAAGGTAGGAATGAAGAAGCGTCGGTGGTTTGCGCGGGTCTGCACAACCAGACTACCCTACAGTCTATGATGCTAATGAGCTAACACGCTGCTGAAAAGACGAAGTCTTCGGATTTTCTTCTGTCCAAGCTCCAAGAAGAGATATCAGTTGATCAGTGTTCCTCTTTCCCCTTGAAAGAGATGATCAAGTTAAGAGTCGAAGTGTTGTCGGATTCGACATCTGACTTGGACATTTGAACTTTGTTAATTTTTGTGTTTTTTAAATAATCTATCTTGGAATTAAGGGATACTCGAGGATGTAAATGAACTTAGTATTAATAATATGATGATTGTTCTTAATAAACATTTTCTTTGTTATGCTTGAATAAGATAATCTCCCAAATCGAATGCATTTGTTCCTTGTTCGAAACAAAATGGCGACTCCACTAGGGAATCTTTTATCTTATTTAATATTAACATTGAGATAGTTATAGAACTTTCATCATAGTTTGGCGTCTTTCTGATACCAAAATGGCGACTCTCAGTGGAAACATCCTCCCCTTCATCTCTAAGATAGATTAATCGATCCTTTAAACACTAACTATAGTTATATTTTATGATTTAAGGTTTCTGAATCCAACTACAAACTACAAATTACAACTAATGGCAATTTCTGTAAGAAAAGTTACCTTCTGTTTCACTCTGACCGGATTCATGATAGAATATGTACCGAATCAACCCCCGGAATACATTACTCGACTTCCTACAAGCGATAACGACCTAACTCGAGTGACAAATGTGGTTTGTATCTGCTTCACCTCAATTGTTGGAAGGAGATAATGATTGGACTGTTGTGATGTCTCGTAGGATGAGAGCACGGAATACAAGGAGCACCAGAATGAATCTGCCTTCACCGAGAGTTAGGGGGCCAATAATGTGTAATGCAGCTAGGAGGAATCCTAAACTTGCTCCTCCTACGATATATCCCGGGCAGATAGTTCCGCAGTTAACGTCGCGCAACTTCCTGACTCTCGTCTCCCCGAGGGTCAGATGGACGAAAGAACAGAAGGGTAAGACATTATTAGCAAGTTCACCAAGGTCTGTGTCACCCCAATCGAATAAAACTTCATCCTCTCCTCTCTTTGTAAGTCCTATTACGTCAACATATTCCCACACCACTCCAACTACAGCTTCGTCAAAGAGTGGAGAAGCTGCAGTACATATGGCCGGGACAAATCAGGACAATATGCCCACTACAGAGGATCGCATGAACGAGATGGCAGAAGCACAAAGAACACTAATGGAAGAGTGCATAAATCTTAGAGAAGCCTTAGTGACCCTTGCACACAATGTAGCCCAGATAGCGGCTCCCCTGATGATGGACACAATGAATGGACAAGAAAACCAACCCAAAGGCTTTCAACCACAGGGGGCAGGATTACTGGGGTATGTCCCAGCAGCAAGAACCATGACACAACACGAGGTGAGACAAGTCGTCGAAGAAGCTGTCAGAGTAGAGAGAGAACGCAAAAAAATTGGCTGTTTCAGATACTGAACGCCGTATCCAAGAGAGGTAGAAGATATCCAGTTTTCAGCCAACTTCAAACATATAGATTTCTAGAAGTTTAAAAGGGAAGGATCACCAGAGGAACACTTAATGCACTTCATTATTAGCATGGGAAATTTTTCTACGATACCGCAGTATTACTTGTGATTATTCGGGTCATCCCTAACGAACAAAGCATTCCAATGGTATTCCAGCTTGGCCCCGGGGTTGATATGTACTTGGGAATAGATGCAGGATGCCTTTATGCCAAATTTCTTCTCTTCAAAACAAGATGTTAGTATTACAGAATTGGCTTCCGTATGGCAGAGAGAAAGCGAACCAGTAGAAAAGTTCATAGACAGATGGAAGACACTAGGAGCCTCATGTAGGCAACTGTCGGAAGAAAAGGAACAAGTCAAGATGTGTTTAAACTCTATGGAAACGGGAATCACATTTGGACTCACCAGTGCCGATATCAGAACTTTTCGAGACCTAGCAACTAAGGCCCATGCTTTTAGAATTGATGACTCGGAAGATGCCAACGTTTCATTACTACACAACTAGAAGGGCGCCCAACAGGATGGCCATAAATACTGTTGATCATGAAAAGAGAAGCAAAGAACAAGAGACTCAAGGGATAAGAGGCTGGAACGGAAAGAAGAACCAAATCAACTAAGAAACGGATATGGTGGAAAAAGGCCTAGGATGCTCAATTCTCATGAGGGGTTCGCGTTCGATAGAGAAGATGTTATTCCTATGATGATCCAACTGCTAAAAGTCGGTACGATAGAATTACCAGAACCCAAATGTCCTGAAGATGTGACGATAACCAGAGAGAGATTTTTGCCGCTATCATCACCTGGTGGGACATCCGATGAAGAATTGCTATACATTGAAATGTATAATACAACGAATGATAGACAAAGGTGAAATAGTAATTGGAAAAGAAAAGGAAAGGGGTACAATGGCGACGGTTAATATGCTCACGATCCGAGAAAAGGCCCAAGAAATGAGAGAAAAAGAGGACTGTAAGACGACAAAGAAAGTAACGGTGATTACATTGCGATCGGGAAAGAAGATAACAAGCCCTGTGAAGCAGAAAGCAGGGATTATAAGAAAAGAAGTCATTGAAAGGCAGAGCAATGTGATGAGAAAGAAAATAAGAGTGAGACAGTGAAAGTGACTTATGATGTAGTAAGGCATTTGAAGGGCATACCGGCTCGATTAAGCGTCAAAGATGCCCTCAAGTTGTCAGAGGAATTTCGGCAGAGCTTGTTCCAAGCATTGTCCAATCATGATGTCAGGGAAACCCTACTGGCAGAGATGGAACACAAAGAACACGATGAGCAAGAAAACTGCCTACCAGTTGTTTCCTTCTTCGACGATGATTTGATGTGCGAGGTAAAGCATAATAGACCACTAATGATAAAAGGCCATATCCGTGGGAAGAAGGTTAAGCGGATTATGATAGATAATAGGTCTGCGGTGAACTCTTACCACTCTTGATGTTGAGTAAACTAGATTATCGTCATTCTGATCTATGCCCTAGTGGGATGATGATACAGGGCTTCAATCAAGATGGGCAACGTGTACTTGGTAAAATTACAGTGGCGCTAGAGATAGGAGAGCTAGCTACTGATATTGTATGCCACATTATAAATGCAGTGATGACGTACAATCTTCTCCTGGGAAGGCCATGGATACATCAGTACAGCATTGTACCCTCTACTCTGCATCAATGCTTCAAATACTGTAAAGGTGGGATACAGTACAAAGTAATGGCCGATGCGAAGCCCTATACGAAGGCCAAATCCTTCTTTACAGACTCCAATTATTATAAAGGGTTAGCTAAAGAAGAAAGAAAGAATGATGAAAGCAAAGTCCTAAAGGACATTCAAGTAAAAGTGATGAAAGAAGAAACAGAAATAGCAGAATCATCCTGGACTGGAGAAGCAAAGAAGAAATTCTATTTTGTGCCGAAACATTTGAGATAGCCGGGGCAACCGCCACTAACTTTGTTATTATCTGAACAGTTAAAAATTTTGCAGTCCAATTATACTATGCCACTGCTGTATGTTGAAAGAAATAAGCCATTTTTGGCCGCTCCAGGAAGATTTCAGGTCAAGGCTAGCGCAAAATATACGGAACCAATAGAATTTTACGCCTCAATGGAATCAAAGGCAGGAGAAGAGACCAAGAATAATGTGTACCGTAGTAGGCTGATAGTGTAAGATCTTAAAAAATATAGTTTGACAAGTAAGAAAATCATGAGAAATATGAGTTTTAATTACGAAGAACCCACCGACTTGAATCATGGGAGAGGAATTCAAATTCCTATTGGGATCGGTCAGGAAAAGTGAAGAAAATTTCAAGGACTGGGGGCATAATCATCGGTGAACATGGTTACAGCTGAGCAATTATCGTAAGAGGATTTTAAAATAGTTGAGCATCCTGAAATGACCCCAAAGCAAATGGAAGACGAGGGGTAGCCGACAATAGATAGTTTGCGAGAGATAAACTTGGGTACAGAGGAAGAGTCAAGAAACACATTCGTCAGTGCCAGTCTTTCTGAACAAGAGTATGAGGAATACGTTCAACTTCTCAAAGAAAATAAAGACGTCTTCACTTGGACATATGCAGAGATGCCGGGTTTAGAGCCTTCCGTAGTAATGCACAGATTAAATATTTCTAAAGAGAAAAGGCCTGTTAAGTAAGCGCAAAGGCGATTTCATCCGGACTTAGTTCCCCTGATAGAAGAAGAAGTCAATAAGTTGATAAAAGTTAGGTTTATAGGGGATGTCAAATATCCCAAGTGGATATTGAATATCATCCTCATGAAGAAGAAAAATGGACAAGTCAGAGTGTGCGTTGACTTCAGAGATCTGAACGAAGCCTGTCCAAAAGATGATTTTTCTCTCTCGATAACTAAATTACTGATTGACAGTATGACTCAGTATGCTATCATGTCTTTCATGGACGGCTATGCAGGATATAATCAGATTCAAATGACACCTGAAGATGAAGAGGCAACGACATTTAGAACGTCGTTGGGTATTTATTGTTACAAAGTTATACCGTTCGGTCTAAAAAATGCTGGGGCAACATATCAGAGAGTAATGCAGAATATCTTCCAAGACATGATGCATAAGCATGTTGAGTGTTATGTCGATGACTTGGTAGTAGATCAGGAGACCATCAAGAGCATCGCAAACATTTGGCGTTGGTTTTCCGTCGACTCAAAAAGAAACAGCTAAAGATGAATCTAGCTAAATGTGCATTCGGGGTGTCTTCAGGTAAATTTCTCGGTATTGTGGTCTGACATAGGGGCATCGAGATAGATCCAGGAAAAGTCAGAGCCATTCAAAATATGCCACCGTTGAAGACATTAAAAGAATTGAAAAGTTTGCAAGGAAAGATGACGTACATTCGCTGTTTCATTTCAAATCTGGCAGGGAGGTGTCAGCCATTTTTTCATTTGATGAAGAAAGGTACAAAGTTTGTATGGGACCAAGCTTGTAGAATGTGTTTGACTCAATAAAGGAATTGCTGAAACAACCATCGGTACTGACAGCTCCGATAAAAGGGAAGCCACCGACTCTCTATATATCTGCAACAGAGAATTCTTTAGGAGCTTTGTTAGCACAAGTGAATGAATCCAGGAAAGAGACCGCTCTTTCTTATTTAAGCAGAACCTTAATGGGTGCAGAATGCAACTATTCTCTAATCAAGAAAGAATGTCTGACGCTAATATTCGCAGTATAGAAATTGAGACACTATTGTCTCTCCCATGACGTAACTTTGATTTCAAGAGCAGATCTGATAAAGTTTTTGATGATAAGACTGATGTTGTTTGGGAGATTGGCCAAATGGATACTGTTACTTTCGAAATATACTATTACGTATGAGCCGGCAAAAGTGGTAAAAGGACAAGTAGTGACGGACTTCTTCGCAGCGCACCCTGTAGCAAAATGTGAAACCATCAGTGATGATTTTCCAGATGAAAAGGTTATGTTGGCCGAGTCGCAAAACCCATGGCAAATGTATTTTGATGGTGCTTCTTGAGCATCAGGAGTGGAGGCAGGAGTTATTTTCATCACGCCTCAGGGTGACCTGTTACCATATTCCTTTACATTGACAACTGCATTTACAAATAATGAAGCTGACTATAAAGCTCTCATTATCGGAATGGAAATTGCTTAGGAAATGAAGATACAAATGTTGCATATCTTCGGGGACTCTAAATTGGTCATAAATCAATTGACAATTGAATTCGAGATAAGAAAGCAAGAGCTTTTACCATACTGCCGAAAAGCACAGTAGTTGCTAGAGTAGTTCTATCATGTCGAAATCAAGCACATACTGCGGTCTGAAAATGCAAGAGCAGACGCTTTGGCCAACTTGGCAGCAGCTCTGTCCTGCCCAAATCGAAGTCCTCTCCAAGTAACTATAGAAGAATTTTTTTTTTTTACCATGTTCAGAGGTCATCGATGAAGTTGTTGAGACACTTCCCATATAGTGTTTAGAGGTAACGACAGATGATTGGCGTCAGCCTTCGTAGATTATCTCAAATATGATATCTTGCCAGAAGATCCGGTGCAGAGACAGCAAATCAAGCAAAGGTCAAGAAGATTCGTCATATGCAGCGAGGTACTGTATAGAAAATCTTACAATGGAATGCTGCCACATTGCTTAGACGAACAAGAAGCAGGCCAAATATTACAGGAAGCACATTCTGGAGAATGTGGGGCACATCAAGCTGGCCGAAATTTATTCCACAGAATACATTGAATGGGGTATTATTGGCCCACTATGTTCAAAGACGCGATAGATTATGCGAAGTGGTGTCATGAATGTCAGATTCACGGAGATGTTATACACATTCCTCCAAAAGACCTGCATCAGTCAATCGTCTCTTGGCCCTTCTTGGCCTAGGGACTCGACGTCATTGGTCCTATAAATCCGCCTTCATCCAAAGGGAAGCAGTATATCTTTGCAGCGACAGATTATTTCTTCAAGTGGACAAACGCAATTGCACTGCGTAGTGTCAAAGAGAAAGATGTGGTTAATTTCATCCGACATGCAATAATATTCCGCCATGGTATTCTGAAGAAAATTGTTACAGATAATGACACTCCTTTCAAAAACAGAGGCACGGAGAAGCTATGTTAGAAATTCAGCATTCGTCATTCATTTTCAACACCTTACTATCCACCGGCCATTGGATTAGCAGAGGCGTTTAATAAAATGATAGTCAAGATACTGAAGAAAATAGTGACAGGGAACAAACGTGATTGGGATGAAAGGTTACAAGAAGCATTATGGGCATACAAAACTACTCACCGGACAACAACAAAAGCAACACCATATTCGTTGGTCTATGGTGTAGAAGCAATGATCCCGATCGAAATACAAGTAGCGTCACTCAGAGTGGCAGTATATCAGTCTATTACAGATGATGAAAATGTAAAAATAAGGTTGCAAGAACCGGATTTACTTGATGGGAAACATCTGGCAGCCCAGCAGTGATTGCAGTCATATCAGGTAAGGATATCAGTCGCCTTCAATAAATGAGTTAAATATCGCTCTTTCAAAAAAGGAGATATGGTACTGATGTTGAAAAGACCTATAGTTGTCACCCATCGAACATGGGACAAATTCGAGCCTAAATAGGATGGGCTGTACATAATAAAAGAAGTGTACTCCAATGGAGCATATAGAGTCGTGGATCAAGATGGACAAGGTATCAGTATACCAGTCAATGCTCGCTTCATCAAAAGATATCGTCGCTGAACATACTACTGATTTTGATCCAGAATATTATCAGAAAACGATTCTGAATCAAAAGGGGGCAAGAATAAATAAGACCACGACTATGTACTGTCAGATGAATGAATGAAGAAGAAATTGGCGAGCATATAAAGACTATGTACTAACAAGTGTTGCGAAAAGAAAATGACCATCGGCATCATCAAGCGAGCTCTACAAAATTCTGTTGAAATTGGTATCGTCACCAAGCTGATATATTATAAACCACACATGAATACCGTTGAAGATATTAGCAGAAGTGGTGACATATCAATCTCAGTCAGAGATGTTTATCATCATCGCAACAACGATGGCCACCTACTACTATCTTTTAAGGCAGCCTGTCTAAGCCCTAAAATGGCCAGCTATGCATACGACCTAGCATTTTAGCCATTCAGGCAGTGGTGAAAAGCCAGTGGCCCTAAAAAGCCCGTGAAGGCCATCGTACGCATACCCATGTGGGCAGCTGACGGAGCCAGCAACTAAAAGCCTAAAAGGCTAAAAAGTCCTCAACGGCCAGTCACGCGTGAGACTAATGCCATTTGTATAGCTTTCAGACAACGTCACGGGGAACGGAGGAAAATGCCCTCCCGTGAATGGGGACCCCCCAGATCTTTGGCTTGATTTCAGTATTAACTCATGAGGAATGGCTTAAACCTACTCATTGATGGATTGGTGGCCCTAGATTTGGTACCCAAAGGTCGC
Source organism: Magnolia changhungtana (assembly GCA_030180095.1). Lineage (NCBI taxonomy): Eukaryota > Viridiplantae > Streptophyta > Magnoliopsida > Magnoliales > Magnoliaceae > Magnolia > Magnolia changhungtana. The sequence continues at coordinate 8,090,656 of JASAUF010000647.1, forward strand.
CTTGCGAACCCCATGAACTCTAGAGAGTTACTGCGGCCAACCCCATGCGTAATTCTAACCGAGTTCATGGCCCCGGTAGCTTCACTGGGCCCCTCTGATAGATCGCGGTTTGTGAACTCACAAGGTTGTGAGAAGTCCAGTGAACTCCTAAGAGTTATAGAGGCCATCACGTGAGACCCGACTCCTGTTCACTCCCCAAGTATAGGGTTGTGATGTAGTAATAAACTCGGTAAGACCGAGGTCGAATCCACAGGGACTGAAACCTGTACGTTATTTGAAAATAACCAGATGTAGAACTAGAATGAGATGAAATCTAAATTGATTTGTATTTGAGGAATAATTGTAAGATTATTATCTAAAACTTTATGAGAAATTCAGAAGAAGGGAAACTAGGGATTCAGAGGATCCACTTGTATAGGTCAGGGAAACCTTATGCCTGGATTAAAAATCAGGAAAATTAACTGAACTGCCATTGATATAGATTTCAAGAGATGAAAGGTGTATGAATTAGAATGGATTCCATCACCAAACTATGCCCAGGAGATAAAGTAAACAACAGAATTAATCTAATTACCAACCAATCAACATGCCATGAAGGTTAGGAAGGGTACCGACATCCAACCATGCCCAGGAGACGATGGTGAACAACAGAGCTTCCTGACATCATAAACATAAAGAGAAAAAAACATGCTCAAAGCCATTGCAGACCCATTGTAATTTCAGTCACAACAGACCATTAAAGACTGAAAACATTCCCTTATTTAAACCCAAATCAATATAAGATCAGTCTAAACAAAAGGCACAAGCAAAGAGACCTCCCATCACGCTACAAGCTTCACCTCTTAACCCTAGCTAAGAGGATTTAGCCACACATGAATGGGCTAGCTCTTAAACAAATATAAAAATAAAAGAAAAAGTAAACAAATTCTTCCTTCTCTCCCTGTCTTTCTCTTCCTCACGTTACTTGCTCCCTCCTGATCCAGATAATTTTTCCAGCCGTTCTCTCTCCCTCTCTTATATAGGCATCCGGTAGGGAGGTCGGTCAAGAATCCTTCACAAACTCAACATCCGACGCACACTGACTTGCGGTGGCATCAGTGGGGTCCACATCCTTCAGCTGACGATGAAATCCACTCCGTTCATCGGCTGCAGGACGGAAAACCGGTCAGGGAAGTGAATTTGTCTTGTATTCGGTGTGGTCCATCTGATCCATCTTACATCCGTTAATCCTACGTTGGAATGGTTGAGAGACCGTTCTAGCTATCTTCTTGAAGTTTCGACACTTGGGCCCTAGTAATGTGGACCCTGGTATTCCAACAGACGGTTTGGATTAGACCTCCGAACGGTGATGATGGCCCACGAATGAGAACCGCAGGCTCTGTTGCGTAGCAATGAGCCCTGCTTGTGACAACATCGTTGTGAAGATGGTGGGCCCAATCAGATATCGTGTTGAAAAATCCACTCCGACCATTAGATTTGGGTTAGAAAACCGTCCAAACATGCACGATTTTGAATTAGCTTGAGTGTGGCCCATTGAGTTTTAAACGCGCCGTCCATCTGATGTTTAACGGGTATGATACTACAACATCTTGCATGATCTCGAAAAATCATCTAGGTGATGGTCGTGACCACCCCCTGAGGCACTTGGACGGCTTGGATCATCAAAATACTTGAAGAGTGGGGCCCACAAGCAAGAACCGACGGTCAGACGTTCGTCCGCTGGACGTTTTACGTGAGAGAGGGGTCAGCCCGTCTTTTGACCGGGCTGACCGTCCGGTGCACCTCCTGTTCATCTGCACTGCATGCACGTGCACCCTCGTTTGGGGTCCACTGTGATGTTCGCGAGAAATCCGTGTCATCCATCTTGTTCTCCATCTCATTTTACGCGTTGAGACCAATTGTGAAGCATATCCAAGTAGCAGGTGGGCCCCAGATTTGATAATTTATGGGCTGATCTAGCCATTAGGCCACTTCCACAGAGATCCAGGAGCTGAAATTCGACGTGTACGGTTAATTTATGCTCCTCAGCTCATGTATAAAGTTTCGAGCAGAACGGATGGTGGGAACCCTGTGATCTTGCATTTTGTCTAACTTTCAGGCCACTTGAGCTTCAGTTTCTCGATTTCCGCGGATCTCTGGCGAGTAATTCTGTCAATTTTGGTCCTCTGGAGTCCTTCCCTTGCTGTGGTGATTTCAGAGCATCAAATACACACTTTTAGCACCTTTTTGTAGTCTCCACTTGCAAATGTACCTTGCATTACAAACACGATTAAATTAGGATTTTAACCGATATTATGTTTGTAAATCCAAGCAGTAACTAGGGTCTGATATGCAATATTTGACCCTCAACAACTCCACTACTCAAGAGTCTAAAAAACTGCATGGGCTCCACTACTCAAGAGCTTAAACTGTGTGTATCTAACTAAACTAAAATTTAGCACCCCCTATCAAAATGAGAATCATTTAGGGAATCCCATACTGACAATCGTAGTAGGATAATGCTTTATTTTTATTCATTCAATATTATGTCATGATAATTACATAGATGAATATGCTTAAAATGAATCATGATTTGGAAATTTATGAAGAGGCAAACTATCTCAGAATAGAATACCCCAATATTTTCAATAATGTAAATCGGGAATCAAAAGAAGCTACATGTAAATAAACACATATGTAAGAACACAAAATACTGAGATAATGTAAGAATGTACAGTCATATATTCATCTAAAATATGTAAAAATATGTCAATTGTTTGATATAATGACATGAATCACAAAGTTCCACATGCAGAATGCGTTTCTTCTAAAGTAAATTAAATCACAATTATATTAAGTCAGATCAACATATCCAATGTTTGATATCTTTTACTCTAAAGTTAAATGTTTCAAAATATATCTATTCTTCTAAATAGGACAAGTCTTCAATGATAATATGTTTGTCCTTTTGAGGTGGATGACGATGTCCTGACATATCCTGCCTTTCTGACGATGAAGGAGGATTATCTCATAATATCTACAAAGGCATAGGAGGATAGAACTGTAAGGAATCGTCATTCTTTGCAGGAAATTCATGAGTATTCGTCAGAGGAGTGCCGAAAGCTATCCATCCTTCAAGGGCATCAGCAAGCTTTACTTCATAAATAGCATTTTCTAAAGAGATCTTCGTACTAAGTTGATCTGAAAAGGGGGGAGGGTTCGTTTTTTCAAAGTAGCCGATGCTCTGGTCTTTCTGATAATCCATAAGGCAAGGAGGAGGAATCCATATGCCGTGATCTACTGGAAGATAATTGTCTAGTAAGTAATGTTGGTGAACCCACCATCGCATCCAGTAGTAAGAAGCGCTAACTAGATAGTTATGGCCAGGAATGATGAAATGTGATCCAATCTGAACGATCAAGAGCTGCTTCCATATCAGGGCCCAATATACGGCCCAATGCCATAACTTCTCATCGCTCTTGTGACAATATCACGAGTCTCAGGTACGGCTTAATCAAAGCCAAACTGGCGAGCAAACCTACTAGGGTATTACGGTTCGGGCTAGAATATGCTTCATTCTCTCCATGAAAGAGTACTAGATCTAATAGAAATAAGAAAAGAACGCTCATCGAATGAGATAGAATCATCATCAATAGCGTCTACATCTTCAAGATAGCTAAATAATGGAATTTGGTGAAAATCAATAGGATCATTGCCTTTTATTCTTCTAGAAATCCATCCACTTGATTCCTTAATCATATCTCTCAATTGAAAATGCTAAAGAGGAAGTCAATCGGGGTTCGAGTATGCCATTCAGAGTCAGCAAATGTCCAAGGAAAGTATACTCTTAGCCAACCTACAAAGAATTACCAAGGAGCACAGACAGGAAAGGCTTTAAGGACAGGATCTTTCGAACTAGAAATAACATCTCCGAAGGCGCGATAGAGAGAACACAGAACTGAAGGAGCTAGCAAATATTTTCGGCCTTCGTCCATTGCTCCTGCGACTACGAAGAATGAGGGCCTAATAGTATTTGCTTGATCGGGATTAGGGAATATCACTAAGCTTAACCAGTAAGCAAGAAAGGCGGCTAATTCGTAAGAAGGACTGTATTCCACAGAATGTTCCTTTTTCTTATGGATATCCTTGAGTTCTGAATGGTTGTGACCTGCAAAGCTGTCAAGACGTAGATGCAATACTTCAGTAAAATTATTTAAGAATGGGACTACAAAAATAGAAGTTAAGAGGAAAGGAGTATACCGTAATTTCTGAGAAAAGTGAGCCAATCATGCAAGAGAAGTGATGCGATCAGGATGAGGGAAGGTGGCCAGTGCACTGAAAAGTTCAAGGTTAGTTCTGAAAATTTTAGATATACCTTCTCCCTCAGATGCAAGAGTAAGCTCTTCATTGGAGGATATATATGCATCAAAAATATTACCCATGATGGGAAGACTTGTTATACAAAATAGATCCCATAAAGTGACGCTCATTTCGCCCAAGGGAAGATGGAATGAATTGGTGGTTGGAGACCAATAATTAAGAAAGCATCTAAGGATAGTAGCATTCACGTGAAAGTGTTCTGATGTGGGTATAATTGCGTCAGAAAGCGTAATCTGCTCCAGTATGGTAGTATGTCTCCGAATGACAGCACGAGCTAAGGCACTGTAAAAATCACGGATAGACAGCAGGCCTGTGACTGTGAATCTCCTTGTACTCTAGGACAATTTCTCAAGAAAGAAGAGTTGCTGAGCTGTTTCGAAGTAGTGGGAAGGGGAAAGTTGCTGAGGATCATAGTGCGGACGTAAAAATCTCATCTTGTGAATTCTACCCGCTATTTGACAAAGCCCGTTCTCTCCTAAATATCTTGTCAGAATTCTCGGCTCTCTCGTGACCTAGTCATTCACTGAGACAAATATATTTTGTCGGTTAAAGGGTTCGCTGTGTAAAATCGACCAGTGATGCGGTAAATTGATAATGGTTTGATTTCTGGTGATAGGGTTATAGAGATCCAAAGTTTCTCCACTTACCTCCACATATTTCCAAGAATAACGAAGAGGTTGTTTCAGTCTAGAAGAGGATGGACGGTTCTTTCTTCTAAAAGAGGAAGCTTGAGAACTGGCCATGATGGAAAAGGGGTGAAGGAAGAAGAAGTCCTGGTTGTGCGGACTCGCGCAACCAAAGTCCTTTGCGCGGAGAAACGCAAAGGCCGAAAGCCTTGCGCGAATAGGAGGATTGTTGCGAGGGTTCGCGCAAGTGAAAGTGGTTGCGTGGGGGAGAATCGATGAGACAAGGGTTCGCTACAGGCTAAGGTGAAGTGCAGAATGAGAAGAGTTTGGGGTATTTATACTATACATGGCCGAGTATCGTACACGGGCGCCGGTTGCGCAAACCCGCGCAAACCCTGCTAAAAGGGCAAAATTGATCATTTTCTTTAATTTTTGGAGAAATAAAGAAAGGATCAAGGGGGCATTTGTTAAGGCATAAAAATGAGAAGAAAGGATTGAAGTAAAAGAAGATTGAAAAGTAGGAAGAAATTAGAAAAAGAAGAAGAACAAGGTATCTTTAAGGTGGTTTGCGTGGGTCCGTGCAAGAGATATTGATTGCACAGGACCGCGCAACCAAAATATCGGTTGTGCGGGTTTGTTCAACTGGCTTCCAGGGTTTATTCTCTGTAAAAGTCTGAAGCAAAGAAGGGTGGGCCCCATGGCACCAAGATCCAGGTTTCGCATATACGGAGGCTTATAAATACCCTCTCCCCCCTTCATTTGATCGGATCGAAGATTTTAAAGAAGAAGCAGAGCAAGAAAGAAGACTGAAGGAAGAAATGAAGAAGCGCCAGTGGTTTACGCGGGTCCGCACAATTAGATTGCCTCGCAGTCTATGATGCTAACGAGCTAACATGCTGCTGAAATGACCAAGTCTTCGTATTTTCTTCTGTCCAAGCTCCAAGAAGAGAAATTAGTTGATCAGTGTTCCTCTTTCCCCTTGAAAGAGATGATCAAGTCAAGAGTCAAGGTGCTGCCGGATTCGACATCTGGCTTAGACATTTGAACTTTGTTAATTTCCGTGTTTTCTAAATAATTTATCTTGGAATCAAGGGATACTCGAGGATGTAAATGAACTCAGTATTAATAATATGATGATTGTTCTTAATGAACTATTTCTCTATTACGCTTGAATAAGATAATCTCCCAAATCGAATGCATTTGTTTCTTGTTCGAAACAGCCATTAGATGGTCCAATCACATAGACTATAAAAGATGTGACAGTTAAGCAACTAGTATATAAATGATAGTGTACATGTGTGTGTGGGATGTGCTACTCGTTCACCAACTCCAAATATAGAGTTGCGATGTAGTAATAACTCGTTAATACTGAGGTCGAATCCATAGGGAATGGGGAACACGACCTAGTATTAATCTAAGTCTAACTTTCTCGGTTGGATTTTAATCCAGCGATGTAAAGGGAAAAGTAAACAGTAGTGATAAAACACTAAGGATCCAGGAATCCACTTTAAGCAATTTCAATTTCAATTAGTTAATTTAATATAATATAACTCAACTAGAATCAAAGTCCTAATCTATCCAGTCGGATGATGGAGCGGTTAAACCATTCATAAATATTAAGATGAATATGTATTCAATTGATTGGTTCTTCCATCAAGCACTCAAACTTCAATCGCAGGGAATCGAAAGCATCTAATGTACCCTTAGGCATCATTGGATTAATCCTAAGAAAGCGCAAACTTTTTAATCCATCATCCAGAGGTATCAGTTCTTCCTTTGGTAGATCCTTAACAGATTTCTGAAAAGGCCTAGCTCTATGTCCTAGAGGGGGGGGTGAATAGGACTATGCCAAATAAAACTTATAACAGCGGAATTAAAAAGAATATGATAGCCAAGATAGAACATAATGTAGGAAAGTAAAATAACCTCAAAAATTTGATCTTGAGAGGTTGATACAAATGTTGTTCTAAGGACAACCTTTCACCAAAACCCAGAGTTTATGGTAGGACAACCTTATTTCTAGAAAGATCTTTGTATCAAATCTCAAATCAAAGAGGAATACAGAAATAAGCACAAACTGAAATAAATTGTAATCACAAATGTATTATTCTAGGGACAGCCATACACCATAAAAATGGTAGGGCAACCTTGCTGGAACAACTTTAGAGGAAACTGAATTTCAAGCAGATAAAGGAATAGCAAAAAGTAAATTCTAAACTATTACAAAATTCCCACAAAGCTTGAATTAAATGATTACAACATTCACCACCATACATACATCCCACAAATAAATAATTAAAGATTAAAAATGTAAATCATTCCACCACAACACAAGGGATTATAGTGGTTCGCCTGTGTGTTCACCAACTATTAAACAACAGCCACACAGAATGCTACTCCACTCCTTATATCCTCACACAGGGGATATTAGCATTCACTAACAAAATAGGTTTTCACAGGTTTACCCAAAACCTTTACAGTTGTGTCTTTGTCCGTGGGCTTACACAATTAAAAAAACCCCACTTCTGAGTTTTCCTGGCTCTCCTCAGATAACCAATACAACAAGATTTTTCTGAAAAATCTTGAAAGAAACCAAAACAGAAAGGAATTTACAATTAAATGTAAAATACCTGATTATCTCCTTCGTTGTAGTAGCCCGGTAGAACCAAGTCAGAGTAGATGATTGAATGTCCAAGTTCAATGTCCAATACTCAATTACAATGGTTCTAATTCTAATGGATTTTAAATTAAACCAACTAGGGCTTACCTTAATTGATTTTGATTCCAAAGAAAGGGAATAACAATTCCTCTTATCAAATTAGATTGGAATAACAGAAACAAAATCAATTAAATAAAGCTAAAGAAAGAGAATATTAAATAAGCACACTTAGCTTCGATGGAGCACAGAATTATCTCTCAGAAGTTTGACGAAGATTGGCTTGAATGGATTAATTACTTCACTGCATTCTTCTGAGATTCGTGCTCAATTTATAGGTGAGCAGATCGCGTCTTCGACTGGTCTAGGGAGCTCTTCGACTAGTCGAAGAAGTAACAGATTTGAAAAAAAATTGGGCGCGATAAGCTTTACCGTTCTACGACTGGTCGAAGGTCATCTTTGACTGGTCGTAGGTCACCTTCGACTGGTCAAAGACCCTATAAATAATCACTGGACTTTGAGTCGAAGATTTTTGACTGGTCCAAGATGCAGTCGACACTGTTCCTTCGACTGGTCGAAGAGATTCCTGAACTGGTCGAAGCCTAACAGAAAATATCCAAATTTTGTAACAAACTCACGACTGATCGAGGAATTTCTTGGACTGGTCGAAGCAAAGCTAGGACTAGTCGAAGAAAGCCTAGGACAAGCCCTCAAATAGCCCAAACTCATGTGACATATACATATTACTTATGTATCCAAAATGGCCTACTTCTAAGGTCAACCTATGGTCAATCAAACCTCAACAAGAAGTAAGGACATTGAAACATTAAGAACAAGTGACCTTGAAGTTTTAAGCCTTGATGTCTTGATATAGTTCAAACTGATGTAGTTCAATCTTGAAATCTGGATGTAGCTCAGCCTTAAAAGTGTCTTGAGTTCATTATGAACTACCTTGTACACTTCGTGAATCATACATTCTTGAGACTTGTCTTGTAAGCAGTACTTACAGTCAAGATTGATCTTTGTACTTGTGAGCTTTGCTTGTTGTGATCTTTACTTATTCATGAATGTTGATCTTTGAGAGAGCTTCACTTATCCAAGATATATAACAGTGATTTTGGCATCACAAATTTGACAACTGACAGGGATATAGACTATAGCACTTATAATCTCCCCCTTTGTCAAATTAGTGACAAAACACATAACCAAGATAAACATAGAGTAAAAAAATTGGTTAAAGGATCATGAACCAGTTAACCTGCAAATCAATATTCAACATTCAACCAGTTCATTAAACTAATTTCAAATATAGATATACTCCCCCAATATTCAACATTTAATCACTCCACTCATAAACACATCGTTACTCCCCCTGAGTAACATAGCTACACTCTCACAATCACATTGTTAAGAACAAACCATTCTCCCCCTTTTGTCACAATATGACAAAGGAAATAAAAAAGGAGAACTAAATAAAGGAATATAAGAGAGTAAACATGAGATTATAGCAGCAAAACAGATAGTATTCAACTTAAAATCAGCATAGTTTCGCAAAGAACAGACACCCAGCATAAAACTAATCAGATAATAGTATCCAATTCCAAAGCAGTCAACTTAGTGCTAAGTTTTAAGGTTATTACAGACCAGAAAATCCATATAAACTAATCAGAACTAGAACCAGATGACGGAGCAAAAATAGAGGGATCAAGTTGGTGCATGCCTTTGTTCAATCACCTAAGATATTTGCGCATGTACTTAAATTATAAATCATGAGCAACAGACATGTTTTCCATCTTTACATTTATATTCTCAACTTTATCCTCTAATGCACTCAGACGTGCATCAAAATCAGATGGTTCAAAATCTGGATCATTTGTTGAATCAGAATCCAATTCCTCAAAGATGTCATCCATATTAATGTCATCACCAGCTTCTTCATAACCACCACTACCATCACCACCTTGTTCAGGAAGTAATTCCAGCTTCATCTTATTGAGATTAGAATTGTTGAAAATCAGATGATGGATAGGTGCCTCATTAACAGGCATATCGACCAACATATGTGTAGCCAATACAGTCATTAAATAACTAAAAGGAATGTCACTATGACCAGGATGAAGTCTAAACCGAAGAATGAAATGATAGATTAAGGATGGTAAACAAATCTGAGTACCACTGGAAATAGCATGAATAACACGAATCATAAACGAAGTCAAGTCAGTTTTATTACCCGAACGAGGATACAGATTAGACACAAAGATTCTGTGGAGAATTTTGTATTTGGGTAACAAATACCTTGCGGAAAGCACATTCCCTTTACGAGTCCAATGAACATCCATGTTGCACAAGTCTCTAATGAGCATACGTTTTTTAGAAACTGAGGGTTTATCAGTCAAGTTATGAATAGGAATACCCTCATCATTCATAGGAATATCCATGAGGGCTGAAATTAAATGACGATCAATGTCAAATGGCCCTTCACTAATAGATATTTTAAAAGTTAAATTATCTTGTGAGAAGTCACTAATACATGTAAACATGGATTGGGCAATGGACCGGTATGCAGGCTCACCCCAATGTAATAAGTTAACCCAACCTACAGCTTCAAGCATAGGAAGGATGTCAAAAGGTGCAATATGATTAATATCAACGGGATGTTCAATAATAACATTGCATGATCTAATGTCCGTAATATAAGATGGATCATTATTGGGAACAAGAAGATGACGCTTGGTCGATCTGGAAGAAGAAGAAGGACCATGGGAAGTAGTTTTTCTATCTCTAGAAGCCATATGCAACAACAATAACAAGGAAATAAAAAGTTGCAAAGAATTGAGAAGTGGGTTTACCCAAAACAGATTTTTCAAAATCCAAACCTCAAATCTCAATGAAATCCAAAATAGAAAGCTTCAAGTTAGAAAAGAAAGCAATCTAGACACAGATTTGCAAGAAAAATGTAAATGGAACACTAACCTTGAAGACCAAGAACAGTGAGTTCGACAAGTCGAAGATCGGCTCTTTAGAGAAGAAAAATGAAATGAGGAAGAAAACAAAACCCCCAATTTTTAAGTAATTCCCGAGATCTACGACTGGTCGTGGGTATCTACGACCGGTCGAAGGTCGACTGGTCGAGTATACTCATGACAGGTCGAAGGACGTCCAAAATTTCATATTTCTTGCAATTTAAAAAAATTGGAATTAAACCTAACAAATATATACACTATGATACAAGTAGGCATAAATAATCATTTTGAAATATACATGCCAAGATCAAATTTCATCTTTTTAAACCTGCTTTTATCAAGAGGTTTTGTGAAAATATCAGCTCGCTGATCTTCAGTAGGAATATATTCCAGAGATATAACTTTTTCTTCTACCAATTCTAAAATATAATAAAATCTAATGTCAATGTGCTTAGTACGAGAATGCTGAATAGGATTTTTTAAAATATTTATTGCACTGGAATTATCACAATATAATAACATAGAATCCTGTTTAATTCCATAATCACTTAGCATTCGTTGTATCCAAACAAGCTGTGTACATGCATTACCAGCTGCGATATACTCAGCTTCAGCTGTTGAAAGTGATATAGAATTTTGTTTCTTACTAAACCAGGAAACTAAACAATTTCCAATGTAAAAGTAACCACCACTGGTTGATTTTCTATCATCTAGATTACCAGCCCAGTCAGCATCTGAGTACCCAACAAGTTGAACACTAGTCTCATAAGGATACCAGAGACCAAGATTTACAGTACTTGCAACATATCTAATAATCCGCTTAACAGCGATCAAGTGAGATTCTTTTGGATCAGATTGATATCTTGCACAAATACCAACACTTAGAGAAATATCAGGTCTACTAGCAGTTAAATATAACAAACTACCAATCATACTTCGATAAAGTTTTGAATCAACATTTTTACCATTAGAGTCTTTTGAGAGTTTCAGGGTAGTACTCATGGGAGTATCGAAATTCTTGTCATTCTCAAATCCAAATCTCTTGATTAGATTTAAAGCATACTTAGATTGAGAAATAAATATTCCTTCAGGTTGTTGCTTTACTTGCAATCCAAGAAAATAAGTCAATTCTCCAACCATGCTCATTTCGAACTGTGATTTCATCAAATCTGCAAACTCAGTAGTCAAGTCAGTACAAGTTGATCCATAAATGATATCATCAACATAAATCTGTACCATTAAGATATGATCATTATGTTTTTTAACAAATAGAGTTTTATCAACAGATCCCATTTGAAAATTATGACTTAAAAGAAATTTTGTTAGTTTCTCATACCATGCCCTAGGTGCTTGTTTTAATCCATAAAGTGCCTTTTTAAGCCGATATACATGATCAGTATTTTTGGGATCTTCAAAACCCATTGGCTGTTCAACATATACTTCTTCATGTAAATCGCCATTAAGAAAAGCACTTTTCACATCCATTTGATATATCTTTATCTTTCTAAAACATGCAATGGATATAAATAGTCTGATAGATTCAAGACGTGCTACTGGTGCAAAAGTTTCATCAAAATCAATTCCTTCAATTTGAGTATAACCTTGTACCACTAGTCTAGCCTTGTTTCTAATTATATTACCACACTCGTCAGACTTATTTTTAAAAATCTATTTTGTTCCAATGATGTGTTTATCTTTAGGTCTTGGTACGAGATACCAAACATCATTTTTTACAAATTGGTTAAGTTCTTCTTACATTGCAACAATCCAGTTCTCATCAGCAAGAGCTTCTTTTACATTAGATGGTTCTATTTGGGATGTAAAACATACATAATTATATATATCCTCAAGTTATCTACGGGTGCGAACACCGGTGAGAGGGTTTCTAAGAATTTGAGTAGTTGGATGATCTTTAACAGTCCTCAACTCAGAGTCAGTCTGATTTGATGAAGTATCGAGTTTATCAATGATTAGAACTTCATCATTATCTTAATTAGGGATTGGCGTATTTAAGTGATCATCAATGACAACATTGATGGACTCTTGAATCACACTAGTTCTTTTATTCAGAACCCTATAAGCACGACTATTTAAGGAATATCCTAGAAAAATCCCTTCATCACTCTTTGTATCGAATTTTCCCAAATTTTCATGATCTCGTAAAATATAGCACTTGCTGCCAAAAACTCGAAAGTATTTGACAGTAGGCTTTTTATTGAACCACAATTCGTAAGCCGTTTTATTATTATCTTTGCTAGTGTAGACTCGGTTAATAATATAGCAAGCTGTGTTGACTGCTTCAGCCCAAAGATTTTTAGAGAGCTTCATGCTATTCAACATGACATTAGCCATTTCTTGAAGTACCCTATTCTTTCTTTCCATAATTCCATTTTGTTGTGGAGTTTTGGGAGCAGAGAATTCATGTAATATTCCTTGGTCGGTACAGAACTTCTCAAAATTGCTATTCTCAAATTCAGATCCATGATCACTACAAATCTTACTGATTTGAGAAGATTTTTCAATTTGAATCCTTTTGAGAACTTTTCTTACTTCTTCAAGGGTTTCAGATTTATCCCTTAAAAAGGCTACCCAAGTGAATCTGGTAAAGTCATCAACTATTACCAGGATATACTTTTTCCCACCACGACTTTCCGTTCTGGTAGGTCCAATTAGATCCATGTGGAGAAGTTCGAGTAGTCTTGATGTGGTATTTAAATTCACATTTTTGTGTGAGTTCCTTGTTTGTTTGCTTATCCGGTACTCACCACATATTTTATCTAATTTTTAAAGTTTGGGTAAACTTCTTATAAGTTCTCGCTTGCTCAATCTATATAAATTTCGATAATGTACATGTCCAAGACGTTTGTGCCATAAATCAGTCTCGTCTGTATGGACCATGTAACATGTTTGATTAGATGAGTTGGATTCACTAATAATATAGCAATTTTCGGACGTTCTACGTCCAGTTAATATTATAGAACCCTTATTGTTTAGAATCTCACAGCTTTGATTAGAGAACCTAACACTATAGTTATTATCACATATTTGTGATATGCTAAGCAAGTTATGTTTTAAGCCTTCAACATATAAAACGTTTTTAAACACAGGAAGATTAAAAAGTTGAACCGTACCTTGGCCTATAATCTTTCAGTTGCTACCATCACCAAATGTGACTGAACCATTAGTCATATCTTTTAGATCCGTGAATAAAGCTTTGTCACCTGTCATATGCCTGGAGCATCCACTGTCTAGGTACCATTTTGAATGACCTATTGCTTTGAAAGCAGTGTGAGCAACCAAGCAGGTGACTTTAGGAACCCATTTCATAACTGTTTTGGGTTTAGGAACATAGTTGGTCTTCTTTTGTTTATAATTGAAAGAATAACCTATAGAGTTAGATTTTAGGAGCTCCTTGAGTAAATCTACTATCTTTTTAGCTAGTGGATTTCGTTTCTGATGGCTGCTTCTAGGTTTTTGAAGAGTTTTTGAATTTCTAAAAAAACCTTGATAAGTATTTTTCCCTTTTGAGTTTGAGGACTCTCCTTTCACAAACATAGGAGGAGTATACTTTTGTTTAGGAGATAAATTTTTATCATAGCCCAACCCGGATAGATCGCCACATTTTCTTGATCCGGATAAGAGTTTTTCTAACTTTGGATCACCTTGGGCATATTTCCATGTGTCCTTTTGACTCAGAAGAGAAGATACTTCCTTTCTGAGTTTCTCAATCTCATATTTCAAATTAACAATTAGGGAGTTTTTGAATTCCAAATCGCATTTAGATTTTTCAAAACAATCTGAAATTTGTGATTTTTCTAAAACAAGTGATTCAAAACATTCTTTGAGTTTAGAAAACTTTTCTTTTTGAAGTTTAAATTTGACAGCAAATTTACAACTTTCCTTATATAGGGCATTGTAAGTGTCTTGAAGATCATCTTCATTTTCACATTCACTACTCAGATTTTCTTCACTTGTTGAATCATTATCTGAAAATGTGAATTTGGCTAGAATCATAAGTGCTTTAACTTCATTGCCTGACTCAGTTTCAGAATCTTCTGATTCTGAAGAAGCTTCAGAATCAGATGATTCATCCCATGTAGCCAACATACCCTTCTTCTTAGGTTTGTCCCTTTTAGGACATCTATTTGCTAAGTGCCCATATTCTTGACAGTTGTAACATTAACTATCTTTCAAAGATTTTCGAGTTTTGGGTCTAAACTTCTTTTTATCATTTGATTTTTGAAAATCAACCATTTTCTTGCTTTTGAAAATCTAGTAAAATTTCTTAGCTAAAAGAGCCATATCATCTTCTGAATCAGAATTTTCTTCTGAATTATATTTAGAGGATTTTAGTGCGATAGATTTACTTTTAGGAGCTTTAAAGTTTAACTCGTAAGTTTGTAAAGAACTAACTAGTTCTTTTACCCTTATATTATCCGTATCACGAAGTTCCTGGATCGCAGTTACTTTAGAATTGAACCATTCAGGAAGTGAGCGTAATATCTTTGCACACACTTTACTTTCTGGGATTTTATTGCCAAGACCCCACATTGAGTTTACAATGTCATTTAGTCTAGTGTAAAAGTCCATAAACATTTCATTTTCCTCCATATGAATTTCTTTAAGTTTGGTTGTGAGGAGTTGGACTTTAGACTTTTTGACAATTGATGTACCCTCGTGTGTCATTTCTAGTATATCCCAGGCTTGCTTCGCAGTATCACAGGATATGATTCTTTTGAACTCATCCGGTGATAGTGCGCAAGTGATTGCATTTAGTGCTTTAGCATTGGCACTATACTCACTTTTCTGAAGAGTGGTCCATAAATAATAAGCAGGTACAGACATAGTTTTTGAACCGTCGGATTCAGTTACTTCAATGGTAGGAGTTTTCCATTCAGTCACTGTGGCTCGCCACACACTCTCATCCATTGATTTTAGGAAGATCCTCATTCTGGCTTTCCAATAGGCATAGTTGGAGCCATCAAATGGTGGAGGCCTAGTGACTGAAAGGCTATCAAAATTTGACATCTTTTTATATAGCTTAGATCGTTAGCTCAGGAAATAAATCCAAATAAAAAGCAATAAGAACGAGCTATTAAGCTCTGATACCACTTGAAAAGGCCTAGCTATATGTCCTAGAGGGGGGGGGGGTGAATAGGACTATGCCAAATAAAACTTATAACAACGGAATTAAAAAGAATATGATAGCCAAGATAGAACACAATGCAGGAAAGTAAAACAACCTCAAAAATCTGATCTTGAGAGGTTGATACAAATGTTGTTCTAAGGACAACCTTTCACCAAAAACCAGAGTTTATGGTAGGACAACCTTATTTCTAGAAAGATCTTTGTATCAAATCTCAAACCAAAGAGGAATACAGAAATAAGCACAAACTGAAATAAATTGTAATCACAAATGTATTGTTCTAGGGACAGCCATATTCCATAAAAATGGCAGGGCAACCTTGCTGGAACAACTTTAAAGAAAACTGAATTTCAAGCAGATAAAGGAATAGTAGAAAGTAAATTCTAAACTATTACAAAATTCCCACAAAGCTTGAATTAAATGATTACAACATTCACCACCATACATACATCCCACAAATAAATAATTAAAGATTAAAAATATAAATCATTCAACCACAACGCAAGGGATTATAGTGGTTCGCCTGTGTGTTCACCAACTGTTAAACAACAGCCACACAGAATGCTACTCCACTCCTTATATCCTCACACAGGGGATATTAGCGTTCACTAACAAAATAGGTTTTCACAGGTTCACCCAAAACCTTTACAATTGTGTCTTTGTCCATGGGCTTACACAATTAAAAAAACCCCACTTCTGAGTTTTTCTGGCTCTCCTCAGATAACCAATACAATAAGATTTTTCTGGAAAATCTTGAAAGAAACCAAAATAGAAAGGAATTTATAATTAAATGTAAAATACCTGATTATCTCCTTCGTTGTAGCAGCCCGGTAGAACCAAGTCAGAGTAGATGATTGAATGTCCAAGTTTAATGTCCAGTACTCAATTACAATGGTTCTAATTCTAATGGATTTTAAATTAAACCAACTAGGGTTTGCCTTAATTGATTTTGATTCCAAAGAAAGGGAATAACAATTCCTCTTATCAAATTAGATTGGAATAGCAGAAACAAAATCAATTAAATAAAGTTAAAGAAAGAGAATATTAAATAAGCACACTTAGCTTAAATGGAGCACAGAATTATCTCTCAGAAGTTTGACGAAGATTGGCTTGAATGGATTAATTAATTCACTGCATTCTTCTGAGATTCGTGCTCAATTTATAGGTGAGTAGATCGAGTCGTCGACTGGTCTAGGGAGCTCTTCGACTAGTCGAAGAAGTAACAGATTTGAAAAAAATCGGGTGCGATAAGCTTTAACCGTTCTACGACTGGTCGAAAGTCATCTTCGACTGGTCGTAGGTCACATTCGACTGGTCAAAGAACCTGTAAATAATCGCTAGACTTTGAATCGAAGATTTTTGACTGGTCGAAGATGCAGTCGACACTGTTCCTTCGACTGGTCGAAGAGATTCCTGGACTGGTCGAAGCTTAACAGAAAATATCTGAATTTTGTAACAAACTCACAACTGATTGAGGAATTTCTTGGACTGGTCGAAACAAAGATAGGACTAGTCGAAGAAAGCCTAGGACAAGCCCTCAAACAGCCCAAACTCATGTGACATATACATATGACTTATGTATCCAAAATGGCCTACTTCTAAGGTCAACCTATAGTCAATCAAACCTCAACAAGAAGTAAGGACATTGAAACATTAAGAACAAGTGACCTTGAAGTTTTAAGCCTTGATGTCTTGATATAGTTCAAACTGATATAGTTCAATCTTGAAATCTTGATGTAGCTCAGCCTTAAAAGTGTCTTGAGTTCATTATGAACTACCTTGTACACTTCGTGAATCATACATTCTTGAGACTTGTCTTGTGAGCAGTACTTGTAGTCAAGGTTGATCTTTGTACTTGTGAGCTTTGCTTGTTGTGATCTTTACTTATTCATGAATGTTGATCTTTGAGAGAGCTTCACTTATCCAAGATATATAACAGTGATTTTGGCATCACAAATTTGACAACCGACAGGGATATAGACTATAGCACTTACAATTTCTCAGTAAGTTTTTAACAGGATCATCCAAAACCTATTTTAGAATAAGTTTGGATGTCTTGGACCAGTACCGTCCAGAGAATTCTATACACCTCATCAAAGAATTTCTTCTTTACGTCCTGAGGTGTCCAAAGAGTATATGTTTCACCTGTAGTAGAAAAATTTTCAATGTTATTGGGCCGTGGTGAATAAGAGATTACAAACAATTGAATATCATAAAATTTGTTCAATGTAGTCTCCCTAAAACCCGAAGCCTTATAATTCAACTCCTCCACTTGTAATGATGAACATTTGGCATTGGTGGAAGGAGGGTTATCAATACAACTTGTTGCTTGGTCAGTGTTAGATGCCGGGACACAATCTCATAAGTCACTCACTATATCTCTAATCATAAGATCGTTTGAATATTTAAAGTGTGCCAAGTGCTCGTTTAAACCCCAAGTGCAAGGTTGCGAAGTAGTAATAATCTCGATGACACCGATGTTACACCCACAAGAACTAAATGTGTGTAATTTTTAAGTTACTTTATATTTATAATCAGTAGCTAAACTTAAAATTATAATTAAAAGAGATGTTGTTGTAAATTGAAACTAACAAAATTATGGAAACTAGAGCACCAACAATCCACTTACAGTCCTCTTAATGCATCCTTACTTGATTGAATCAATACTTTAATTGGAATTAACGTCCTAATCTATCCAGTGGGATGATAAAGTAATTAAAGCATCATAAAATAATTCCAACATAAATATGGACATTTATAGTAATTATCTAAGTATAGGAGTCTTATTGAATTGATTGTAGAGAGTTCAAAGCATCTAACATGCCCATAGTCAATGGTAAATCAAGGAATTCTACAAATCAAACAATCACCAAAAGAGGAGAAAGCATTCAGGGAGTTCCCAAGCATCTATTGTGCCAAGAGTCGACGATAGATCAAAGTAATAATCAAAATACTTCTTAAATTCAAACCATAAACTCTGAAATATCTAACATAAAGATCATAATTTGAATCAAAGTAAGAAAAACATCAAAATAAACTACAAGCTTCACATCTTAGCTCTAGCTAAGAGATTAGTTGACCAAAGACATGATTAAGCTAAATCTCTTAAAGAAAAACATGAAAAACTAACTAGAAAATGAATAAGAACTTTTTGGGGGCAGCACCACCCTTTACTCTACTCTTCCAACTCTAATCTTTGATAATATGGGAACTTAGAAAATCACTATTTATAGGGAAAATTCCAACCGACTTCAATTTACGCAGCTTTACATAGCTTTGATGGGACTTTGATGGCATCAAAGCTTTGACTTTGAGTTTGATTCGAATTTGAAAACTGTTCCTTGTAGGTCATTCGATGAGATTGGTCGATCTTCGATGACATCAAACTTCGATGTCAATGAATATGTGTTTAATGGAATTAAGAAACATCCTAAACTTGTTAGCGAGTTTGTCCCAAAATTCTTGAAAATTTCGATGTCATCGAACTGGCTTCGATGTCATTGAGCTTCACTTTGATGGGATCGAGAATTACACCTATATGTCCAACAACCAAACTTGATTTTCTCTGAATTTTTGATGTGATCGAGCCTCCTTCGATAGCATTAAACATTTACTTCGATGACATCGAAGTTGTGTTTGATGTCATCGAATTGTTAAGTTCAACAGCTTCAGATTTCTGTACTTTACAATCTTGATTTCCTTCCTTATTCAATTAGTTTTATTGGGTCTTGGACTCTTGAATTCTTCAATCTTGACCACCAAAGATTCAATCCTTACTTTATTAATTCTTAAGCATCGAATTCATGCTTTTAGCATCCATTCCATTTCAAGCTCTCAAAATCACCTCGAAAGAGAAAATATGTGTAATAAATTCACTCAAGTACATTAATTCTCATAAAACCAAGTTACAACAGGGGGGAATTATGCAATGTTTCACACTCAACCCATGCATACTTTTAGATGTTCAGAGGTGTAAGTTAAAAGAGGCTAATCATCATACTCAAATATGTCTATCAAGTTTACCTCATGGATTACATCCTCATCCTCTTGTGGTGTGTAGAAGTTAAACATATTCAGTTTTAAAGTCATATTCCCAAAGATATTTTCATGATTCCATTTCGGCAATTGATTATGGTGTTACTAGTGGCTCGAAATGGTTGGCCTAATATGACAGAAATTTGAGTATTCTCATTTATAACTGGGTGTTTATCCAAGACGATGAAATCTACCGGGTAGTAGAATAATTTACTTACCAATTGTAACATTGTAGTCAACTAGTCAACTAGGCAACCAATTGTAACATTGTAACACATCTTCTACCACACCCCTCAGTATTCTAGTCAACTAGTCGGCCAATTGTAACATTGTCTTGGTGGGTTTCAACTCACCAAGGCCAATTGCTCATATACCGAGTATGGTATCAGATTGACACTTGCCCCAAGGTCTAAAAGTACTTTATCAACTCGAAAGTTTCCTATTAAAGATGAGATCGTAGGACTTCCAGGATCCTTGTATATTGAGGGAGTATTTTAATTTATGATGGCATTAAAAGGCTTTCTTATATACATTCAACTTCTGCTTTACCGCACATACGTCTTTTAGGAATTTGGCATAAGATAGGAACTGTTTAATTGCATCCAACAAGGGGATGTTGATCTTGACTTGTTGGAAAACCTTAAAATATCACGACTTTCACTTGGCCTTTTTTATGTGATGAAATATTGGGAAAATGGAGTCACTAGCTTGTATCCTTATGATGGCTCTTTATCATGTGGAGCATTACTAGATTCTCCATTAGGTCTTTCGACTCCTTAGGTTTCTCAACCTTCCTTGGAATCTCTGTCTATTTCTTTTCCATTTCTTAGGGTGGTGATACCTTTAACATGTTCCACATGTTGAGTCTAAGAGTTGAGATCACTTATCTCAAATTGTCCTTTTTCGGGTTAGGTTGAGGCTGGGCCAAAAAGGTCTCGGTCTCCCTAGTCGTTTCTCAAGTCTTGTAACCGAAGTTCTGAGTTCATTCATATCCTGCAGTTGCCCCTACATGAATGCATCTAATGTATCCTCAAGGGTTTTCCTGGGTGGGGGTCCACTAGATGGCCCTTGGGGATAATTGGTTACATTTGCAGTTATTTCATTTCTCCAATTAAAGTTCCGCCAATCAAGAGTGTATGTATCGAAATTTGGTGCACTGAAGGTCATTGTGTCACGCCCCAAATTTGGAAACCGGGCTCACAAAATTTCCAATCGTTGAATCCGGCGCTGACAACCTCCGTAGTACCCTATTCTCGGCTCTCGGTGCCCATACGCCAGATTCCGATCTTAGGATCTTACAAGGAGGATTTTCAATATAAATTTTTTTGTAAAGGAGCATAACCATAAGTGTACCCAAATCACAAGAGCAACATCATCATCACATATCCGCTAATATAAACAGTTAATTACAATGCTGAAAGGAAATACAAGTATATAATAAAATCTCCACAAAGCTTAGCCTCCACGCTCCTGCCTCAATTCTACTGCGACCTAACGTCACCTGCACGCAACGTCATGCATAAGCTTACAAGAAGCTTAAAGGGTGTATGTGTGTGCAATGCATGTGCCAAGCATATAAATATCATAGTAAGCAGAAATACTGGCAGGTTCATAAATATTATCAGACTTAACCAGACTAAGCTATGCAAAGACATAATAAGGCAGTGTCATATACTGAGGAAACAATGCAATATGCAAACCCTGATAAGTCCATGAATACCGTCAGTCGTATTTAAGTCATGCAATGCAGAAACATAGTAAATT
This sequence comes from Magnolia changhungtana, assembly GCA_030180095.1. Taxonomy (NCBI): domain Eukaryota; kingdom Viridiplantae; phylum Streptophyta; class Magnoliopsida; order Magnoliales; family Magnoliaceae; genus Magnolia; species Magnolia changhungtana. The sequence continues at coordinate 8,112,205 of JASAUF010000647.1, forward strand.
AAATGTCATAAGCTGAGGGTGCAATGCAATATGCAAATGCGAAAGAAATGATAAGGCTAGAGTGTGTAATTGGGATGATAGTATGTGGTATAGCAAGCTATGGGGTCTATCACAAGGGACTTCTATCCAAACTAGTCCTATACCTAAATTTGGATAGCTAAACTCTACGTGGTAAACTCCTGATCTCAGGTTGGTCGCGTACCCAACCAAAATCATGGTCATTGCAAAGGTGCACATAATGATCTAGTTGTGCACCATTAGCCCGAGTGGATAGTGAATGAATGAATGATTAATTCAAATGCCGAGTATGCAATTTCTACACTGTAAGTCCATATATCAGTACCGTACATCTCTGAGATCATCATCAGGGTCTAATACACTCAATAATGGCTGCCGCCTCCCTAACCACACAACCAGTGAATGGAAATGACTTCACTATTTGCCTATACAGTAGTTTGCCAATGCCTACCCGGCTCATCGATAGCAGACCCATTTATGAGCTGGTCAAACTCAGCCTAGCTTACAGCCCCCTCACTCAGGCAGATAAGGCTACATCCCCTCCCAACCAACCACGACATAGTGGGAGACACCGCTTACTGGTATTCGGCATCCAGGCGCTCATATATCCACTCAGTCTAGACGTTGGAGCGTCCTTTGATACCAAGAGGGTTTAAGGAATTTCACCCAAGGACATCTATAACACCCCATGTAGAAAAAAAAATTTGGTGGGTGTCCTACTAGCCGCCCACGATGTGCCTGTGGAGGCCACAACCCTGAAATCGCTAGGGCGTCAAGTGATCATCTCACTTAATGTGAGATGCATGAGTCATACCATCCATTCATGTATCAAACATGCGTGCACCACATGATCATGTGGGGCAACTGTGTCTCACAAGGAGTCCCATAATAAACCAACCTAATGGCATATGCTATGATCAATTGCTCCTCATAACAAGCATACATATGATGTGTATGGGCATGTATCATGATGTAATAAAGTACATAGGCATGATTATCTAATAGGGCAGACAACAATAATCCATAATCGACCATCACCGGCATGTCATATACTACGAGTATAAACTGAACGACGTGCTCCTTCTACAACTATAGGAGCCTATGTGGTATGTCTTACATTAGCATTCCAGGGCTCTGCATAATCCAAGACAGGGACGACGGGTCTAGTCCATACGTCGAGATAGGTTTTACATAGTGAATATATTCTTTTATCTACATATTCTTCTATCTACAGCAAGGGCTGATGATGTACTAAGCAACGAATGACCTAAATGATACACTAATGTCAAGGATGGACCTCGCACTTGTCTCAATAAAGAGATGGACAGTGCGGATGATATGTACATGTCACGAGGTCTTAACAAATGGGGTACAAGAGTATGATACTCCTCTCGTGATGAGTCAAGTGGGTATATGACAAGGTGAGCTAACAGGTTGAACAATTGGGCTTTCTAAATCTCTATATCATGTAATAAACTATCTCTATATCATGTAATAAACTAGGTTTTTCTATGGAAAGCCTGATACGTACACAAAATGGGTTTGGTGGAGTACCTATACCTAAGACTATGTGTCCTTCCAAGTAGATTGGGTAGCCTGCTCAATACCTAAGTGGGCCTTAGGTAAGGTCACTAAACATGGGCAAAACATGAATCTAAGTGGCCCACATTTCCTATGGAAGGCCTGCTGTGAACACAAGGTGGGCTTCATGGTTTGGGTACTTCTATTAACATTGATGGGGGCCCATTAGTTTGGGATGGCCCAAAAAGGTGAAATGGATCATACTTGTACTAGTGGGGGCCCATCAATTTGGGTTAGCCCACAACAAGGGGAGATGAGAACGGACTTAACAATTATGGGGGCCCAATGGTTTGGGTTAACCCACTAAGGGGAGATGAGAATGGGCCTAATAACGGCCCTAGGGAGAGTTACAATGTGGGCATTTAACCATCATTGCTCGTACAATATGGACATTAAACCATCATTGCTCCCAAGGCATGGCTCGTTTAGAATCAATTGGGAAGATGAATGGGCATCATAAACATCATTACATATATCATGGTGGAATCACATATCACAATTGGGCCTCATATACATCACATTGGGCCTCATACAAGGGCCTCACATGCATCACATCGGGCCTCACTCATGGGCCTTAAATACATCACAATGGGCCACATCCCAGGAGCCTCAAATACATCACAATGGGCTACATCCCATGGGCCTCAAATATATCACAATGGGCCTCGTACCTGGGCCTCAAATAAATCACAATGGGTCTCATACTTGGGCCACATCTCATGGGCCTAATACACATCACAATGGGCCGCATCACATGGGCCTAATACACATCACAATGGGCCACATCAAGGTGGGCCACATACATCACAATGGGCCTCACACACGACCTTCTACATCAGGTGGGCCCTGTACATACAATAGGTGGGCCCCACCAAGTGGACAGCGTGGATATGAAACACATACATCATGGTGTGTCCCACCATCCCTGCTTAGACGGTGTGGATGAAACACACGTACATCACGTGGGCCACACAGATAAAACAGGTGGGTCCCATTTGAAATTTAGATCTATCTCATTCTCTTTGTAATGCCATAAAACGATTTTTGCAAATGATTGGATAGTATGGATGACCCACGTGCATCATGGTGGATCTCTCGTCCAGATGGACAGACGGTATAGATAAAACACATATATCGCCTGTACAGGACGGATGGATGAAACACGTACATCATAGGTGGGTCCCACACAAATGAACGGTTGGGATATAACACATACCTCGTGATCAAACCACAGAACTTGCTGACGTCAATACAGCAGCTATATAGCTGAGTGAATCCACCGTCCAGATGGACGGTTGGGACATAACACATACCTCGTGATCAGACCCACATAGCTTACTGATGTCAATACAACAGCTATATAGCTGGTGATCCCCACAGATGGACGGTGTGGCTGGAATACATACATAGAGGTGGCTGGATGGTGAGGATAAGACCCATACATCACAGTTGACCCCATCAGATGGACGACGTTGATGAAACACATGTATCACGGTGGATTTCCACCATCCAGATATCTAGACGGTGTGGATATAAAATATAAATCATGGTGGTCCACACAGACGGACGGTGGATACAACACGTATCAGATGGGACCCACCGTCCAGCTACTAGACGGTGTGAATACAACATATGCATTGAGGTGGGGTCACGTGTACGTGGCCCACCCGATCTTAATTAAGATTATATTAGTGTCTTGCATCTCCAGTAGCGCCTGCTGCTGGACAGTGCAGATATAATACATAAATCATGGTGGTCCACATGTGTGGACGGTGGATAAAACACTTACATCAAGTGGTCCCACGTGTGGACAGTGTAACGCCCCATACTTTCAGTACTTGGGTGTCACCATGGAAATCTGATTTAACTTGCACGCGTGTGGGAACCCGTGTAACTTAGTCATACAGTGATTCTCAATCTATCCATCTCAATCGTCTAATACAACCTTGATTCATATATTAGGTCATCTGGCCATTGAGTCTCGAGGACAAAGACCATCTCATCACAAAATTTGCATTAGTCTTCAAGAACCCACTGTCCCTGGGACCTTAATCGCCTTAATAGGCCAATTGAACCATACATCATGAGCCACGGGACCCAAATTAGTAAATCTACTGCCCATTAGACTCATAACATTCTACTGATCAATTTAACAATCAATCTTCCTAAGTCGATCATTGAATTGTAAAATCCAACCATAAACTACTCTAGTAACAGAGGTGCCTGAGATTGGATAGATGGCTCAATGCTGACGGTCATGATCAAAGGCAGATCCTACGAATAAAAGGACAAATGAATAAGCATCCATGTATATAAATATAGTAACAATATGTAGGGTATAAGAGTACAAATAATATTATTAAGAGCGTCTAATTTACAAAATAGTTGGGCCTGAACACACCAAAGAGCCATAGAGCCTCTTGTCCATAGAAATTAAAACCAGGATCGATCCAACTGTAGAGTCATGAAGACCCTACTATTTAACTAGACTAGGTTATCGTGTCATTAGATTGTCGTGGACCTTTACTTAACTGCCCAAACCTATTGGACACTTGATAACTTGAACTAGGATTAATCTAACCATAAATCAATGAAATGAAATTGATTAATGACTTGATCATTCAATACAAGTAAAATAAATATATATAAATAAAACGATTAGCATAATAGGAACATTAACAATAACATTAAATGATACTTTAGTAAGAAAAATATAGAAGATGCCACGTGGACATTCCTAGTCATTACTATGACCATCAATGGACTCCTGGTATTGAAGTAGGACTCCTTTAGACCGTTGATTTTTTATGGTATGACAATCTGACCGTTAGAGCAATAGAAATTGGTGTTTATAGACTGTAGTGCATTGGCATGGCCCACCAAAGCTTGGGATTTGTCCCATCTCAGGGCAAATAGTTCTAATTTGGGCCATTGGAACCCGATGATCAGGACGGATTTCTCACAAACATCACTGTGGGCCCCACACCCTTTGTGTGTGTGTGCCAAGGTGGTGCACCTGCAGTTCACCAGACCAGAGATCTGGTCAAGGCGGGTTGGACCCGATATTTCCGAAGAAGATAACATCCTTCTTCCCTTTCAGTTTCGCGCCTATACCCATTTAAAAATAGACTGCCTCCGTTTGGTTAAGATGGGGCCCACATCTACTGCTCCACTACATGATCTGAACCGTTCATCATGTTCAGAGCTTGGGCCTCTCCAAAACCTAACACTTTGTTTGTGTTGAAGGCCACGAGGATGTGCACAGTTCCGGCTGAACCGGGCTAGCGTACAAACGAGGTTGTGTTTCCAGCTGCCTTAAAATCAACCCGGTGTGACCAAGGTGGGCCACCTAGGGAAAATCCAAACCGTCCATCTGATTCAGGTGATGGGGCCGAACAAATCTACACCGTCCATACACGCTCATTTACACGTGCGTGTGCACAAACTGGGCCCAAATAAAGCCGCGTGCGACATTTCCAAAAATAGAAAAACTGTCGCTTCTATTTCGGTCTACCAGGAGGACGATCCGCGTGAAGTGGAGCCTCTCAATCTCAGCCATTCCAAACCGCCCTAGGGTTTTCTACCCATAGTAAAAAGAGAAACCACAGAAGGTTTGGTTTTGCCAGCCGTATTTGGAGACCGATGTAAGCCAGCTCAATCCTGACCGTTTATTTTCCATCCAACGGCTCTGAGAGCTAGGTTTTGGCCATAAGTAAGGAGTGAAAATGGCTCTCTCCTAGCTCCTACGAGAACCCAAAGGAGAAACAACTGTCGTCTTCTATCTCCAAACCCACTAGCCTATCCTCCACCGAGCTTCAATGAAGCTTGTTTACAAGCTTTCAAGGGACTAAACGGACAGTCCCTAAGGACTGGATTGGAGGAAGAAGCAGGGAGGTCGAAGCTGCCATTATCGGAGGTTTTCTTCTCCGCCGAGTAACAGCTCGAGTGCAGCTGGACTGCATCACGTCTGGCCTGGTCCGGACCTTGCGGAGCACACCTGAAAAAGGAGAAAGAGAAAGGAGAAGAAAAGGATAGAAAAAGGAGAGTTGGAGGCTGGAACCAAGTCCCGCTGCTGCACTGCATTGTGCAGTCAAGTTTCCTTAAGCAGGTCTTTTCGGGTCGAGCAAGTTCATTCCCAGTTGGGTCAAGTTTTGCTGAGTCCAGGTGTTGGACGTGTGTGTTGCAGAGAGAGGAAGAAGGAGAAGAAGAAGAGAGGGAGAGATGGAAGAAGGAAGAAAGAAGATGAAGGAGAAGAAGATGGATAAGGTTGTCCTAGCCAAATTGAGTCAACTCGGTTCGGGACCGAGTCAAACTGCTGGCCACTGGCTGGGTCGAGTCTAGAGGCTGTTGGATCTCTCTAAATAAGAAGAAGAGAGGGAGTGGGAGAAGAAATAGAGAAAGAGGAGTAGAGAGTGATAGAGAAGAGAGAGGAGGTCATGTCAACTTAGCTGGAACTAAGTTAACTCGGTTGAGGCCAAGTTTTGATGGGCCGAGTCGAGCATGGGTCCTCTGTTTCATACTCAAGGAAATGGAGGAAACAACATGCTCATTTAGTGAGAGAAACTTGCTCGGGAAAGGAGGAAAATCAACTCACTCGACTCTAACTGAGTTAACTCGCCGTCGAGTCAACTTACATGGGTTAGTTTTCTTTCCCAACATAAATTATTTGATTCACTATTATCATTAGTGTTATTATAACTATTGCAGTTATTAAATGCGATTAGCTACTAGAAGGTAAATTTGTGCTGGTACTAGTTACTATAAAACTACAACGGTTGGATGTTAGATATTAGTATCTATTCCTAAATATTACTGTAACGCCCTGAATTTCGAGGGTCGAGCAAAGCTCTACTCCTGAGATTCAGACATCACTTATGCAGTATGGACGATGATGTTCAAATTTTTTCCATATTAATGAGTTAAGCATGAGTGAGATTATACTAAAACAACGTAGCATACTCCGGATATAATTAAATTAGGCAAGCGGAAGTCTGAAACATATATATTTAAACATGTGGGTGTTTCACAAACCTCCAGAGTATGAGTACGTAACTGGGTTTAATATATACATGAATTGTTTCAAGATAAACAAAATATGGAAATGTAAAGTGTCCAACTAAGCTAGATATCCCAGTGGTCCCAGCACGTCAGCACGAGGTCTACATCGACCTGCTCGAGAGCTGAAAGTAGGAGAATTCCTCCTCCTCATCCACGAAGTCCTGCTTCATAGCATAGACGCCATCAGCACCTGCATCTAAATCAGAGTCTGGTTGGTGTTTTAAAACACCATCCTAGAGTGGGAGTGGGTGGCCAACTCAGTGGTACTATAAGGCAAAAGTTAACATGTTATCAAGTCAATCAAGTAGTAATGATAAGGCAATCATAACAATCACTTTCTAACTACTCTTTTTAATGCAAGAATGAAGTGCAAGTAATGATGAATGCCCTTGCATCAAAGCTCCCTTATAAGCGACTCTGACAACCTATTTCGCATATGACAACACTTCCTCAAAATGGTGCAACTTATCGCCTTTAAAGCACATCCTAACTAATGCAATGCGATGGATGGTGGTGTTAGCTAAGTACTTAATTAAGCTTATTCATACAACAAATTTGGGAAGCTAGGGTACCTCCCTTTATATCATTGACCTGAACTGAAGGATCCCTCTAGGTTCGTTACTCCTAGTTAAGCACATACGATAGGCAAGTTGTAGGGTTATCACTCCTAATGAAAAGCAATCGATAGGCAAGTTCAAGAGTTTATACTTGCGGTCACTACGTGGAGGCTCGTCACCTCAGCGTAGGCCGACAGCTCGAACATGGTATCCCATACTACCATGCCTGGCTCACGAGTCTTAGTTGGTCACTGGTCACTACGCGGAGGCTCGTCACCCAGTATAAGCCGACAGCTAGAACACGGTGTCTCATACCACCATGCCCAGCTCATGAGTCTTAGCGGATCATGGTACCTTGGTTAAAGTGGGCCTTTACATTGGTGAGGGGTACCTTATATTCAAGCAGTAGTGTCCATACATGGTAAACACACAATAGGCCAATTGATTTATTAGGCAAGTTCGATTAGTACGGGCACACGCTGACTTAATCGACATGGAGCGCATAAGCGCTTCTCGTGGCCTAACCACTATCGACAATCATTGTGCGACCCGGATTCATCGAGTATACCCAATATGGCGAGACTAATTCGGCCACCCGAACAGGGACTGCTACTGATTGCCTGGGCTACGTTGTAGCCCCAATCTTACTCATATGCAGCGAATAACCACATGTGATAATCATTTAAGCTTTTAACAAACAATCCAAGTGAATTCCTCATTTGAGCATTTCATCAAACACATTAATCATGTTACCAAACTATACAACTGGAATAGTATGTGTACCCCTGGGGAGCGGCGAAGGCGAAGGCAAAGCTGCGTAACTGGAATGGTATGTGTACCCCTGGGTCTGTGGTGGGGTGCCACGGTGGGCAAGGCATCATCGACCTGAAATTGGCCTGCGGACAGGGACGTCGTGTTAAGTGGGTGGGGCTAGTGCCATGATGGGCAAGGCATCGCCCAAGCCAATTAAGCGGCGGTCAGGGACGCCGTGCTAAGCAGGCTGGGCTAGTATCACAAAGGGTAAGGCAACGTTGGGTGAATTAGGCGGTGGACAGGGATGCCGTGCTAAGCGAGTGGGCCTACTGCCACGGCGAGCAAGGCATAGTTGGGGCAAATTAGGCGGCAGGTAGGGATGTCGTGCTAAGCAGGCGAGGCTAGTGCCAAGGTGAGCAAGGCATTGCCCAGGCCAATTAGGCGGCAGCCAGGGACGCCGTGATAAGCAGGTTGGGCTAGTGTCACGAAGGGTAAGGCAACGTCGGGGTGAATTAGGCGATGGATAGGGACGCCGTGCTAAGCGGGCAGGGCTAGTGACACGGTGGGCAAGCCATCATCGGGGAGAATTAGGCGGCGAATAGGTACGCCATGCTAAGCGGACGAGACTAATTATAACACCCTGAAAATCGAGGGTCGAGCAAAGCTCAGTTCTCGAGCTCCAACGCATCACTTATGCAACATAGATAATGATGATTATGATGAGTGCATTGAAACATGAGTGGAATTAAGCTAAACGGCATATCATACTCCAGAATTAACGTAATTAGGCAAGCGGAAGACTGCGATAGATATATAAAGTACATAAGTATTTCATAATTTTCGGAGTATGAGTATGTCACCAGGTTAAATATAAACATGTGATGTTTCTAAATTGTGCCAAATACCAAAAATATAAAGTATTCGACTAAATCATATAGCCCTGTAATCCCGTCAAATCAGCACGAGATCTACATAGACCCGCCTGAGAGCTGAACATAGGAGAATTCTTCCTCCCAATCCACGAAGTCCATTTCAGCTACATAGACTCCGTCATTACCTGCATCTACAATAGAATCTGGGTGGTGTTTTAAAACACCGTCCCAGGTGGGAATGAGTAGCTAATTCAGTGGAACTATAAAGTAAAGGTTAACATGTTATCAATTCAGTCAAGCAGTAATGATAAAGCATTACGACAATTAGGTCCTAACTACTCTTATTAATGCAACCATGGTATGTGATAATGATGCATGCCCTCGCCTACACTCCCTCAGCGACTTCATCTCACGTTCGCGCATAGTATCCTCCCAAAACGTGCGCTTCCTCGCCAAATCACATGCAATGCGGTGCATGATCGTGTCAGCCAATACTTAATTAGGTTTATTCATACAGAAGGATTGAGAAGCTAAGGTACCTCCCTTATATCACTTTCCAAACAATGATCCATCTAGGGTCATCAATCCTAGCTAGTCTCATACGATAGGCAATTCCAGGTTGCTACGGAGAGGCTCGTCACCATCAGCGCAGGCCTGGTTTATACTTGAAGCAATTACGGAGAGGCTCGTTGCCTTAGCATAGTCCTAGTATATACTCGAAGTCACTACGGGCTCGTCACCTGATCGTAGGCCGACAACTTGAATACATTGTCCCATACCACCGTATTCGGCTCACGAGTTTGGGTTGCTCACTGGACACTACGGGGAGGCTCATCGCCCCAGCGTAGGCCGACAACTCAACCACGATTTCCCATACCACTATGCCCGGCTCATGAGTCTTAGTGGATCGAGGTACCAAGGTTAAACGAGCTTTTCACTGGTAAGTTTGGTACCTTAGGTTCAAGCAGTAGCGTCCATACATGGTGAACATATATTGGGTCAATCGGGTTACTTAATAAGCTCGACTGGTACGAGCGTACATTGAATTAATCGACATGGAGCGCATATGCACTCCTCGTGACCTAGCCACTGTCAATAATTAGTGTACGACTCGGATTCCTCGAACGTATCCAATGTGGCGAGACTGGCTCGGCCACTCAAACAGTAATGGTTACCGATTGCCTGGACTACGTCATAGTCCCAAGCACACTCCAAGTAATAGCATTCCCATATAGTAGTCATAACAGGATTTAGCAAACACTTTATGCATTGCAATCATTTGAGCATTTTATAAATACAGAGTGAACATGACATCATACATGTATATTTCATACATAAACCATTAAGCCTAATGTAAATTATATGGAGCAATCTATTCGAATCACTAAGGTAATTGAGGATCTCATCCCAACACCTTTAATAAATACATTTCATCGAACAATTACTCATTCAGACATTTTATCAAACACCTAGACTACACACCACAACATACATGCAATATATTAGTTATAACCTATATTATGTCGAATCCTTTCACAAAGGAGTTACCACACATGCAACGATCATGTATTTTCAATTAATAAGCATGACAAGCACAAATCATAATTCCATATTCATTCAGACATTTCAACAAACACATGGAATGCATTATATTCTACATAGTTCATATATATATATATATATATATATATATATATATATGTATAAGACGCTGAAAACGTCGTTTCTAGGCGCATGTGATAGCAAACAAGTTAGTCATAAACCATTACTGACATTAAAAGCTTTGAAAACTATAACCTAAACCTTTATAGTCCACACCTTTCGCCGGAAGACGTGTAAGTTCGAACACTATATCTTTGTCTATGGCACAACGACAACCTATAACATGAAATAGGTTAGCTATTTCATCATCTACTCTATTTGAATCCCTAAAATAGATTAGGGTTAGGATTTCTTACCCAAATCGGAATCGAAATAAGTTGTATAGCATAAGGGAGAGGTGTATCGGCGCGTGGTGTGGCGGGAGAAGATCCCGACAACGATCTCCAAGAATCCCTCTTCCTTCCTTCCTCTTTTCTCTCCTATAGGATTTTGAGCAAATTCGTATATTAGAGAGGTGGGGTGAGATAAGGGCCTTATATAGGCTCAGAATTGATGCAAATGGCCCCAGGGCCATCGTATACTTAGGTTATACCCAAATAACGGCCGTTTCGGTCCAACGGAGCACATCTGGAGGCCCCTTTTCTGTATATGGTCCGGAGTAAGTACCCTGACAATGGATCTATGCCAGGTTAAGTTTTCGGTCCGATCGAATTTACAGATCGACCTCGGAGGGCCAATTTCAGTTCAATGGTCACTGCTACTCGATCTGGCCACAAGTTAATGACCTGTGCTGGGAAATTTCCCTAATCCGAGGGTGTATTTGGGTCAGATTGTAACAGTCGAAAACCTTAAATTTAGTCCACAAGCGAACGACCCAAATCACTTAAATATGAATTCATTTTCTAAAGATATTTACGTTTCTCATACACTTCGCTCCGAGCTCAAGTTGTGCGTTTCTAGATACTGTTAGGACTTGATTTCCGAGACGGCCGTCAAGCCCAGCAAGGCGGTCATAACCGTATAGTTTCGTGGTAATCGGACTTTCGACGCGCGGTCTAGGTCCGATATGGAGTTTCAATGTGCTCTCGAGAGCAACTGGGTTTAGAGATTGATCCTAGGTTTTTAGGTGATGTAGTATTAGCGATTCTACTAGTTTTGGGTCTTGTCGTTCGTATTTAAAGTGGTATGAGCTAATTCTATAATTAATTTAGTTTAGTACTTTCCTAAATTCCACCCTAATTACGAAAGAATAAGGTCCTAGGGTTGGAGGAGCTGATCTTTCTAAATGACTTATCCGTTTTGTGAGATTCCATAAGGTTAATGGTCAAAAGCCCATTTTATTTATGTATTTACTATTTACAATAAGTTTTAGTTTAAGTATTATTTTTCATCATTTAAACTTTAGGATTTGTGTCTAATGTTAAAGTATTTAGAAAAATTTGAAGAACAAAGTGGTGAAAGATGAGATTTTGAAGAAAATGGGTTGAAAAGGGATTTTAGACTTTGAGGTTAAGTTCTGAGAAGTTAATAAGGTGTTAGGATCGACCCATTGCCTAAGGACGACTAATTTCAAGTGGTAAAAAATTCGGGGTGTTACACTAGTGTCACGTCGGATAAGGCATCATTGAGGAAAGTCCCTTTTATTACTTACTATGCAAGTGTGAGAAGTGCGCTAAGTGCTCCAGTTGCTAGTGTCTGCACCACCCGCCTGTCGATGCGCGCGCCTGTTTTACGATGGGGAGCGGCTAAGGCAAGGGCAAAGCTACGTAACTATAATAGTATATGTACCCCTGGGTCGGTGGCGGGGGTGTCATGGCGAGCAAGGCATCGTCGGGCCGAATTGGGTGGCGGACAGGGATGCCACGCTAATCATGCGGGACTAGTGCCACAACGGGCAAGGCATCGTTGGATCGAATTAGGCTGTAAGCAGAGACGCCGTGCTAAGCGGGCGCGACTACTATCACGGCGGGCAAGGCATAGTCGAGGACAATTAGGTGGCGGGTAGGGATGTCGTGTTAAGCAGGCAGGGCTAGTGCTATGGCAGGCAAGGCATCGCCCCGGCCAATTAGGCGGCGACCAGGGCGCCATGCTAAGGAGGTTGGGCTAGTGTCACGAAGGGCGAGGCAATGTCGGGGCGAATTAGGCGACAGATAGGGACGTCATGCTAAGCGGGCGGGGCTAGTGACACAGTGGGCAAGGCATCTTCGGGGGGAGTTAGGTGGCGGATAGGTACGTCGTGGTAAGCAGGCGGGGCTAGTGTCATGGCGGGCAAGGCATCGTCGAGGAAAGTCCCCTACATTACTTGCTACGCAAGTGCATGAAGTGCGCCAGTTGCCAGCGCCTACACCGCCTGCC